>OX940960.1:4242133-4602133 GCA_954870475.1 Euphrasia confusa | reverse complement strand
TTTTGTTATTTATCATTTTTTTATATCATTTTTGAGGGTTTATTATTTTTGATATTATATTCGGAGCTTTCCACGATGCATTTGAAATTTTGAATTCAATTTTTTGTGTTTCTGTGTGTAGGGTGTATTTCCTTTTTTTTCTTCAAGTTTTTTGGTATTAGGTATGATTGTCAAGACTTTCTCCCATAATACCCCCTTACCCCTTCCCTCTCTCTCTCTCCTAACTCAAGTCTAATTTTAATTTAGGTCACGGGATCACTGCACCAGCAAGAAATTGGAGTGGGCCCAATGAGAATGAATTGTGGCTGCGCGGCTGCGATTGTTACCATTTAGATAATCTTCATGTGTACAACATACCACTAAGGTTTGTACATATATTTTCTTGACACATTCCCTTTTTATCTTGATAAATGTGTCTTCAGTAGATGATGAGCTGAACTTCTATTATTCTTTCTGACTTTGTTTTCGCAACTGCATTTTGTGTTGATGTTTTTTTGTATGTTTTGTTTTATAGACATTTCGTGGTTGAAATAAAGGTATTATGATCTTTTGTTGTGTGTGTATTGTAAATAAAAAGGTGGATGTGTAGGTTTCTTTCCCTGGCAAATTTATATGTACTGATATTGTGTTTGTTCTCTTTAATGCGTGTGCGACTGTTTTGAGTTTGTGTATGTTCTCTTTAATGTGTGTGCGACTGTTTTGAGTTTGAACAGAAGGGATGGGAGGAGAAGTCATTCTTGAAGAGGGGCTAGACCAGGGACATTCGGATAGAAAGTAATAGATGCCCAATCAAAGCTCTGTGGATCGACTTTTCAATTCTTTCAAAGAAAAGTCAGAACCCGATGAATATCAGATACTACTTCATAGCGTCCAATGTGTTGCACCGTGATTGAGCAATTCCAAATTGTTAAATAATAAAAAAATATTTTTTTTTAATAATATCGATTATTAAAATAGTTTTAATTCTAGAGAGTTGAATTTATTTGAAATGAATGTTTTGGTAAGTACAATTTAATTGTTACGCCAAATTTTGAACGACACTTTTGAATAAATATTGAATAATTTATTCTATTTTCAATAATTTTTATCTTTTCCAAATTATCTTTTAAATTCATTTCTTTAAATCAACATTCAAATTCAAATATATTAAAAACATTTTAATGAAAATATTTTTATGTCAAAAATAAATAAATACATAAATATTAATTTTACTATAATTATACTCCGTAATTACATTATGAAATTGTGATAATTAATTTGTAATTAATGTTGATGATTTCTTTTCCATATTTATTTTTATTAATTTTTTTTTATTCCTTAAATATTTTAAATAAAAAATTATACTTTCATTATTTTAAAAAAGTCTGATCATTGAAGAGAATTAAAACCGAGTGAACTTAACTTACTGAATTGAATTTAAGCGATCTTAATTGAACTGAATTTATTTTTTAATAAAAATAATAATAATTTTTATAAATTATTAAATATTTTTTTAAAAATATTATTAATATTATGACACTAACTAAATTTTATATTTAAAATTATAGATTGAAATTTTTTTTTTAATTAATTTTAATTTTTTTTGAAAATTGAACTGAAGGACTAAAATTAAGTTTAAAAGAACATATCCTTACTTTTATTTTATAATTAATATTTTTTCCAAAATAATGGCTTATGCATAATTATTTGTTAGTTATTTATCAAGCATTGATCTCATTTATAATCATATATCATTGTCCTCCATTTATCAATTATATTTCTCTATTAACAACTTAAATATAAAAATTAATAAATTAAATAATCTTATCCAACTAAAATGATTCAAAATATATCTTAATTTTTATTCCTCAATCAAAAATTGTATCAACATTATTTTTTTCGATTCTAAATTATTTTTACAATAGTACGAATAATGTTGTTCTCAAATTAACGGATAAATAATTAAATAAAAAAAGCATGAGTGTATTTAGTGAAAAATATTTAGTTGGGATTGTGTCATGCATGATAATTAATTTGTATTTTCAATCGATGCAATTTTCAATTTCTATATATGATTTTAATGTGAATTTTAGTATTGAAAATTAATGTTAATCCACATTAACATTTAAGCGATCTTAATTGAACTGAATTTATTTTTTAATAAAAATAATAATAATTTTTATAAATTATTAAATATTTTTTTAAAAATATTATTAATATTATGATTCTAACTAAATTTTATATTTAAAATTATAGATTGAAATTATTTTTTTTTATTAATTTTAATTTTTTTTGAAAATTGAACTGAAGGACTAAAATTAAGTCTAAAAGAACATATCCTTACTTTTATTTTATAATTAATATTTTTTCCAAAATAATGGCTTATGAATAATTATTTGTTAGTTATTTATCAAGCATTGATCTCATTTATAATCATATATCATTGTCCTCCATTTATCAATTATATTTCTCTATTAACAACCTAAATATAAAAATTAATAAATTAAATAATCTTATCCAACTAAAATGATTCAAAATATATCTTAATTTTTATTCCTCAATCAAAAATTGTATCAAAATTATTTTTTTCAATTCTAAATTATTTTTACAATAGTACGAATAATGTTGTTCTCAAATTAACTGATAAATAATTAAATAAAAAAAAGCATAAGTGTATTTAGTGAAAAATATTTAGTTGGGATTGTGTCATGCATGATAAGTAATTTGTATTTTCAATCGATGCAATTTTCAATTTCTATATATGATTTTAATGTGAATTTTAGTATTGAAAATTAATGTTAATCCACATTACTTTAATTAATTAATTTGCCAATATTTTGATTATAAAGCTACTTTTACCCATTATTTCATTCATTTATATAATTATATTAGGGGTGCAAACAAAGACGAGATTGTTTATATTTCAAGGTTGTCACTTACTCCTTCAGATTTAAATTGTCATTTCGCTTCCGATGTAGACAATTTCCTATTATGATTCCGTATGCTATGAGCATTAACAAGAGCCAGAGACAGTCTTTATCAAAAGTGGGAATTCTTTTGAAACGGTCTGTTTTTACACATGAACAGTTGTGTGTAGCAGTTTCAAGAGTCACTACCAAAGTCGGATTGAAATTGTTATATTGCGCGAGAAGGGAAACCTGACAACTAAGGCCACTAATGTAGTTTACAAAGAAAATTAGAAATTTGCAATGAGATTAATGTATAAACTTTTATTTATTTGATTGTTTTCTTCTTAGAGTTTTATTATTTTTAATAATTTGCAATTTAATAGCAATTACAACAATAATATATTCCATAGTACTTTAAAATAATTTACAACGAATTAACAATTATCTCCTAATAAAGAGTGTTTAATAACTTAGAAATTTAACATTAAGAATTTTTTTATAAAATTTATTATTATAATTTTAAATAACAGGACATGCTTCAGAAAAGCACGGGCTGAAGAATTCTAGTTCCACTTCAATGTATCAAGTTATCAACACATGTTTTTACCCATCTAATTTATAGTTTGTAAAAAAATACTTAAAAAAGATACTATATTTTTGAGAGAATGACTAACATATCTAAATTTTTTAAAATACCTATACTATAATTTAGAGCGTTACGAGAAATTTGTAGTTTTCATAGGAAGTCACAATTTTTTTAATCAATTGTATAAAATTTAATTTCAAATTCAAGTTAAAATACAACACATTCATCCGTTCATTATTACACAACATGTTACCTGTATATACTCAATCTGGTTTAGAGGATTCAAAGAACATAGATCCACTTGATTGGTGAGGACACAATTTTCTTTCAAATTTATTCATTTTCATCTTTAATTTATACATTATCTGGGTTACTTAATGACAGACAATACGGAATCATTCAAACAACGTTATTGCAACTACTGTATTTATAAAGATCATTGTTGAATGATAATCAAGAGAGTGAGCCCGCCCGGTGTAAACATTGTTCAAACAATAAAATCAGTTCAATAAACATTATACTATGCTGTAAAAGAACAATAAAATCGAAAAAACGAACCCCCCTTTCATCTCCTCAATGAAGTTGTGTACCCTCTCGACCATTGATTGCGAAACAATTTGATGTCAAGTGCCAAGTACGTTCGATTGTAAATCAATGCTCGTTACCTTATAGAGGCTTCCTTTAGACTCAAAAATATTTCTGAAAACATGAAGACGTTGAGTGTTTTCCAGCGCCACAAAAGCTCTGTGCAAAAAGTAATTCCATCTTTCACTCTTTCGTGAATCGAACCCTGTCACCAAATTTACAAAATTCTTATATTAGTAGTAAATAGTAATGGAAACATAAGTCCTCAAAGATGAAAAATGGTTATGCAATCAATGGTTGGAAATTCAATTTACCGCCGGCATGAGTATCTACGTATCAGTCCTGTGATGGAATAACTTCGTGATTGCTCTTCTCTCACAATCCTGAAACAAATGATATAAGTTAGAAATTTATTAACACTGGTAAAAAAAATTACAAAAATACTTAATAATGGCTAAATGGAAAAAAACTAGGCCATTACATATCCGCCCACAGCTGCAAAGTCGTAGCTCGTAAGATAGTAATAATTGACAGGGGCATTATGCATGTCGATGTAAGCACATACTATTGGATTAGCTTTGACCAAATAACTGACCTTGAACATATTTAAATGGAATTGCCTATCCGGATTCATCCTCTTCAACTTCAAGTACGTATACGCAAAGCTCAGTTGATCACGCGATGTAAAGCGATCAACCTCATTGAACCAAAGGCACGAAAACAAATTCGACATGGCCGTGTGGGCCCTCACAATAAATGACCCTTCAGGTACAACTGTGAAATGAAAAACATTTTAAAACGATTTTGCTTATGAAGGGGTAAATGTAAGAGAATAAATACTGGGGTATTTTTGTAAATTTTGAAAGTTGCCTTTCTCATTAGTAATTTGTAACTAACCAAAAAGAAAATATAAGGGTACTATAGGTGTCACTCACAGCTCGGTAGACGATTTTCCGGATCCGACGAGTCATACTTGACGAGTCCATCAGACTGATAGAGATGAAATTGCTCATCTATAGCAGAATGATTGTATTTATTTAGACGCTTATTTTGGAGTACCTCCTCCCAAACACAGTGACGAACATAATGATTTGAAATGGCATATTCTGAACCGGCTCGCCACAGAAAGTACTCGATGATCAGCATTGGGTCAGCATTAAGCCGCAACTTGCTATCAAGCCAAATAGAATACCTACCAATGGAATATGCCGCATACAAAGTCTTAGTTAATTTTCCAAGCGAAGAAAAGATGCATGAAATATGAATAATAAAGAACGAATAATTACAGAACTACCCTTGAGGTTTGGCCGAATTGCAATAAAAAATCAGCTAACTTTGAAAAAATATTAAAGAAAAATCTTGAGGTTACACCCTCTAACATTTTACATGTATATCCTCAAATTTATTCAATATCACAAACAGCCTGAAAAAAAAGAGGAAAGTTGGGGTCATTTGTAACATTTTAAAAAGTTGAGGGGTGTATATTGAGATATTTGACCACATCAAAAGATTCCATTAAGTCAACTTAGCGAAACGTATGAAGGGGGACACTTCAAGGTGTTTTATTTTTCTAATTTTCAAAGATAGCAATTTCTTTTTTTGTAAATAACCCAAACATCAAAGTAGTTTTTTTAATAATAGACATGTTTGGTTTGAGGATCACCTAGAAGAAGGGAAAAGGCGATGGGATAAAAACTTTGGCACCTTTCCAGTTTTTCGCAAGTCTTCGTACGGTAAGTTCTTCACGACAACGATCTTCCATAACCCAATGTTTCCGCTCTCATCGGGAACATTCCCTTCGGAAGATAGTTTTTCTAAACTTTGCTCGTCAACAAACATCACAAAACAAACATTTTTCTTCGAAAATTCACTCATCTGCAATAATAAGTTTTAGGTCAAAAACAAACAAACATATATAGTATATAATGTCTGGATAACTTAAGCAACCATATTATCACGGAAAGTCATAACCAATTGAATGAATAATCAATCAATTTTTAATAAATTTTTTTTGTAAAGCAATATGAAAGTTAGAGTAGAAAATATATCATGTATTGTTTAGAAAATAAATAAATAAAGAACGAATGTTTAACCATTACCACTTTGGTAGTTGGCCGCCTCAAAAAATCTGAGCTTCCAAAGATGCACGAGGACACAACAACTCTACACGTATTCATATATTTTTTGTCCTTCTCATCCAAATCAAATCCACTACTCGTAAATACATCATCGGGCCCATTCACAAAGCCACAGTGAATTGTTTGATTCATTGCATGGTATGAATTTTCTCTATCTTTGAGAGTCTGATGTCCTCCAAACCGAATTGTTTCATTGAGGCGGGCCATCCTCTCCTCTCTTTGAACATATCCCAAGGAGAAATGAGTGAGCTTAGTATTATCCTCGGGCTCAAGGATATAATTTACAGAATCAAGAAACGATACCTCACAAGGGGAATAACCTGCAGCAAATGAAAATAATTGAAGTGAAATATATAAGTAAAACATGTGTTCCACAGCTAAAGGCACCCAAAAAGATGTATAAAAAGAAAGTCGCAAAAAAGGACCACAAATGTCCTCAAGAGAAAAATAAGAAAATATCCATATAGTAAGAAATCATACGCTGCCTATGTGGCTTCCGTGGTTGCTCTGCTACAATACTCGCATTATTTCTTTCTGTGAATTTCTTTTGCAATGACACGGGTCCTTCAAAATTTTACAATAAATAAATAAATATCAGTTGTAAAAATTTGAGAACATCAAACATCAATATTTGCATAATACAAGACAGCCAAAAAAACAATGTACAATATAATCGTGTTATTAGGTAGATATATTAATGATACGATTCCATGTAATAAAGTTTTTTTACCAATGTGACTCACCGTGAAAATGCATCTTTACTCCGAAATACGTGAAACATATCAAGAAGACCGCTGCGAGAGACAGCAGATAAAACAACAACCTTTGCGTGGAAATCCGACCAAACCTCCTCGATCGGCGAGGGCCCCACAAATGTTTCTCACTCGGATCCTGAGACTTATTAATCATTCCGGAAATCCATCTTCTATCAGATATCCATTCTGGGTTTTTCATGTAAGCCATCAAGATATAATATACTTCCTTCCCACAATTTATCTATGAAACATCTCATCTGCAGTATATCACAGCTAAACGTTACTTCATCTGACAAATAAAGAAGCGAAAGTAGGGGGTGACAACGACCGACACAACACGTCACAAACACGATTAGAAACACGAAAATCGTAATTAAGACCATAAGAGAGTGAAAATCTCCAGAAAAAACTAGCTGTTAAAGTTGCTGAAAAACTTCAATTGGCAGCTAATTGAAATCTTCCACACAACAGAAAAGCATCTAAAATGCAAAAATATTTATTGAAAAAAATGCAATCTTGAAACTCAGAAATTAATGCAATAAAATAAAAATGAAACTTCTTGAACGAAAATTGTAATTATAATCAATTACTACAAAACAAAAAATTACAAATAAATATATAGAAAAAAACAATATTCTTCTGGATTTGATGTAAATAAAAATTAGTGCGGGAAAAATCGAATCCAAAACACAAAAGTTTACAGAAATTGAGAGAGAAAATTACCTCATTGAACCGACGATTCGGAATAGGTGAAGTGCCGCGGCGAACGAGTCGAGCAGCGATTCAAGCACAGAGAGATCATTTTTCATTTCTGTAAAAATCCTTTTTGAGTAAATTGCTTTTTGACCCTTTAACTAACACTAATTGACACATTACCACCGAAACGACCAAGCTGATTTGAACTCGGGCTTGGGCCGACCACTAATAGGCCTAATTTTGGGCCGACTCTAAAAGTTAAAAATAGCCTCAGTTTCACAATCCACTTCTCCTAAAACCTTTTCCCCCTTTTCAGTTTATTTCCTGATTCTTTCGAGCTTAGAAGAACGGCCAACAATGGCGACGGAGGTTGAGGAACTCATCGGCTTCCTCGCTTCTCCTTCTCCACCTGTAATTACTTTCTGTCTTACTTTTTTATTATTTATTTTCCGCTATTTTATTTATTTATTTGTTGCTGATTTTGATTTTAATATTATTATATAGATTAAAAAAGCTGCTGTGAATATTGCTCGAGATTATACTGGGTCCGAGGATGGGCTTAGGTCTCTCGGAAAATACTTGACCATTGTCGTACCTTCTTTGTCTTGCCTTCTCGCTGAGAAAAAGGTGTGTTGTGTTTTTGTTTTTGTGTGTATATATATACATCAGTTCGTTTATTTATTTAGTTTATGTTTCCAGAAATCGAAAATTAAACATATACATCTACTGAATTTGATTATTTTTAAAATAGTTAAAATACAAGACATTTTAGTTTTTTTGCATATGTTGAAGATATGTTAATTCACCCATCGAAAGTAGAATAAGATTGAAAGAAATTATGACTATTTGGTTTTGGTTGAGAAAATTGCAGAAAATCTCACTCGAAATGTAGCCTTGGTTTCCTATTTTTTTAATTGTTTTATGTAATAGGAAGTTTCGGAACCTGCGGCGGGAGCCCTCGTAAATTTGTCACAAGTTCCAGATTCAGCTGAAAAGATGGTGGAAATGGGTGTGATTAAATCGGTGATGGATATTCTGTACAAGAGAGAAAGTGACATTACTCACTTGCTGGTTATGCTCCTTGTCAATCTCACACAATCGGATGTTGGAATCGATTCTTTGCTTCAGGTGCCATTTTACCTTCTCCTTATTTATATTATAATGTATTTTGTTCGTGATTTTTTGGCTCCCTAGTGAAGAAAGTACTCTCTTGTTTAAATATTTTTTGCAATATTTGTATTTGATGCTGTAAAACACAAAGTTTATGTAATTGTTTTTCTTTTTATCGAATTGTATTTTTTAGATTGTAATAATATGATGACTGTTAATCTTGGACGCCAGCTAGGAGATGAGAAGATGTGCGGTCTATATATCATGAAGTTGGTGAGATCATTTTGTTCATCACCTGCCGATGATAAAGGTAAATTCTCAGTTTTGCTCTCTGTAGTTTGGTAATGTACATATGTAATAGATTTGTTTTTGGTAAAGTTGGTACCCAAACGATGTTAAAAAGTTTTTTTTCAATGATTAGAATCCTCATGGCTTAAACTTTTTTCCGCTTGTTTTACTTATCAGGTGATCCCTTTGAACATGTGGCTTCTATACTTGTAAACATTTCGCAGAAAGAAGCAGGAAGACAGCTTCTACTGGATCCCAAGCGAGGACTTTTGAAGCAAATTATTAGGCAATTCGATTCACCTAGCCCATTGCGGAAGAAAGGGGTAATTTATTTTTAATTTAATTTATTCACAAGTAAAAGAAAAATGCTTCAAAATGAAAGTTGGGCTTGTGACTACAGGTCTCTGGAACTATTCGGAACTGCTGTTTTGAAGCTGAAAATCAGCTGCAGAATTTGCTTCTCGTGTCGGAGTTTCTTTGGCCTGCCCTTTTACTTCCAGTAGCTGGAAACAAGGTAAATATGCTTTGATCAGAAAAAAAAAGATCTTTATTTATTAATACAACTCTTTGAGACCGGGCTTCTGTATTTTCTATGACTTGTGACAGATATATAGCGAGCAAGACACGTCTAAAATGCCACTCGAGCTTGCCAGTGCCCTGTCAATCCAACGTGAAACCATAACTGATCCCGAAATCCGTGTTCAAGTACTCGATGCTATATACTTGCTCGTCTTACATGTAAGAGTCTTTTTTACATTGGCTTGACAAATACTAAACCTAAAAAATGGGTTACTTAAAGCTATATCAATTCACATGTAGATAAATATAGGGATAGGTACAAAAAAAACTACCCCTAAGCTTAACTGAATTGCAAATAGTCAAGGAGGGTTTCAGATATTCTTATCTTTCTTACAGGAAGCTGGAAGGAGAGCTTTCTGGTCCGTTGGTGGGACTCGGATACTACAACTAGGTTACGAAGATGAGGAGGATCCGAAAGTAATGGAGGCATACGAACGAGTTGGCTCGTTGGTACGTGTATCACTCTTTCCCTTTTGATGAAGAATTGCATTATGATTCAATTGTTAAACTCTAACGTTTGACTTATTGGCAGTTGGTTCAAGAGAACGGGACGAGCTGAAGAAGATGAATGTATTCTAAGTATTGTTATTGTATTTTTATATCACAACATAGATGGTTGAGATGTGATTTTTTTTTATATTGTTGGGAAAGAGATTGGTTATTTATATACTTTTACTGTTTTACATTAAAAATTTAGGATTTCTTTAAACAATGCGGGTAACTTTTATTAATGCAAGAACAAAACAATAGGTGAAATGATTTTAAATTTTCAACAATCTTAACATGAAATAGATGGGCGTTTTTCAGTCTAATCATCCAATTCCTTTTATTTATAAACACACAAACAAAAGTCATGTTTTCTTTTTTCATTGTAGAGATAGATTGATGGTTGAAATTTTCGTAGTGGTTCTTTCTCACGATCGAATTCTTTGTGAAACATATCAAAAGATGATTTGATTCGATTCTACCGTGTTTGCTTATTATTTTTGGATACAGAATATGACTAACCCGATTCAAAATTTTGTAAATCCGTACTAAATTAAGTGTAAATGTTACAGCACTAAATAAATTTATAGTATTTCATCCTATTTAAATTAAATTAAATTTGGATTATTACAAAGATCATAAATTTGTGACGATAGTCCAATCGTACAAGGTCATCAAAATAGTACATTACTTGATGAATGGTTGAAAGACGATGAACATAAAAAAGCAGTCTTGAAGTGTTTTCACTTTTCAGGACACTGAATGATATACGAACTCGAAATCCATATTCGCCCATCCATTACAAGAATTTGATCCACCTTCATCTCTTGTTCTAGGGTTTTTATTCTTTCAATTTTCCCCCAAACACAAACCCTCGGATTCGGATTCCTGTTATTTCTGTTCTTGGAATTGAATTGTTTAGGGATGCTGAGCTTAAATTTGTCCGATGAGCTATTGAGCACCTTCGCTCCGATAATCGTGTACTGGCTGTATTCCGGTGCATACGTATTTCTGGGCTCGCTCGATCATTACAGGCTGCACTCGAAGAAAGATGAAGATGACAAGAATTTGGTTTCCAAAAAGGATGTCGTTAAAGGCGTCCTCCTTCAGCAGGCGGTTCAGGCTGTCGTCGCCACCATCCTTTTCGCCGTAATTCTTTTTCTTAATTTTATCTCTTTTGCTGTTTTGATTGCACCTGTATCTGTATCGTGTGTTTCGACTTCAGCTTTTTCTTGTTATCGTGAATTTGGTTTTAGTGTTAAAAATTGGGTCTTGCTTGATAAGTCTATACTTGAGTTATGTCGTGGTATACAGAAGTGTGCATTATTGTGTTTTAGGGAGTGATGTAGATGGATATGAAATTCCTTGGTTTTAGACACTTAACTCCTGTTACAATTATAACCAATGTGAATAGGTAAAAAAAAGTTGACTTGTGGTGGTAAATGCCTTAACATGCAATTCCGGATGTGGGTTCTGCAGATATTGACGAAGAATGATTTGTAGTACTCTGAATTTCCGGAATATTGTACAGCTAATTATTGGGCCGACAAATTACCAATTGTGTTTGATAAATATATTTCCTTGTTCTGATGCGACTTCTCCTTTTTAAAATGTCCCCGTTGGCTTGGTTTGTAAGATGACGTGTGAAAGCAAAGTGTGATTGTAGTAGTGTCACTCCCTGACCAAGCTTATGCGGATATCCTTTTGAATGGTTGTTAGCTTGAGGTGTATTTAAGGGACTGTGATATCTCGATGCCTATCAATTTGATTGTGTCGTGAGTTTTACCTAATTAAGAGAAACATATTTTTATGTATTTAATTCAAATATACTCGCTATTCTGAATTCTTATTGCAGTTTGAGAAGTTGTATTCTCTTATAATTTGTAATTCATGTTTTCTCATGATTTTTTTAGTTGTATATGTGATTTGTTTTTATACGTGTATCGTGACCATAATGTGTAGTCTGATTGTACTATTGAATGCTCTTAATAATAAATATGGTAGTTGTCGGTATAGGATTAGTGTTTTTCAAGCATTGCTTTCTTATATCCGGAATCGGGGTCCTTGTTAACAATTCTCGAGGTCTATGATTGCTCATTCGTATGAAAGGTTGCCAGCTGTTAGCACTTCCAGCAATCGGAACATTATGAAATAAATGTGTCCGTTGTCTGCATTAGCCCAACGATGGTTGTTACATGTTTCCAAAAATGTTAAAAAAAGTTGCAATTTTATTAACATTGCTTGCTTAGGTCTTTCCCATGCCAATCCATAAATACCTTATTAGTAATCTTGATGTTTTGGTTCACCTCTTAGTGGTGGAAACGCCTTCGATTTTTAAACTAAGATTTTGAGGTTGTTATTTAGTTAAAGGTGCAATGGTGGACCAACATATCTTTTAACGAAAACTTGATTAACGTATTCTCTCTTCATGAGGAATATGCTTTCGTTTCACATTTATTGAAACGATTCTTGGTAACAAGTCAAAAAAAAAAAATTGTAGGACAACCATTCCTAAGGAAGAAAAATGAGTACAACAGGGTGAGTATAAGGGTATTTTAGTCAGAAAAATAGAGTTCAAGTATTTTCAGGGCAAGGAAAGTGATTATTTATCAAATGAATTTCCTTAGTTTGGCTCCAATTTGTAATTAGCCTAAACTTCTGTGGTCATATTTGTAATTAATACATTTTATATGATTTGTTGTAGGTCACCGGAAGCGACATCGACCCCACACAAGCACCCAACCCCACCTCTCCCCTCGTCCTCGCCCGACAGTTCCTAGTCGCGATGGTGGTGCTCGACACCTGGCAGTACTTCATGCATCGATTCATGCACCACAACAAGTTCCTTTACCGGCACATCCACTCCCAGCACCACCGTCTCATAGTCCCTTACGCCTTTGGAGCACTTTATAACCACCCATTGGAGGGCCTTCTTCTCGACACCATCGGTGGGGCCCTCGCCTTCCTTATCTCGGGCATGTCTCCTAGGGCTTCCATCTTCTTCTTCTCGTTTGCAACGCTTAAGACAGTGGACGACCACTGCGGTTTGTGGCTGCCGGGGAATCTTTTCCAATTCTTCTTTAGTAATAACTCGGCTTATCACGATGTTCACCATCAGCTGTATGGGAACAAGTATAATTTCTCGCAGCCTTTTTTCGTGGTCTGGGATAGAGTTCTCGGGACCCACATGCCGTACTCATTGGAGAGGAGGGGTAAGGAGGGAGGGTTTGAGGCTCGTCCAACGAAGGATTGCACGAGGAAAGCGGATTGAGATTAGGTTTCAATTGTCTCTCTTGTAACAATCTGAGTGTATCACTATAGTTTTTCTTTCAGGTTCTTTGATTGTTTAAAGAAGAAATATAATAAAAACATAATTTACTCTGTATCTTCTTCTGTGTGATTTTGTTTTCAGAGCTTCGTTTTGTATTTTAATGTGTATTATATGGTATTATTTGAGTAAAATAAAATTTGAAAGAGGAAAATCTACTTTGGAAATTAATAACAAAAGCATTACTACATTTCATAAATTGCAAAATAATAAGCAGTTGCTCAAAAGGACACTTGTTTTCATTCATATTACACAACCTTCAAATACTATAGCTACAAGAATAACAAAAATATATCTCCCTGTATTACACTTCAACCTCTGATTTTTTCTTCTGAGAAATCGAGAGCTATTGATTTTTTTTAAATATCAATTTCGCCCGTTTCTTGTTGGCATTTGGTTATTTTGTTACTGTGAAGAAGTGGAGTTACCGACCCAGTACTGCTTAACCGCAACCAGCACCTTCTCGGGAACAAGGGGTCCGTCTTCGTGATCCATCATTTTAGAATCGTATCTCATGCCACCAATAATCTTCTTCACCTTCACAAGCACATCCACTTCGTCCCGGAATATAATCGCGCCTTCCGGGCGGAGAATCCGGTCCATCTCTAACAGAATGTCTTCGAAGTCGCACCTACATTTGTAAATTTTAAGATATTAACAAAAAATTCAGACATTAATTACTGATCACAAATTCTATCCAGAATTTGTGTTTGAAATCAAGAAAACTAATGTTCAGATCCTAAACCGTGAAATCAAATGCACTTACTTGTCCTTGTACAAACTGAAAACACCATTGGCATGTATGAGATCATACGTCCGTGGATACGTAGAAAATGCTTCACACCTGAACAGAACAAAACAAAACAAGCCAAAAATACCAATATAAAATATTAATAGCCAATAAAAATCAGATCAAAAATTTGTAAGGGCAGATTTTTATACGTGGAAAAAACTGAGATTTACCCCAATTATACACACAAAATTACACAAAAATCGCAAACATTTATTTCTTACTTAAACAAGCTAGAGAGGGATGGGTCATGACTCATGAGTGGATTTTTTGTAAGGTGCATACAACCCTCAAGGGTGCATATTATAATTTTAAAAGATTATGATTTTTTTTGTAATTACCACTAATTAATAGTCACAGTAATTACAGAGCAATAATAAATAGTCGTACCAATCATGATAAATACCGATCAACCCTCGTTCATATATAACACCCAGAGTGTTCTTTTCAGCAATTGTGGGTACGACATTCATGACCCACAAGTTAGGAGACTGAATTGCAGCGGCAAAGCTTCCAAATCCGGCATTCATATCCATAATGTTCCGGTACCTTCCAGAGTCGATAATCTTGTTAATCTTTCGATAGGCATTAACGTGCTTTTTCCATTGCCTGTTATCCTCCTGATATGATTCAACAGAAACCCCAGAAATAGCGTCACTTGCAATTCGAGGGGGAACTGCATAAAGCCTCTCAGGGAATGGTTTTAGAGCAGCCTCATTAGTGTTGGCTCTGTTTAACCGTGTTATGCAAGGCTCCATTTTCTTGTACCTAATAATAAAAATAGGAAATATTGAGAAAATAAATCAATTTGCGTCGAATAGAGTTGAGTTTAAGAATGGAACAATAATTGCAATTCGAGAATACTATTTTAATATATTCGAAAAATATTCCAGTTTCAACTTGATTCTTATTCTATTTCTAGGGGAAAAAATATTAAGTTGAAACAATAATTAGAACCTAAAATAATACTCTTTTAAAGATTATAACTTTACAAATATAATTTTACATTAGCTCATATATATATATATATATATATATATATATATATATATATATATATATATATATATATATATATATATATATATATATATATATATATATATATACACACACACACTGACACACACACACACACACATGAGAGTATGGTAAATTGGTAGTTTATAAATTGTGCAGTATACAAATACTGTAGTTAGTAATTAGAATCAAAACAAGAATAAAAGAGAACAATCCAAAATTATCATACCAGATATTTATTTAGAATAAAAAAAAAGAACAGATTTGTTGGATTATAGAATCATACCAGACATTATCATTATCTTCATCTTTACAGAATTCTGCACCGGAATTTTCTTGTGCCGCACGACAAGAATCTGTATCCACCGATTTCTGCCATATAGCGATTTCACCACTCTCAGACTTCTTTTCCCAGCATAGAAGCTTAGCAGCCTCTTCAATCTTTCTTTGCTCTTCCTCCAATTCTTCCTTCGGGCGTTGCCACGCTTTGTAATTAATCTTCCAGTTGATGGGTGGGCCCGAAAGCACCCAGTAGCCACCTGGTCTAAGCACACGGTCGACTTCTTTCATATACAGTCCATCTGCAAAAGAGAACAATCCAAATTACAACTGTGCACATAAATTCACAGTACCAACATGTAGAATACTTACCATTTACCCCCCAAGGTATAAGACATCGAGAACAGTGGGCCATGTCAAAAGCACTCGACGGATATGGCGTCTTTACAGTTCCAAGAACACCAATCACAGCTGGTACACCCCTTTCAAGAGCAAACTGAACCTGGGCTTCGTGCGAGTCTCTTGGTGCAAACGACATTGCAATAACGTTTCTTTTCCAAAGGTATGCACCCCAGCTAGCAACCTAAAAACATATAACTATAATATGTAACCCACACAGAGACCAACAAACCAACAAAAACACCTATTTTACGAAAGAATTAACAAAAAAGAAATATCATGCAACACTCAGCATACCCCGCAACCAGTGTCCAAGGCAGTCCTAACAGTCCCGTTTTCAATCGGTATAACCGAAGCAAGCTGATCAATATACTTATCCGCCCCCTGAGGAAACTGGGTCCCCCCACCAGGAAACCTAAACACATTCCCCTCGTACTGAATCCAGTTCTGGATAGCCTTCTCCACCGTCAAACTCTTATAAGGAGCATTCGCGTAGGGAACATAATCACGACTCTTTGGCCACGGAAAAGGGGTCACATAACCCTCTGGTGCCGGCACAAGGCAATGCAGCTTCTGCTCCTGAGACGGGCAATGCCTCTCGCGATAGATCATGTTCTCCCTGGGGAAAGTCATGGCTCGCCTCTGGTCCTGACAGGGCGTGTAGTCTGTGTACTTGGAAGGGCAAGGCTCGTAAGGCGTGGACTTGTAGCTGGGATCGTGAATGACCCCTCCTTCACCTCCGTGGTGGGTTTCGAAATTGAGGTTAGGGAGTATGTTGCAGTTTTCTCCTGTCCTCGTCATTGCGAGGGCGATGCTGTCGCCTTTACCGAAGCCGCTCCTCTGCCAGGCTCCGAGCAGGTAGAAGAAGCAGCATAGTCCGGCAACAATGAAAATGGAGACGGAGCTTCGGGTCCTCGAATCGCCCGAGTTGAACTTGTTCGCCATCACGAGGCTCTGGAAAATTTTCGAGTGATGGAGAATGTACAACAATGAAAACGGATTTAGTTCTAATATCACACACAGACAGAGGGAAGAAATCACATACCAAAAGCTGGATTGACGGTGACGAAAAGATTGCTTCTTTACGCGGTTGGGATCTCCGAGATGCTTCAAACGGAACCGTTCATCAGATTTGGGAAGGGGGAAAAGTGGGCACTGAAAACCCTAATATTGAAATTGAATCTAATTTATAACCCTAAATTTTGTAAAATCGATTGGTGCCGATATGCATCCTATGTCGCTCCCCATCTGTCAAATGTCCGACGCGATAAAATAGATGTCTTTCCCTATTTCCTTTTTTGTTTTTTAATCATTTGGACCTTAAATTAACATATTTCCTTGAAACACAAAAACTTAAAAAAATGTTTAAAGGAAAATATATTACTTCACAATTTCTTTTTAAAAAAAATCATATTTCAAAGTTGAATGGAGAGAAAATATTACTTGATGCTTTTAATTAATGTGCTGATTTAGGCTTTTTTTTAATACTATTTTTATTTTGATTCTTCAATTTACAATTTTCAAAAAAATGTGAAATAAAAATAATTATGATAAATAATTTCACATAAACAATAGCACATGATAGAATATTATTTATATTGTTTTACAAATATTTAATGTCTCAACTTAGAAATGTTATTTTTTTTTATTTTTAACATAAATAAATTAACTCTTAATAAAATTTAAGAAGTAAAAAATAAAATAATTATTTTACATTTATAAATTTATACTCTCTCCGGCCATTAATAGATGTCATACTTTAGTGGACGGAGTTTAAGAAAATTGTTATTTTTTAATTTTTTTTATTAAAATGTAAAGAGTAAAAATATATTTTAAAAGTGTTTTAATTTTTTTATTAAAATGTAAAGAGTAAAAATATATTTTAAAAGTAAAAAGTAAAGTAGTTGTGAGTAAAGTTATAAAAATTGGTTGGTAAAGTAGAAAGTATGACAACTGTCTTTGGACCGAGGAAGTACACGAGTCTTTGAACCGAGGAAGTACACGAGACAGACATGATAATCAGTTGAATACTGGTCAGTAGTATTAAAACAACTGATTAAAACTATTGTTTGAATTTGGAATCTATTGTTTGAATTTGAAATTTTGGTCCATTGGTTAAAATATTATATATCATACTAAATATGCTTCATAATTTATAGACTAAGAATAATGTGCAACTTTGAACTTTTATTAAAAACTATAAAAAACAAAGAAACTCAAAAAAAAGGCACAACTCAATAAATAATTAAACCCAAAACTTGTTCCATAAAATAGGCAATATCCAAGGGAAATTCAATCATTTCATCAAATGAGAGAACTAAAGACCCCAAAATCCTAAACAGCAATCCTCCGACAAAAGAAGAAAACATAGACATTAATCCAACCAAAATACAAATATCAATTAAGCTTTAGAAAACCTCAAACGAATACAGTTCCATAATTCTTGGCTAACTTGTATCCAAAATTATCTCATAACCACAGAAATCACTCAAGCTTTTGGAGCTAGCTTTTCCTTAGTTTTCTGTATCTTCAAAACCTTCTTCACAATCTTCTGTTCTTCAACCAAGAAAGCTCGGATAATCCTTTGAATATACAATAATGTATAATAAGTAAAACGTGTGATAAAAAAAATGAAATGAAATGCGTGCATCAAGTTTGGATATTCAATACAACATGAAACATACCTTTCCCTCACGGCACCGCCAGAAAGAACCCCACCATATGGACGGTTCACAGTCCTTCGGTTCCTGGATAATCTCGACCTCTTGTACTCAGTGGGTCTCAAGTGAGGAATCTGAAAAGATGAACACAAAGGTAAGAAAGGGTTCAAAAGAAAGCTATAAAGATAATAAGAATACAGTATGAATACATAGGGTTGAATGAAGAATAAAAAAGAGATGGGGTGACATTATTTTTTCTTATCTCAAACTAACAAACAAAAACAAATTATTAAAATACACAAAGAATGACGCAAGAGTATATCGCAATCTAAAAACATAACATAAACCCGGAGCATGGATTCCACGACATACCAATACGGAATAACAGTTCATTCTTCACAATAACAATAACTTTAGAGTGAGCAAAACATAGTTTGGATCAAGAAAAGTACAAACATCAACTAATTATCGACATTGTAAAAATACTAAAACTTTAAAGTCACAGCAACCAAAACCATGTCCGGAAGTGCTACACAATATATAAAACTATTCAAGGATTTTAATATTTAAAGCCAGCATCTACAATTGAATCAAGCATGAGCACACAAAAACTGAATTGCTACACATTAACCAATTAGTAACATTTCCAACATTATAAGGTCAAAACCTAATTCATAAATTTGCAAGAGATACAAAAACCCCAACATCTCAGATTATACATTTAATCATTCAAAGTGTATCTTAAAAAAATACAGTAACATAAAAATGAAGGCATACGTACCCCTTGGATTCTCTTTCCAGTAACAGGGCACTTGGGGCCACTTGCCCTCTTCTTCGTAGTCTGGTACACAAGCTTCCCTCCTGATTTTCAAACACACACAGTCAATAACACAGTAAAAGAATTGAAACGAATCTAAAAAAAACGAACGAACTCATAATCACAAGAATGAAGGTAAAAAAACACGAATCGGATCCGGTAAAGTAGATACCGGGAGTTTTGACGACACGGTGCTGATTGGATTTCGTGGCATAGCTATGCCTCTTCCTGTAAGTTAGCCGCTGCACCATTTTTTTTCCTCTGTTGTTAGTGCGAACCGGTTCTTAGGGTTGGAGGCGAAGAGAGAAATGACTATTTAGGAGAGAGAGGTATATATATGTGGTGGATAGTGGTTTGTAGCCCTAAATTAAATGGACTAAGTGTATGGGCTTTTTCTACTTAAAAGAATTAAGCCCAATTTCGTTGGAATGAGGGCTGGACAGGTGGTCTGTTTGTGTATGGGCTTTTTTAGTATGAGTAATAACTAAATAAAGATACTATAAATTTCATTTAGCCTCAGAATATTTATATCTCCGCATTTACTTTAAACACCCTCTTTTATCTTTTACTTTTTTATAGGGTTTATTACATTTTGCAACCCCATGTATAGGGTTTTTACACTTTGCAACCTAACCGGAATTTCGTAACACTTTGCAACCTCATGTATACGGGTTTTCACTTTGCAACCTGGATCGGAATATTCTATCGAATATTCCGAGAGATTGAGTACCACGCTCCTGTAAAGTGAGTGGGTGTACATTTAATATAAAACTTGAGGGGTATTAATGTACTTACCCATTATTAATTATTTTTTGAATTAATAACTCAAATACAAATAAAACATTATCTTCCTCCTTCAAACTTTTTCCCAGATACAAATAAAACTTATACAAATAAAACATTATCGTCTTCTCCGCCATAATTCCCAAATTCCAGAAATCCCCAAATCTCCAACAAGAACCCTAATTCCAAAAATTCCAGAAATCCAAAACCAGAATCCCTAAATATCGTCACCATCAATAGCCCGACCTCCACATCATCCGCCGTCACGGCGGCGGTTGAGAAGGACCCCCTCGCGCGTCTGCCTTCTCCTCGTCGAACTTGCCTCGTACTACAGGGGTGGCATCCTCAGATGCTCCAGGAGTATCTTCAAGGCGTGGACCAGATTCACTTTATGTATCCAAGGTCTGGCAATTAAAAGACTAAAGAACAATAAAAAAACACAATACTTTATTTTTTTATTTACTCAGTTTGTTTTCATGTCACATTTCAGCCCTTCAAAATAAAACAGAGACTAGGAATTTCAAAAAATAAAAAAAGATTGAATAATCTATTTGATGTTTGGGCAGTGATGGCGGAGACAAAAAACCCTAGAAATGTAGAAGATGGGGAGAGGGCCAGTTCTCGAGTTAGAATTTCACTATTAATTTAAATAAATAAAAAAAATATTGACTGGAAGGATAAATATGTAATAAGCCATCGTGGGGGTGTTTTTAATTACAAAAAACCACTTAAACGGAATATTCCATCGAATATTCCGATGCAGGTTGTAAAGTGTAAAACCCGTATACACTGGGTTGCAAAGTGTAACGAAATTCCGACTAGGTTGCAAAGTGTAAAAAACCCTATACGTGGGGTTGCAAATTGTAATAAACCCTTTTTTATAACACTTTCAAAATATTTATACTACCCTTATTATTTATTCTATTACTTTTATTAGGCACACCCTCTTTTATCTTTTATTTTTTTATAACACTTTCAAAATATCTATACTACCCTTATTATTTATTCTATTACTTTTATTCCAGAGCTCTAAGCACATGTGGTCAACCTTGACTTTTTTTCCGTCCAATATGAACGGTACACAAAAATTATAAAAAGAAATAACTAAAATTAAATTTAACTATTAAATTTTATTTTAGTTATTTTTCATAATTTTTGTATATTATTATCATATGTATTGGACGGACAAAAAAAGTCTGTTGACCAGTTTTGTCTATAGCTCTGGGACATAGGGGTACTAAGTACACCCAATTTAACTTACGGACAATTTATTTGCAGAACAATTATTGGTAAAGAAGAACATTCTCCGAAAAATATTTGTTGAAGATTGAAAAATAAAAATGAAAAAACATACAAGGTGCTAATTGGTTTCGGTAACGGTATTTTCCTATATAAAACAGGTGCGTGCTGCGTGCATAATTTAGGGATTTTCCTATATAAAACAGGTGCGTGTTGCGTGCATAATCTAGTTTGTGTAGCTTTGGTTGGTTGAATTTGAAGAGCAACGCGTGGTACTCATATTGTTTCAAGCTGATCAAGCCCATTTGTCGACTTACATTTTTTGATTCGAGTTCCAACCCATTTGTCGAGGCTTGGCAGGAGGAATCTGTCAATGATCTGCTAGAGTTTTTGCCGATTTTCAGAATAGTATTTTGTTGGGTTATTCATTTTTTTGTGTACAACGTCCTTGGTCTTGCGTTCGTCTATGTCTAGCGCCTTCAAGGCCTCCTCAACTCGTCTCTCCACGAATAGGATTTCAAGATTCTCGTGTATTATAAAAACCCTTAATTAATTTTAAAAAATAAAAAACTTATGAAATACTATACGGGAATGAAATAGTAAAAGAAGAGGGGTGAGGTGTTTTCCGTGTTGTTCGTGAATTAGTAAAAGAAGAGGAAGAAGAGGGGTGAGAGGAAGAAGAGGGTGGGGCGGGGGTGTTGTTTGTAAATAATTTACTTTGTGTACAGGGGTAGTTTAGGTATTGAGTGAGGGGGTGTGTTAATCAAATACTCCCTCTGTCCCAGAGCTATAGTCATTTGTGGTCAACGCTGACTTTTTTTGACCGTCGAATACGTATGATAAACGGTACACAAAAATTATGAAAAAATAACTAAAATAAAATTTAATAGTTAAATTTTATTTTAGTTATTTTTTCATAATTTTTTTGTACCGTTTATCATACGTATTGGACGGTAAAAAAAAGTCAGCGTTGACCACCTGTGACTATAGCTCTGGGACAGAGGGAGTACTTCATATTTAGGGGTAAATAATTTATAGAGGTGTGTAAAGTAAAGATGGATGTGTAAATAGTATTGTATTATTTAGGTAATATATTGAATATATAAAAATAAAATAAAAAATAAGGATTTGTTCAATTGAAATCGGACTGAATTGAACGAACTTAAGCGATTTGAATTGACTTTTTTTATAAAAAAATTAATAATTTTTATAAATTTTTAAATATTTTTTTAAAAATATTAATAATATTATAACGGTAATTATATTGTATATTTAAAATTATAAATTAAAATTATTTTTAATTTATTTTGAAACGAACTTAAAGCTGAACTTGGAGCATCCGAAAACGGAAGTGAACTTAAGCGATATAAAGTGAACTAGACTGAAATTAAATTAAAAAAAACAGGTTCTAATAATAATTGTTAAATTATATAATTATTATTTATACGTTTAAGAAAATTAATAGATTAAAATAAAATAACTAATGCATAAATATTTCTTATTTAATACTATTATAAAAGAAATAAATTGATTATTACAATTCATAATTTGTCATTTGTGCAACTAAATCTAATTATTAAAAAATTTAAATTTTAAATAATAAAATAAGTAGATTCTAAATCATAATTATAACTTTCTTTAATTATTTGGAAAATATTCTTTAATATTATTTACTTCTATATTTACATATATTAAATAATTAAATTAATTATTTTGTTATACATTATCTTAGAATGTTGTGATTTTAGTAGATATTTTTTTAGTATTCGATTAAACAATTTGTCTAATAGAATGTTTAAATAAATAAAAGGTTAGTTTTTTAATTTTAATACAAAATGTAAAAGAACTAGGATCATTAAAATGAAAATACTTGAAGATGTTGTGAACTTGTGATTTTCCATAATAAATGTGGTGTAATATATAAAAATGTTATTTTTTATATATTTGATTAGATTTAAAAATGTATTCTAAAATGTAAAAAATGTCTTTTATAGTTTTTTTATATATTTTTAGAAATTTGTAATATTTTAGTTAAAAAAAATCATGAATAAAATTTAAAAAATAGTGAAAATAATACAAATAAAATGGTAAGTAATTATGATTAAAATTTAAAAAGTAGTGTAAAAAATATAAATAAAATCGTATTTTTAAGTTAATATAATTGTAAGTAATTATGATTAAAATTTACAAAGTAGTGTAAAAAATATAAATAAAATTGTATTTTTAAGTTAATAAAATAAATTATTTATCTTTTAATAGTATACATAATTCATTGAGACGTTTAAATTTTGTAGGACAGAGTTATGATATTTAGTAAATAATAAATTAATATTAATTGATATTTAATACTTCATCAAAACATCAAAATGCATTTCTAATATTCGTAAATAATAAATTAATATTATTCATCAAAACATCAAAATATATTTCTAATATTAGTAAATAATAAATTAATATTAATTGATGTTTAATACTATTCATTAAAACATCAAAATGTTATTCTTTGTAAAACCAACGTCTATACCTTATTGTATTTCTTTGTAAAACCTTATTTTATTGTATTTCCTGTAAAACATTTATTTACAAGTGGAAGAAAGGAATTTAGTTGTTAATCTATCTAACAAGGAAATAGCAAAAAAGATGGCTCCACGCGAACCTTTCTGCCCACAAAACCGATGTTTCCAAGTTTATTCTGGCACCATACTAATTGATCATTTGTTAATCTAGGTACACATAGAACTCTCGACACCAGCCTCGTCTCGGCCTGAGAAGTCAAAAGTTCTATACCACCCGATCGGTACTCTTGATGTTTTCTCAACTTCTTGACTATGCAATTTTGACATCTTGCTTGTTCTCTAATTCTCCTCTCCTTCTGCATAACAAATAAAGTTTAGCGACGGTAGCTGCTCGATAAAACGAGAGAGGAAAAATCAGTTTTTGTAAAATCGAACCTTCTGAAGATTTGATAATATGTCCGCTAGAAGCTCTGAATTTTGAGGATCTTGATGATCAATTTTAGTTCCATGACTCTTCTTGTCCGCGAACAGAAACTCACGAAAAATTTGAATTGATTCTCCGATTATTTCTGCCAACCCTTTGAGTGATATTGCATCTTTTTCCTCTCTTCTTTCCTTGTTGAAACTATCATCTATTATGTTTCATGAAAAATGTGATCTCAGAGAAAGCAAATAATTGCAGCAGAAATTTAGAGATACACTACATAAAAAAACCCAAAAGCTTATGTTTATCAAAAACTAATGAATTATGTTTTTCTGAAGACAAAAATGGTGTGTGTATTTTGAAAAATAGAAAGATGTATATGGCTTATATGAATTAATTTATTTTTTAGATATAACATCTTGTTAATTCAAAATTAAATTAGAAAAAAAGGGGGTTTTACAGTAAAAAACTGAATTACTCTTCTTTTCATTTTTTACACACTACCTTTAGTCCCTTGCAAGTAAAAAAAATATAAAATCAATTCTCTAAATTCTCATATTTTTTGGGTTTAAAGTCCATATTTTACCTTTGATTGTCGGGACCTGAAGAAGGCTGCGAATCATGCACCGACTTCTTACGTAGTTCTGATTTCTCTGTCCTTGAAAGCGTTCGTCTTCCATAAACCTCTGCAAGACTACCTGAAACTGTTGATACTCCTCAGCTGCTCGATTATATGAGTTTTGGAGGTACCCTTCAGGGTCGTGTTTCAATAACTCGCACGCTTTCAAATGAAGCCAGCGCAATATTTCCCACGACAGACAAAGTTGACCAACGTAAACTAGTTCCAAATCGCGGTGCATTTCTTTGACCGACTTATGGATCGGGTCAGCATGGACCCTCTGGACTTTGCGCAGCCAAGCTCTCGGTAAAATATAAGTTGCTGGATTTTTTGTATTTTTACCCGCGGTGAATGCTTCCGAGTCCTTCAGCTGGAGGAAACCTAAATTTTTTTATTTATATAAAAAATCAAGTTTTAATCCATTATTTAATACTACTACTTTCCAGTACACACATATACATATAAGAATCAGTGTGCCTTTAAATTAAAGAATGCAATAATGTAATGTAGTTCATGTTAAGTGCTGATGATCGACTTCAAAAGTATGCTAAGTGACACCACTAATCCACTATTATATGGTGGGGCAACAAAAATAATTATAAAGTTGCCCCTGAAATTCAGCTGTATAACCAAAACATATCAAATGCCTAAGAAATTGATTTGCAAAATATTTATAAGTTGAAAATGATATTGCAAAAACGTAAAATATTAAGATTAAATTGCAAAAGTTTCAAAGGATTACGTACTATTATTTTGTACATAACACAAAAAATGATTAAAGTTCATAAGGCAAAACAAAGTTGAAATTGCCATAGCTTTAATTAGTGTCACTACAATAGCTTTAGACTTTAGAAGTACATAAAAACTTTGAAGTAGACCTGATCAACCGGAACCAGAACCGAATAGAAACCGCCGGCAACCAAAGATTTAGGGTTCCAGTTAAGAACTCTATTTTAGGGAAACGGGAACCGGCGGTTTTGTTTCGGTTCCGAAACCGGGACGTAGTCACCTCTACCTAGAGTATTAAATATTGACCATAAAGAAGATAGGAGGCCCACCTAAAACAATATTCTCATCTTTAATAGAATTCAGAAAGAAAAAGAGCTTAAATTTGAACTTACTGATTGCCTGTAATGTCTGGTAATTCAAGATATCCAATTTGCGCATTCTCTCCGAGTAGCTCTTATACAGCTTCTGAATCTCATCTATAACATCTTTGTACTGAATCTTTTGATCGATTTCCAGAGGCTTCAAATCTTCTTCGATCATCTTAGGAGACTCGCACTCCTCAGATATAGTTGGAAGCCCTCCTGCCCTGCAATTCTTGAGCTCTGTTTTCATCTGCCGGACTAAGTTTTGATGTTCCCACAAAACGTCATGTTCGTCTACCTCATCATCATCCGAATAATCGGAATCCCAACAATTAGTATTTTCTTTGCTAATAACATGAGGTGTGTTATTCAGAGGCGAAGGCTTGAGTTCTATGTAGTCATCATCCGAATCTTCAAATTTCTCGTGTAAGGCTTCATTACAATCACGAGAACCGGATACTTCATTTGAATCAAAGGTTGATAATCCACTAAAAGGAAGGAATTCGACTTCGTAGGAAAAATCTTGGTCGTCCGAGAAGACTTCATCTTTCTCCTCATAAACAACCTCTTCTCTTAGAGGACTTCCTTCGAACGTACTCTCAGCACCTTCTTGATCAACAGTTGTATCCTGCTTTATATTATACAGATTAAACCGGAACGAAAAGGAATGTGATTCTTCCTCAAACTCTGCCTGATCCTTCTCCGATTTCTGATCAAACAAGTCTTTTACACTCTGATGAACTTCATCATCAAGGTGGTGATCACTAATCAAAAGAAGCTCTTTCGGTTCGATGCTCATTTCCCGGACCGAGAATTTGAGGTCTTTCGGCTCTTCTAAGTGCTTTGTCAAGTTTCCGCAGGAAATAAATTGACACTTGCTACTTTGGAAGAAAACAGAGTTTTCTGTTTCTGCAAACTTATTGGAAATAACTTTTTCAACCTCCTCAGAACCATTCACACTGAAATTTGAAACATGTGATCTGCAAAAATTCACAGAAGATACAAAACACAGATGATCAAACACACGCAAAAAAAAAAACACATAAAATACTTGAAATAAAAAAATATAAAAAAAACCTGCATAAAAATTTGGAGATTGATCCAAGAACTTTGAGCATCAAAGAATACAAGTAAACAGTAAAGGATCTGAACATTGGTTTAGGCGAAAAATCAAACAGGTTGTGTGCAACCGGAATTTCGACGCCGCCGGTGATAAACAAATGAAATCAAGCCGGTTATGATTTCACGTTTGCGATAAAGGAAAAAAGTATGAGTGATGAAAACTGTGCTCAGCGTTTTGAGTGTGTATGCTACATAATTATTCTATTCTAAAGCAGAAAGCAATGGACTGAGAAAAATCTTACAATCTTCTAACCTACCTCTTGAGTCGAAATTTATAAGTATATGTATATATATATGGGTTAATTAACAAATATTGAGTTTTATTTTTATGTAAAAGCAAATAAATTGTTTAAATTAAAATGTGGGAATATAATTTTTCATGCACAATTTAAATTTGTTGCAATTAAATTAGTCTGTGTTGCTTTTTTTTTTATATAAATTCAAAATTGTATTATATGAATATATTCTATTTATGGTATTGATTAATAAATAAGTTTGGTATAAATATTATATTACTAATAATATTAGTTATTCTAATAAATTTTATGGAATAATATGGTTGAAACTATTATGACTAATACATTGTACTCTATTCCTATGTTTAACACTTTTTTTTTACTATTTATATTATGTTGATAATATATATATATTTTAAAGTGAAAATATTAAATTAATTATGAGTTATATTAAATAGTTGGTAAAAAAAATTATGAACATAATTGTATTTAAAAAAAACTGTTTCAATTTTTGTGTGGTGAAATGTATTTGGAACAATTCAAATAGAAAAATGTATAGATATACTGTATATACTTTAGAAGTCTTACTAGTTTTTGTGGTTAGATTTTGCAAAGACTTTAAATTCACACGTTTATGAATATTAGCAATTAATAAGAAAAAAGCCCCATTTGATTGATAGATTTGCTTTTCCATTTTTCTCACATTTGGAGTTTGTATTTGACTTCAAATCATATTAATTAAGATTGTTTTTCTTTTTGTGTTAAATATAATTATATTATTTGTAAAATAAATTGTAAAAACTTTCAAGAGGCCATGATTCAATTTTGTCACCACTTGTTTGGCACCACACATTGGTCAAAAAAGAAGAGGAAATAAGGTCTGAAATGAATTAATTCTATATATGCTTTAAAGATGATGTTTTAATTTAATTCGAGTACAAAGTCGCAGTGGAATTAAATTCGCATTATTATTCTATAGTTTTCTACATGATGGAATATTCTCAATCTTTAAAATGTAAAGAGAGAACAAAAAATACTAATTAATTGATAAATTTATATTAATTATTATTCTATAGTTTTCTACATGATGGAATATTCTTAATCTTTAAAACGTAAAGAGAGAGAAAAAAATACTAATTAATTGATAAATTTATATTAAAAATCATTTAATATTTATATTTCTTTTATGATTTATAAAATATAATTCAAAGTTATACTCTATTTATATTTCAGGCCCTCACAGAACTACTAGAATGCTACTTGATTAACAAAAATCATTCAATTTAGAAAGCTTAAACATGTTATGATTGTGATATTTATTTACATCGGACTAAAAAGTTATTTTCATCCAAAATTTATGATGAAGTTTACAATATTGCATTTTCGTAGTTGTATTATTCGAATATAGCATTTACTATCTTTATCAAAAATTGGCATGGGGGCAATCATGTCATTTTAAATTGCAAATTGCAAGTGTCTACGTAGTATATTTTATATTTCATCGGATCCAATAGACTAATTACATTTTTTTGGTCCCTAAAGTCATTTATCTCTTTTTATATAATTATATTTCCATTCAAATTTCTCCAATTAAATACATAATCCTAAATTCGATTTTCAAGAAAAACAATTCAATCGAAATTTTACGTGATCGATTTTGTGGAAGAACAATTCAACTTCAAATGTTCATTGAAGAAGTTTGTCGACGCGAATAGTTGGTGAAAAGAACTTCTTAGTCCGATATAAATATTGTTAGGATTCATATAATCGAACAAGGATTAAAGGAAAGGAAAAGATAAACGTAGAAAACTTGTTTCCAGATTAAAGTGAAATTATAGTATTTAGTTCTTTTTTTTTTCAATTCATGCCTATTGGTGTTCCAAAAGTACCTTACAGAATTCCTGGAGATGGCGGTTCAGCTTGGGTTGACGTATAGTGCGACTTGTCAGACATATTGTGTCATATGGGATTTTCCCGTTTTCTCCCCCGAGCGAGATATCCTCTGTTTCGCCCAAGAAAGATAAATTCAATTATCCATGTGGTATTAGAACAAAATAAGCATGATGTAAAATATACAAGAGAGAGGGTTTATATAGCCAAAACGTAAAGTAAACCCTAATCCTATAAATATAATAACTAATATAAATATACGCTAACATCACAATCATAACATGCTACTACTACTATATTAATTCTTGAATAAATTCTTAATTTGTAATACAGTATAATTTAAATTTTCGACTTGATTTAAAAGTTTAGTTAGTTTGAAAGAAGAAGATAGTAGTATGATTTTTAAAGGGTAAAATACATTTTTCTAGAGGTTTAACAGTTTTTACACTTTCCTACCTCACCGGAAAAACGTTACATGCGCCTACATGAAGTTTAACACATTTACAGTTTCATACCTGCGACTCGCCTGAAGCGAATATTCGGTGGAATATTCCGATTTCAAGGGTAAATACGTAACTTCCTAGTCAAATTGTTGGCAGATTACATTTACACCCCTAGTCAATAATTGGTCAACAATAATTAAATTAAAAAAGAAAAAAGAAAATAAAAATGATACTCCGTATAAGATAACAACGGGTTTGGGTTTTTGTTTCAAAATCAGAATTCACTACCCAGAAAAATCCCCCTTTTGACGAACCCTAAAAATTGGCTCTTCCAATTTCCACATGAAACTTTGCCGATGCGGAGAACCAGTAGTGATGCGCACATCGTGGTCTGATTTGAACCCGGGGAGGAGGTTCAAGTCTTGCGGCCAATATAAGGTGAGTGCGATTTTCCCTCTCCTCAATTTCTTGAGTTTATTTGAATACCTTACATTTTGTTTTCTTCAGAAGATGGTAATGAAGCTTCAACTGGACTCTCAACTACCCTATCCACATGTGGCACTGAAGCTTCAACTGGACTCTGAACAGATGGCATTGAAGGTTGAATAGGAGTCTCAATCAACCTAATCAGATCTTGACTTTCAGAAATATGTGGCAGTGATGCTTCTGTTGGACTTCCTTGAAAATCAATTAGATAAGGGTCCAACATCTCTTGGTCAATCCACAGATATACACAATTATCCTGCTGCCCAACTAAATAACCAAGTTCATCAATATTAAACCACCACTTCAAATGAACTAGCCTATCACAATCATCCAAAGCATTAAAACTGTAAAAACCTGCAGCTGACCTTTCAACCCTATCTCCTTAAACATGCACTGAAAATCCTTCAAACTAAGCTCTGAAGTGCAACAGTAATCAACAAACGCAACTTTCCCATTCACATAGCAAATTTTACCTTTGTCCTCTCGAAATTTCCCACTGTGATGAATCTTCAAACCGAACACATATCTTCCTGACAAATCGTCGGGCTCCTTATCCGGCGCCCTCCCATTCTCTGCAGATGACGAATCGACTCTCAATTTCCACGGCATTAGGGTTACAATTTGGGATTTTGGAGACGGAAAAATGGGATATTATTTTGGGGTTAGGGTTTCTCGTAGAACGAATTTGGGGATTTAGGGATTTGAGAGAGAACCAATTTGGGGATTTAGGGATTTGAGAGAGAACGAATTTGGGGATTTTGGGATTTGAAGAAGGAGGAGCTGTGAGATTGTGTGATTCCCGTTTTTCATTTCTGAAAATGTAACTTCTTTTTATCATTTTATTATTTTGTTTAAATTGTTTAAATAAATTAATGAATTAAATGAGTAATTACATAAATGTCCTCCCACCTACATACCATTACAATGTACAATCTCACTTAAGGAGCGTGATATCCACTTTCTCGGAATATTCCACCGAATATTCGCTTCAGGCAAGTCGCGCGTATGAAACTGTAAATGTGTTAAACCTCAGGTAGGCGCATGTAACGTTTTTCCGGTGAGGTAGGAAAGTGTAAAATCTGTTAAACCTCATGTAAGAAAATGTATTTTACCTATTTTTAAATGTGGAAAACAAAGAGTTGAATTATAAGAGCACATCATTTTGTAGGATTTAATTAGGTAACAAAAACGCCGAGAATAAAAGAAATTTAAGTAGGTTATACTGTGAATAGTTGGGTTGCCCCCTTTTCAAAACCCTAATTTATTCTCTATGGGTCTGGAATACTACGAGTATCTCTGTTGCTATGACAAGTTACACGGCCACAGCAAATATGTGACCGCCATCGTCACCGCCGGCGACGTCGTGGTGAGTTCCTCCCGCGACAAATCCCTCATCGCTTGGACCCTTAACAAGGAAGACCGTACCTACGGCGTCGCCAATCGTCTCTACACCGGCCACTCCCACTTCTCACAGAACATCGCCCTCTCCTCCGACGGCCAGGTAGCTGCCTACGCTTCCTCAATCGGAAAGATCCACTTCTGGGACCTCCACACCGGCTATACCGACCGCCGCCCCCCCTTGGTAGGCCACACCAAGTCCGTCCTCTCCCTCGATTTCTCCTCCGACAACTCTCAGATCGTCTCAGCTTCCCGCGACAAAACCATCAGGCTCTGGAACGCCGCGCACGGCGAGTGCGAGTCTACGATCCACGCCGATAGTCATGTCTCGTGCGTGCGATTCTCTCCGGACAACAAGGCGGTTGTTTCGGGATGTTTGGATCGGACCGTGAAGGTCTGGGATCTGAGCAATCACAAGATGCGGTGTGTGCTCGCCGGCCACAACGCTGCCGTGAAGCTGGTGGCGTTGTCGCCTGATGGATCAATGTGTGCTAGTAGCGGAGAAGATAACGAGATTATCTTGTGGGATCTGTCCAAGGGGAAGCGTATGTTCTCTTTCAAACTTCTCAATTTGGTTACTTCTATTTGCTTCAGCCCAAACAGGTACTGGGTCTGTGCTGCGACTGAGACTGGCCTGTTGGTCTGGGATCTGGATCGGAAGACTAGTATAGATACCTATGATGATATTTTCCAATCGAGAAGTGATGTAAGTCAAAATTCAATTTAGTTTCAGTATTTATTTGGGGTTAGATAAATTTTGTTATACTTAATTTGTGTTTGAATGTATATACAGTTATACTTCACGAGCCTGAGCTGGAGTGAGGATGGGAACACCCTTTTCATCGGGGAAAGTAATGGTGTTGTTGAAGTTTCATCCGTCAAACGCCACAGGCAAATCCAAAGTGATAGCGATAGCAGCGACTATTAAATGCCTTGGTATGTTTTATAGTGTATTAATTCAAAGCTTATTTTGCCTGTGTTATCAAAATCAAAGGGCCAAAGAGACAACACTGTGATTAGCTTTTCTATATAGAGTTTGCCACCCTTTGATTAACTTTTCAACTTCACCGAAATGTTGAAGTTGATCCAACCTATTACTTATTGTTTAAAAAGAAAAAAAAAACATTAACCTGTGTAATTTGGGGTAGTTTGGGGCATCCCGGGTTACAGCAAGTGTGTTTAAGGTGTAGAAATGGTTGATGGTTTGAGGATTGTGGTTTTTTTTTTTCTTGTGTGGGTTTTAAACCAGCATTAATATACCACTAAAAGTGGATGTTGGCATGCTTTAGAGAGAGAAGCCAGACTGCTTTACTTTTCTTTTTCTGAATCTCTAAGAATGCAAATCTTCTAGTTCTAGTCTATGGAGCAACTGTCTTGACAACAACTCTCGAGCCATAAGTGACTAACCACAAGTCTTCCTACAGCAATGGCTTCTGGCATATATATTAAACTGGCTTCTATCTGAAGAACACGAGAATACAGAGTGGAATCTTAGGTTGCATTTAAAGATTGAAAGTGGAGTATAATATAAATGATGATGATGATGAGAATGATGATGAAGATGTTTATATTTTTTTAATTATAAATAATATTAAAAGTAAATATTTTTGCATATTTGTTTGAATATAAAATTTAAAATCACAATATATATTAATTTAACTATAATTTTGGAATATAAATATTATTTTACGCCAAGTATCAAAATTATTATTTACCTCAAATATTTTCGTAATTGATATTCTTTAATAATAATTCTTTATAAATATTACTAGTATATATAATTATCTCAACTCTAATACTATTAATTTCATAAATTTAAACATATAGTACATTAGTTATGATATAATGAAGAATTTATTGTTTAAATTATACTCAATAATTTAATTATAAATTAAATGTATATTATTATTTACGTGTTTAAAATAAATAATAAATAAATTTATTTCTACTATAATTAAACATAAATTAATATTCATTATTATTAAATTCAATATTTTTCATTTAAGTTTATTTGGCAAATAAAAATTTAGGATTGGAGTTTGAATTGGGCTCGTGCGGGTAGGGCCGCAGGGCCAGGCCTGCACCTCTAGGCCGAGTTAGATGAAAGCCCACGAATATAATTTATAATCGATCTCAGTATCTCAACACAGCATATATTTTAACATAGTGTGTAATTTAATTCTAGTACTCGATATAATTGGAGTACTACGCGCCGCTGCTTGTATGTTTCTCTCAATGAAATCAGAATTGTTAAACCCCAATTTTATTTTTTATTTTAATTTAAATTATATATTTAGGTTTTTTACCATATAATTTTATAACCGATCTTATAGGAGGAGGCCGCCGTCGCTAGTATGTTTTCTCTCCGTAGACTTTTTTTTTTTTTGGGGCTTATGGCTTAAACCCTAACTTTTTTTTTTCTATTTTCGGTTTACCTTTTTAATAATCTCAATGAAATAGGAGCAGTGAAGCCCTAACGTACTTTTGCATATTTTCTCCGCAGAAAATAAGACATGTCGGACTCAAAACATCTTGTGCTTGTGAACCGGAGACGCGATATTAGGTGTAATTATTCTGTTGATTATTACTCGTTATCCGAAGAAGAGTTTATCCCGGTTTCGGTTGAGGATGATAAAGTAGGGTCGTTTGTTGAAAAATGTCGCCTTATTTCTAAGCACCCCTCTTTGCCTAATCACAGTCATCTTAGGCATGTCAGACAATCTATCCCTTTTCAGGGTCGTGTGTATTTCCTCTCTGGTAAGTCTCCGTTTTCATTCTTGAGAAACGTCAACTGTTGGGATTCAATCCATCATCTCTGGGCAAGCCCACCACCTCTAATGAATGTTGCTCGAAGAAACTGTTCTTTCCATGTTCTTGGAAGAAACCTCTATGTCTGCAGTGTTTCCATGGATGTAGACGATCATAATCAGAAGGTATTTATGGAGAGGCTTGATTATGACGATGAAGATTCCATGGTTGGTCGTTGGTCTGTTCTCCCCTTTCCTCCTCCAGAGGTGAAGTTGAACCTTTCCAAGTTTGTTTCTGCTTCCATTGAGAGTAAAGGTTTTATCTTATTTGGTTCGGATGCATGCGAATATTTTTATGCTTTCACGCCACCTAACACGTGGAAAAAGATGAAACGCTTAAAGTTTGGGCGCGGTCTATTGTGTACCTCTTTGCATTCTCCCGTTGTTACCGAAAAGTACTTGCTTTGGGTCCGTGAAGAAGTTTACGGACGTCCCCTTAGTATACAAGGGTTTGACCATAATGAAGGCACTTACTTTATTATTGATGTGGTTTCAGAAAACATCTTTCCTGAATTAAATCCTGGTGCATTCCCCCGTTTAGCCTATGCTGGGGATGATGTGCTGACGCTGGTATGGATTGATGGCAATAACTTATCATCACTTCCTGTGTGTCACTGCAGAATGTTCTCTATTTATTTTCAAGACTACTCTTGTTCCCCAAGGGTGAAACTCATTTCACTACTTAGCCGTTTTGCCCCGAAATCTATGAAAAATCTTATTAATGCTTTTTACCTGTAATATCTTCTACTCACTTCCTTTTTTTTTTTTTTAATTTATTGCTATCATTTTAGATATATTCGTGACTTTAAGACTTTTTTTGTAATATTGTTTACAGGGATCATTTTGATATCATTGGAAATTTTGTCAAAATGACATGTTTGATAAAAAAAAAATGACATAGAGGACAACTTGGTAATTCAATCATTTGATATCATCCCATAATTAATAAATAAATTATAAATTTATAATTAAAAAAATATTTATTAAACTAAGCTGATTTAATAAACAATTCATCCTCGTGAGAAATTCCGAGCCAAAATGACTTTAAAAAAGCAATAAAGGCTCTTCACGCCAAGAAACTCAAATTTCTCTAAAACAACTTTGCAAACCTTGAGAAGGAAATTGGAGATGGAGATTAAGGGCCAAGGGCCCGAAGGGTTATCCATCTAGTGGATTTGAGCTCGGAAAGAACATTTTAGAGTGTCCGAAAGACGAGATGGAAGAGACCGTGAGGACTTGGAGACTCAAAGTTATTGTCCTAATGGAGCATGTAGAAAAGGGGTTGGAAAGAATCGAATGGTCGCAATAGGGGCTTCTGAGGACCGAGTACTTATTGTTGAAAATGGTGGATGAGAAGGCAGAAATAAGGAGAAAAAAAACTTCTTTGCAAGCAAGTCTGTTATTCTTAGTGAGTTGACATAATGGGAGGAAAAATAGCGGGAGACGGAAGGAACCTCGATCACTGCAGTACTTTTAGCGCCCCGGCCCCTCGCTGGCCAAAGTCCGACCCTAAATGGTTGACTCGATTAACAATAATTGTCGTCGGCAGTGATATTTCGATTCCACTATACCACTTTTTTTTTAAGCGTACTTTGTTATCACTCGTGGACATTAGAAACACTTCCACGGGGTTACCCACCTAAAATTACTCGCTTAACTTTGAAGTTTTATAAAAGAATATTCAAAGAAGATATAATTTGTTGTTATAACTAGCATATTCAATTTATTTAAGTATTTATAATTTTTTGGACTTTAGGCAACAGGCGAGTTCAAATGGGAATGGCTCTTAACACTATCCTTTTTTAATAAAGATGATGAGTGTGAATCGGCATTGCATCAAGTCATCAACTGAATGTTAAAAATGCATTTCTACATGGTGAGTTACGAGAGACTGTATATATTCATCAACCTACTGGGTACTGAGATTCTCGTCTCTCAAATCATGCATGCTTGTTAAAAAATCTCTTTATGGTCTTAAACAGGCCATGGGTGCTTGGAATAATCGGTTTACAGACTATGTTTAGTCTATTAGCTAGTTTTGAAATTTAGTTTAATTAAAAGTGATAAAGTAGAAACACTGTATAGGAATAAACTCTTGTAGTAATAAAAAATTCAAATTTTAATTTGAGACTAATTATAAATAGAAATAAACTAATAAGTCCTACATTTTTCAAGTCCTTCTTAAGGAATAAATAATTAATTATTAATAAAAATATTTATTAATAATATTTTTATTTATCAAAATCAATAACATGTTTAAAATAACTTAAAATATTTATCAAAATAAATAAAATGTTTAAAATAACTTAAAATATTTATCAAAATCAATAATTATACATTTTTCAAGTCCCTCCTAAGAAATAAATAATTAATATATAATAATAATATTTTTATTTATCAAAATCAATAACATATATTAGATAACTTAAAATATTTATCAAAATCAATAACATATAAGTATTTGGTAAAAAAATGAAAAATAATTAATATACAATATATGTTATTTTTAATGTTATTTTTATATTTATATTATTTTTTATAAAAAAATATTTTTATTTTATAAAACTTTATATATAAATAATTTTGTATAGTAATATTTTTTTTCAATGCAAACGATATAACTGTATAGAATTTTTACTTAGTTAGACTAATGGTGGAAGTGTAAGGCCTTGTTCAGGATTTATTTAATTTGAAATATACAATTTGTTTTACTTTGTGTTTTTGGCTCATTTTATTTGTGTTATTTTCTACTAATAATTTTAACATAATTTACAATAATATTTATTTTATCATCTCCAACCGATACCAAAAACCTATTTTGGAGTATGGGAGATGCTCCAACCGATACCAAAACATAAACATATTATAGGTTTTATGGTGGGACCCACCTAAAAAATACTTAGATTTACGTTTACCTTAGGCCATCTCCAACCGAACACAAAAACTCAAACTCAAAAATAAGTTTTATTTTAAGTTTACAGTAATTTGACTCCAACCGAACTCAAAATTAGTTTAAGTTTACATTTACAGTAATTTGACTCCAACCGAAAAACTAATACTATAACTTAAAATAATTTTTTTAAAATATTCTTCTTATATAATTATTTATACTATTTATATAAATAATCAACATCTTTACAAATTTACAATTTTATCTCATAATTTTTTAAATTAAAAAATATAATTAATATTATTTTCAATTTAAATTTTCAAACATAATAAATATAAATAATACTAAATGAAATATTATTTAATTATTAAAAAAATTACATTAAAATAAACAAAAAACTAATTATTAATTATTTTTGTTTTTGTTAATGGTAGCATTTTTTTAAATATTTTGTTTATTATTATTTTATTTTTAATGTTAATTATATAATTTAATTATTTAATTGTATTTCATATTTTGATATGTATTTTTATTTTATTATTAAAAATATTTTTATTAAAATTTATTTTAATTATTAATGATATGATTATTAAAAAAAATTACATTACAAAAGATATTAAATAAGAAACTGAAAAATAATTGATAAGTTATTTTTATTAATTTGTAAAAAAAAATCATTTTATAAATAAAAAATAGTTTTTGGTTTGAGTTTACGGTAAACGTAAATATAAGTATTTTTTGTGTGGGTCCCACCTATAAACCAATAATAGGTTTATGTTTTAGTATCGGTTGAAGCATCTTTCCTACTCCAAAATAAGTTTTTGGTATCGGTTGGAGATGCTGCCATCTCCAACCGAACACAAAAACTTAAACTCAAAAATAAGTTTAATTTTAAGTTTACAGTAAATTTGCTCCAACCGAGATTCCAATACTTAAACTTAAAAGAATATTCTCAAATTATTCTTCTTATACAATTTTTTATACTATTTTTATAAATAATCAATATCTTTAAAAATTTATAATTTAACCCAGTAACTTTTGACATTAAATTTAAAAATATTAATAAATATTATTTTCAATTTAAAATTTCAAAAATAAAAAATATAATAAAATATTAATTAAATATAACAAAATTGCGCAAACATAAAATATTTAATATTTAATTATAAATATTTATTTTTATTTTTAAAATAAAATTTTATTTTAATTATTAATATATGATTATTAAAAAAATTAAATTACAAAATATATTAAATAAAAAATTAAAATAAAAAGTTAATAGGTCTTTTTTATTAGTTTGTAAAATAAAAGGATAATTTTATAAATAATAAATAGTTTTTGGTTTGAGTTTAAGGTAAACGTAAATTTAAGTATTTTTTATGTGGGTTCCACATAATACCTATAATAAGTTTATATTTTGGTATCGATTGGAGCATCTCCCTTACTCCAAAATAGGTTTTTGGTATCGGTTGGAGATGCTCTTAAACACAAACCAAAATCTATTTATTATTTATAAAATCTTCCTTTTATTTTACAAGTTAATAAAAAAAAACTTATTAACCTTTTATTTTAATTTTTTATTTAATATATTTGTAATGCAATTTTTTTTAATAATCATATCATTAATAATTAAAATAAAATTTTATTTTTAAAATAAAAATAAATGTTTATAATTAAATATTAAATATTTCATATTTGCAGAATTTTTTCATATTTAATTAATATTTTATTTCTATTTTTTCTATTTATTATTTTTTAAAAATTTAATTGAAAATAATATTTATTAGATTTTTTAAATTTAATGTAGAAAGTTACGGGGTTAAATTATAAATTTGTAAAAATATTAAATATTTATAAAAATAGTATAAAAAGTTGTATAAGAAGAATAATTTGAGAATATTCTTTTAAGTTTGAGTATTGGAATATCGGTTGGAGCCAAATTACTGTAAACTTAAAAATAAACTTATTTTTTAGTTTAGGTTTTTGTGTTCGGTTGGAAATAGCCTAAGCGAATTATAATTAAGAATTGAATTTTGATTATATCAATTAAGATTTAATTTTTTATAGTAGTTTAATTTCAGTATAATTGATTTTTATATAAATATATACTGTATGTCAATAATTAACAAGTTGATCTATCACGACAAATTTGAAATGTCTTGACTGTCTTGATTTGACAAACTAGTACTACTTCTCGTGCGATGCACATGATTTATTTGTTTGAAATAATTTAAAATTTTATTTAATCTCTAATGTATTTTGTCATATATTTATTAATGGACTAACAAATTATTTTATTTAATAATCGAACTCTTACTTAAATTTGTAAACTCGTATTAATCTCATTATTAATCGTTATCTCAATTATAAAAAGGGATAATTGTAGGCTAGTAGCTGAATTATAGGCACTTTTGTACTTTGGTTACTCACCTTGCAATCTGTACACCCGACTAACTGAACTTTGAGGAAATTGCATTTTTCATTTAAGAATGGGCGGTTTCCGGCCACACGTGAATTGCACGTGACCTGCTATGCCAGATGTCGTGTTTTGCTTGGATTGAAGAGGCAAATTACATTACTAACCCTGGAGTCATTTTTCAATTTATAAAATGTTTTATATTACACTTAAATGGGCAAATGTCTTCCAAATTTCTCAAATAAAAAATTGGGGAAGAACACAAAAAAACCCTAACCCTAATTTCAACAATTCGTCCCTAAAAGAACACATGACAAAAAAAACATGCATCCATCATCCCATTAGAATTTACATCAGAACCCTTTTCATCCCATTAGAATTTACGACTTCTTATTATTCAAATCCAAATAACATAACAAAAGCTCCTGCATAAACTCCCAGTCCACCTTCCCGCTGTGCCCCACGCCGCCGCCGCGTCTGAGGAGGAAGCCGCCTCCTCCTCCTCCCCCTTGAGTATCCGCGAACTTGACGATCCGGAGGCGACGAAGAACCTCTCCGATCTGCAGAGATTCTCCGGCGGCGGCAGAGTGTCGAGAAGCACCGACGAGTCGAACACAAACGACATCGTTTTAGCGTCGTCGTCTTCGCCGCGGATCGAGTTGTCTTCCTCTCCTCCGCCGTCGTCGCCCGCGAGGTAGAGAGATCTGAAATTCTCAAATAGGAATTGGTCGATGTCGGGGAGTGTTACGGCCTCGATTGGGTGTGTGGCGGCGAACGACGGCGCCATTTGGGTGCGGCGGCAGAGACTGCGGATCTGGAATTTCATCTGTTTGTTGGAGATGTTCATTTTCGAGAGGAATTCGTGAAGTGATTTCTGAATTTGCTTTGGCATTTTTTTTTTCGTTTTCTGAATAATAATCGTAGTAATAGATAAAGAAGAAAGAGTGAGGATGAGTACTTAAATACGTTTTCAATTTCATTTTACCCATTTAATTCATTTTCATTTATTTTTATTTATTAATATGGGGAAATGTCGGATCTACCCTCCATTAGCTGATTAAAAAAAATGGGACATCATGTGCATCTCACGTGTGGCCGGAAACCACCCCTTTTCAAATGGAAATGCAATTTCATAATAGTTCAGCTAGTTGGGTGTACAGATTGCAAGGTGAGTAACCAAAGTACAAAAGTGCCTATAGGTCAGCTACTAGCCTACAATTATCCCTTATAAAAATTTCCATTATTTTAAAGATTATGCATGTTTGATATAATTTATAGTATGTAAGTTTCTTGGGACATAGCCGAGTGGTAAGGGTATGTGGTGATGTTGGTGTAATATCTTGAATATGACAATTTTTCATTGAAATATTATAAAGTTAGTCCTGGGATGAGACATATTGGCTCTCTCCCACATGTGTCTGCTACTGGAGCACCTCCCTCATTTACATCCTACCCGATTGAGGAGCCTTTGATCTGGTGGGAGAGGAGTTTCTTGTCTCTGCATTCCGTTTCTCGTCTCTACAGAGTTTCATCCAACAAATACTTAAAACCGGTGGGGGAAAATCAAAATAAATGGAAAATAAAAATTATAAACCTAGAAAATAAATAAAAATATAAAAAAAAATTGAATTTACTTGATAAACATGAAGGGTATGAGATGATATTAATATAATGTTCGAGAAATAAGTTCAATTATTCAATTTAAAAGACATTTTACAAATTTTAAAATATTAATATTTAAGTATATTCAAAACAAATTATATAAAAAATAAATTATTATGATATTTGTGAAAATGTATTAATTAATAAATAAATTTAATTGAATGTGTGATTAATATTTTGATATTTTTATTAATTTATGTGAAAAATAACATTTTTTTTATGTATATTAATAAATTTGCGGGACGGGACAGGACAGAAAGAGATCGTCCCGATCCCATCCCGTCCCATTATGAAAAAAATAAATCGGCTTGGGACAAAACGCGATTGTCATTTTTAAAATTGATCTCGTCCTATCTCGCTAACTTTCGAGATGAGATCGTGATGGGATCGAAATTCCGAGATAAATTGTTCACCCCTACTAATTTGTAAATTCGTATTGAATCTCATTATCAATCGTTCTCTCAAATATGAAATGTTTTATTTAAATTGAAAGGTTATGCATGTTTAAAGTAATAAACAACATCCAGGGCTTTGTTGGTGAGTGTTTCATTTTAATTACAACATAAAAAATTTAAAAATAATTAATAATTTATAATGATCGTATAAAAATATTATTAAAATTTAATTACATATATCTTTTCATTGTTTACAAATATATATTTGTTAATTATAATAACTGAATCATATTTTTTGGGGCAATTATTAATAATTATAACTGAACAATATAATTTTTTTATTTAAGTTATATTATTATTAATACTAATACAAAATTCAAAAATATGTTTTAAAATTATTTTTCAATAATAATTTCCAATATTTTCATAGTTCACTTAAATCATACTCCCTATAACTTTGTCAATACTTAGAGTAAAAGATTAGCTAATAAAATTAAACTTTTTATTACCTTTTTTATTGTGATATTATCTCGTTACTCAATTTTTCAACGTGTTTATAGATCTTTTAAATTATATAACTCATTTGATTTATAAATTAAATTGTTGAATTACTATTTCTATAAGCTAACTATTTTTTTTATTATTCAAACTTCGTAAGTATATAAGGTGATCTATTAAATTAAATTGATAAATAATAATTATTATTTGTGGTTATATTATATCTCATTCTCAACGAAATAATAATAAAATTATAAAAATAAAGTATAAAATCTTATTATAGAAGATATTTTATTTATTTGATTATTTTAAATATTTAAAAATTCGACACCATCATATTTATCTCGCCTATAGTGAAAAAAATATAGAACAAAGAGAGCAAGATTCGAGAATCATGATTAAGATGTGATGGGGGCAGGTCAATGTCGAGAACCACCGCGTCTGCGGCCCGTACGTAATTACCTTATCGAAAATAGAGCTGTAAAATAGAAAATTAATTTTTTTTCTCTTTCGATCGATTAACTTTACAATTAGCAAATAAATATCCAAATCTTTCCATAATTGTCGTTTATCAAATCTTGTATCAATTCTACACCTACTGAAAAGAATCACATTCCAAACGGATTGTAGGCTACAATTCCAATTTAATTTATGAGATATTGAAAAAAAAACAAAATCTACAAATAAATTATACCTGAATTTGATTATGGGAAAAAAATACAAATTTAAATTAGGACTTGTTCTTTTGAACATAATTTCAGTCAAGTTCAGTTCAGTTCAGATCGCTTTAGTTCAGTTCAGTTCAGTTCAGATCGATTCAGTTCAGTTCAGTTCATATCGATTCAGTTCAGTTAGTTTCAAAATAAATTAAAATAAAATAAACAAAAAATAATTTCAATCTATAATTATAAATATAAAATCTAGTTAATTTCATAATATTATTAATATTTTTAAAAAAATATTTAATAATTTATAAAAATTATTATTATTTTTATAAAAAAAATCGATTTTGTTCAGTTCAGATCGCTTAAGTTCAGTTCAGTTCATATCGTTTAAGTTCAGTTCAGTTCAGCCGGTTTCAGTCCAAAAGAACTGGTAAAAGAAAAATGAAAAAAAAATGCATAATGAAATAATTAAAGTGTACATGAAATTTTGGAAAAGATAAAAAAATTCGACGAATATATATACGCAAAAATATTGAAGCATGAGAACGTGAAATACCTCGTCAAATTGATCTAGAAATGTTCTATGAAACGCGACTGATTTTTTCTTGGGAAAACATATGATTAATTAGAATTACATATGTGGAAATTTACTGAAAATAAAAACTTACTTAAAAATTATACTCCATTAATGTATAAATTTTGACTTAATAATAATATTACTATTTTTATTTATAATTTATAGTTAATATTATTATTTTTATTTATAATTTATAGTGTGAACACAATAATATTAAACCTTTCTGATTGGTCCACGTGGCATGGAGAGATTCAGGAATTATATATGTATAGATTTGATATGAGTCGTGGACTCGTGGTCGTGGCCATAGGCTCCTACCCACTCGTAGGCCAGACTTCATCTATACATATATAATTTCAGGATCCACTTAATGTCACGTAGACCAAATCACAAATCAATAATAATATTGTGTTCACACTATAAATTATAAATAAAAAATTATAAATTTTAAATAGTAATATTATTAACCATATTTAAATTATATATAAATTTTAAATAGTAATTTGAAATTATATATTTTTAGAAATAATAATTAATTATCATCTTAAATATATACATTTCTATTTCTTTTCTCAAAATTATTTTTTATTCCATTAATATTAATTTAATTCCAATTAATCGTATCTCATAAAAATCGATCTCCACATATTCCCTAATCCAAATGAGTTTAAAAAAAATTGATCAAACTTTGTAGGTATATTATTTTCTCTTGCTGTAATCAGGCTTCGTATGTTCTTTTTTATTTATTCTGAACATTGAATCGATTTACATGTATATGTTATTCTATTTATTCATTTTGTTTGATCGATTTTTTAAATTTTATGTATTAATTATGATCTTTTCGCATATTACATAATCAAATTGTCGAGATATTTATTATGTTCGACTAGATTTTTTTAAATATTTTTAGGTTATCCTTAATTTAGTTTTGTAAATTTTGTTTTGCAAGTTAACAAACATTATATTAATATAATTGTGTTTGTGCCATCTCACCCCCTTCATGTTCACCAAGTAAATTCAATTTTTTTATATTTTTATTTATTTTTCAGCTTTATAATTTTTATTTTCCATTTATTTTGATTTTCCCTCACCGGTTTTAGGTATTTGTTGGATGAAACTCGAGAAATGCAGAGACGAGAAACGGAATGCAGAGACAAGAAACTCCTCTCCCACCAGATCAAAGGCTACTCAATCGGGTAGGATGTAAATCGAGGGATGTGCTCGAATAGCAGACACATGTGGGAGATAGCTAATAGGTCTCATCCTAGGACTAACTTCATAATATTTAAATGAAAATTTGTCATATCCGAGATATTACACCAACATCACCACATACCTTACCACTCGGTTATGCCCCAAGAAGGTTCCATACTATAAATTACATCAAACAATCTTTGAAAATAATAGAAATTTCATAATTGAGATAACTATTAATAATGAGATTAATAAGAGTTTACAAATTTAAGTGAGAGTTCGATTATTAAATAAAATAATTTGTTAGTTCATTAATAAATATTTGACGAAATACATTAGAGATTAAATAAAATTTTAGATTTTTTCAAACAAATAAATCACGTGCATCGCACGAGGAAGTAGTACTAGTTGGGTTCAATTTTTTAAACTCTCGACCCGCCCGGCCCAACCTATTAGCTCTCAAGATGGGCTTGAGCTCCCAGCCGCCCCTCCTATAAATAAAAATTTTCATAGACACAATTAGATGTGTGTTGAACACCAAGAGAGATACCATACACCATTAGAGAAATTATAAAGAGTTCAGAGTGATATCTATCTTTTGTAATTATTGTGATATTATAGTGAATTTTCGTCGTTTCTCTCATAATTTTTCCTAATTGGGTTTCCACGTAAATTTCTTTATTCTTCTTTATTTGTTGAGTTATTTTTCGGTTTATCGTTTTATTCGTACTATATCTCGTCGATCACGATCTAGTGGCATCAAGAGCTTTGTCAAAAGCTAAAACAAGTGGTTTCAGATGATGGTTCAATCTACAACAAAAAGGATAAATAAATAGTCTAATTAAATATTATACTTACAAAATCCACAACAAAGGTCAGCCTCGCGAAAATCGAGTCCTAGCCGCACCAATTTTTGAGTGAGTTTGTTAAATGTTTTGTTGTGAATGTTTGAAATTTTTTATTGTCAGGTTTTTTATTTGTCAAATTTTTGTCAAATTTTTTGATTAAGATTAAAATTCAAATGTTTGAGATTTTTTGTGGTATATGTGAGATTTTACGTCGAATTTAGGGGAAAAAAATTAGCCATTAATTGTATGGCGAATGAATTGAATAGTACAATTATTTGGGTTGAAGTATATAGAATTGTTGAATGAAATTGAATGGCGATTTGTTGGGTTCTGGGATGCCTAACTTTTTGGTTTGAAGAAAATATAAAATTCATAGTTGAAAAGCATTTTCAATAGTCCACTACTTTTATGTGTTGAAAAGAACAATTTATAAAAGATAGTGTAAAAAAACACTTATTATCCATTTTGTGTACTTCTATTTTTTTTCAATATATATATATATATATATATATATATATATATATATATATATATATATTAGAAATAATACTATAGTAATAAAAAATTCAAGTTAAAATTTGAAATTAGTTATAAATAAAAATAAATTCCACATTTTCATAACTCACACATTTTTTTTAAGTTCATCTTAAGAATTTATACCTAAATGATTAATATATAATAAAAATATTTATTAATAATATTTTTATTTATCAAAATTAATAACATGTTTAAGATGACTTAAAATATTTATCAAAATCAATAATATAGAGCCTGTTTGGCTGAGCTTATAAGCTCTTTAAAACAGCTTATAAGCTGTTTAAGAGCTTATAATTTGTTTGGTAATATTTTAAAAAAAGATCTTAAAAAACTTAAAAATAAGCTGTTTAACAGCTTATAAGCTGTTAAAAAAAAGGTAAGGGGGGAGGTATTTTTTTTTCAACAGCTTATAAGCTCTTGTAGCTTAAACCATAAAAGACCAAAATACCCCTATAATTATTATATTTTATATATATACAAAAAATCCAAATTTATTATTTAGTTAATATAAATATTTTAAATTATTTTTTTCATATATAACAATTTATTTTTGGTAATTTTATTTATATAAGATCTTAAATTGCCAAACAAATTAACATCTTATAAATTTATATATCTATTTTATCCAAACGGTTTAACGACTTATTTATTAAATAAGACGTAAGAGCTTATCAGCTCTTAAAACAACTTATAAGACATAACATCTTATAAGCTCTTTTAAATAAGCTCGCCCAAACGGGCTCATAGTGTATATAGTAAAAGTGTTGTCAAATTTTATTATTCAAAACTATTAAATTGATTATTTATATTTAAAGATAGATAATATTTTATGTATATTATTTTTTATAGGAAAAGATTATTTTTATTTTGTAAAACTCTATATAAAAATAATTCTCTATATTAATATTTTTTTCCGATCTCTACGATACGACTGTATAGAATTTCTAGTGTATATAAATTTAGACTCAAATTAATAAAATATTAATAATACTATAATTGTAATTTATATAGATATTTAAATGTTTTGAGAAATGTTTAGTTTGGTTGTAGTTAGTAAGATATTCACATGTAGAAAATGCTCCACTTCATCCATATGCCTTATAATATGGCATTTCACCCACGTCTCACGTCATAAAAAAACTAAAAAAACGTATCCAAAAGTATGAACCTATTAATCGAACAAAACTACACGACACTTAGTAAATGTAGAAACAAGTCGCACTGTGAAGAGTAGTCCTCTCTCAAGGCAAGAACACATGGTAATGTTCTTGTAAAGAAAATCATTTTTAATAAAGAAATAAATACATAATTTTTTAACAATATTACAATAAATAATTAATTCTTAGCACTCAGTAAATGTAGAAACAAGTCGCACAAATAATTAATTCTTAGCACTCAGTAAATGTAGAAACAAGTCGCACTGTGAAGAGTAGTCCTCTCTCAAGGCAAGAACACATGGTAATGTTCTTGTAAAGAAAATCATTTTTAATAAAGAAATAAATACATAATTTTTTAACAATATTACAATAAATAATTAATTCTTAGTACCCAGAGTAGTCCTCCCGGAAAAAAAAATTACTTTTAATAAATAAATAAATACCTTCTTTAAAAAAATATGGAATGCAATAAGTTCTTTAAAGAGGCTTTTGTAATTATTTTTGAAATAAAAGAAAAACAAACAATTTTAAGACTACATATATAAATAAACAAATATATACTTAATAATTGTTAATTATTTACCCCTTCTCGCTACTAAAAACTCATGATCAGAATACTTCCCACCAAATACCTTGAAAATGTGTGAGACTACTCGGCTAAAATGCCTATTGTAGATCTCGTACACGTCGTGCAACGAAGACGACCTATCAATGTCTTGAATATGCTTAAAACTGTGAGCCTAGAACTGTAGTGTATTCACGCCTTTTAAGTAGGTCTTCGGGGCTTTAGATCAATCCTGGGCAAGAATCCATGCCGTCGTATCGACTTTGGTTGTGCTCCCTCCGAAAGTAGTTAGGTGGTTTTTTATGTGACAACCAAAAATGAAAAACAAACTCTTTAAATAGGATGGAGTATTTCAATCTCACCTCTTTTGCGCTTGAAATTTGTTGGCTTAGAGTCTCCACTTGTAGGTCATCCTATAAGCTCATTGTTGCTCGAAATACCTTCTTTTTCTTCTTTAATAGCTCATGGTACATAATCTTATAATACATCTCAAGTGTAGGTGATGAAATGTCAACATGCTTCCCAAATTCCATCAAAGTAAGAAAATAAAATATAAGTTAAAATAACATCATTTTAAATATTTATATTAAAGTAAATTATATATATAAGTACACGAATAATAAATATATGCACAAAAATAATAATTATGTGTGACAAATATATTGGGAATAAAATATAATCTTGTACGATGATTAAAATAATAATAATTTTACAATATATTTATATAAAAATACAAAAATAATAAATTTTACAATATATTTATATAAAAATACAAAAATAATAAATTTTACAATATATTTATATAAAAATACAAAAATAATGGAAGACAAAAATAATAATTTGTGGAGCACAAATAAAAATATATATATATAAATCATACATATAATAATTATTTGTGAAAAATGAAGCACAATAATAATAAACACTTGTGGAACATAACAATAATAAACATAAATAATAAAGAAAAGCTCAAATATAATAAATATGTGTGAATTGAGTCGTATTCAATATTTATATAAAAGTACAAATAAAAAAAATTATAAATAAATTATAAAAATAATAATTATTTATGAAAAATGAAGTAAAAAATATATGTGTGAATTGAATCGTATTCAATATTTATATAAAAGTACAAATAAAAAAAATTATAAATAAATTATAAAAATAATAATTATTTATGAAAAATGAAGTAAAAAATATATGTGTGAATTGAGTCGTATTCAATATTTATATAAAAGTACAAATAAAAAAAATTATAAATAAATTATAAAAATAATAATTATTTATGAAAAATGAAGTAAAAAATAATATATACTTGTGGAACGTAACAATAATAAACATTTGTGGAGCACTTAAATTAATGAAGAGAAGCTGAAATATAATAAATATGTGTGGATTTGCAAATAAATTAATTTTTCTTTAAAAATTCAGTTGTTCCATCTTTTGAGGTTCCGAATTTGATATATGGTGTCGTTCGTGTAAGAGTGGCAATCCGTCGGAGTGATTTGTATGTTGCCAACTTCACAGGAAGACAAAACAAGTGGTTTGTACGTTGCCGGCGGTCGGATTATTATCACGACGGATCGATTTTCACGGTCCATGACTTTGTTGTTCACCGTCACTTATCCTACTACTCATCAAGATTATGATATAACCAAGTTCCTAAGGATCGTCGTTGTAGCATTTTCGGACCCATTGTCAAGTTTGTGCATGGGGTTCAAGTAAATGAGCAAATAATTCCGTATACTAAAAGGTTGAGATAAGCTATAGGGTTTGACACTCAAGCATTTGAGTGATGGTGATGAGGTGGGGTTAGAAAAAACTGAGTTTGTTGGAAAAGAAATGGTTTGGATTATTGGTGGTCTGAGTTGAAGTTCCAAACGAATTCTAAGTCGGCACGGTTGGAGATGTTCAACGAACAATTGCGGTTTTGAAATACGATGTAAGTTTAGTATATTATGGTATTATATTAGCAATACATTTTGGAATAAATTTGGCTTCCATTAAATGTTTTAGTTTAATTTTTAATTGTTTGTGCTTGAGATTATGATTTTTAATTGGTGTTTTTGTTTTTAATAGAAATCTATCAAAATTTGATTAACAAAATGAAATACTCTATAACCATCTCCAAAAACTTTTTAACTTTATACTCCATATATACAATGATTATGTGAAACCCTTAAAATAATAAAGAGGACGAAACTAAAATATACTGTTCTAAGGCAATGGTCACACTTTCTTCACAAATAACAAAGGAAGTATGACCATTAATATGGGACAAAGGTAGTAATAAATATGTGTGGGGCGATAAAAAAACAAAGTCAAGATCATAATTACAACACTTTTAATATTTAATATATCTAATCAATATTTATTCAAAATTCAATGGGAGCCAATGACTTCTTTTTTTATTTTTCAATTTACATTAATAAAATCACATCAATTTATAAATTTATTAGTGCATTTAATTAGTTTATATTTTACCCGATTATTTTAATTTTATTTTTCAATTTATATTAATAAAATCACATTATTGTTTTAATTTTTTTAATATTTCTACTAGTGTAATTTTATTATTAATTTTTAACTATATTATTTAACTTTTATCATTTAAATAAAAAAATCATAAAATATTAATAAAAAAAGTTTATTTATTTAAATATTATCAAATAAAAATGTAAAAATCACATTAATTTGGAAATTGATTTTATTTTCTTATTTTATGGGGTTAAATGCTTTTTTTACTAAAGATTTTAAAATTTTATTTACAAATTTTGGGTTAAATGATTTTTTTTCAAAAGTTTGAGTGTTTATAACTTGTTCTTTTAGATTAAAATCGTATGACTGAACTGAAATATAAGTGAAAAGTGATCTGAACGAATATAATTTATTTTTTTTATAAAAATAATAATTATTATTATAAATCATTAAATATTTTTTTAAAAATATTAATAATATTGTGATAGATTGTATACTTAAAATGATTGATTCGAAATATTTTTATTTTATTTTATTTTAATTTATTTCGAAGTTGTATTACTCAAATATTGAATTTACTATTTTTTTATCAAAAATTGGCATGTAGCAATCATGTCATTTTAAATTGCAATTTGCAAGTGTCTACAATATTTCATCAGCTCCAATAGACTAATTACATTTTTTTGGTTCCTAAAGTCATTTATCTCTTTTTATATAAATATATTTTAATTCAATGTTCTCCAATTAAACACATAATCCTAAATTTGATTTCCAAGAAAAACAATTCAAATACAAATTTTACGTGATTGATATTGTGGAAGAACAATTCAAATTCAAATGTTCGTTACAAAAGTCGGTCAACGCGAAAAGTTCTTTGGTGAAATGAACTTCTTAGCCCGATGTATAAATCACAATCATACCATGCTACTGTTAAATTTTGAAAAAAAAAAACTTAATTTGTAGTATAATTTAAATTTTCGACTTGCCTTAAAAGTTCAGTTAGTTTGTAAGAATAAGATATGATTTTAAAATGTGGAACACAAAGAGTTGAATTATAAGTTGCTCAATTTGATTCTATGTCACAAACTTTTTCGTTGACATTTTCACCAATTATATAGGAGTATATGGTTGTACATCATTTTATTTATTTATTATTTTAAAATATGATTAAAATTACTCTCTCACACCCATACATGATTATGATTTATGATTATGGTTGTACAAGAAATTTAATTACTGTAAGATAACACAACACGATAAGATAGCACCTAGGTTTGACATATATTTTGAATATCCGTAACATCTTGAGTAGATGGATGAATGAGTAAATGTATTGTTTCCAAAGGCAATGCAATGGTCCATAAGACTAGCTAGTTGAGGATCATATAATATAGAGTTGTCGATCTGATACAATTCCAGAGAAGACATTCAATCCTCCGATCGAGCAATTGAGAAAAAAATAAATCAACCTCGTACTTATTCAACCATCGCTCTGAATTAAACTATTCTTCAATTACTCTGTCTCATACAAATTGTATTACTGTGAAGAAGACGACCCGTTACTCTTATTCTGAAAATGAGCTCCGGCAACTCCATCGTCGTCGGAACTGATTAATCCGCCGTTCTTGACGAATGTGTTCTTGTTATTGTGCATCCACACCTTGAGCACTCCTTTCGAGACCCCAATTTCCTGGCAGAATTCCTTCACGGCCGCCTCGTCGCACCTCTGCATCCTCCACCCCACCCTCGCCGAGAACCACTGCATCTTCTCCTTCTGCTCCGGGCTGAACCTCGTCCTGAACCGCTTCCTCCCCGTCGGGTTCTCCGCCGTCGGCGTCGCCGGCGCCGGATGGTCGAAGAACCCCGCCGGAAGGGGGTGCCGGAAGTCGAGAAACGGCGGCGTCATGGCGGCGGAGTCCGGGTCGCGGCGGTGGAAGCTCCGGTGACAGCCGCAGGCGGCGCATTTCAGCGGCGCGGCGGCGGAGGGAGGCGGCGGCAGGAACTCGCCGCAGCCGTCCACCGCGTGGCCGCCTATGGTGGCGGCGTGGTTCTTCATGCATTCCTTGTAGGCCGCCGCCGCTGGCGCGTGGGTCTTGGGCGCGGCGGCGGAGTAGTAGGACAGGGGCTTGATGGGATGAGCCGTCGCCGTGCGGGGCGGGGTGTCGGTTTCGGAGTCGTCGTGGGTTTTCGCGGTCATGTCCAAATCCATTTCTCGAAATTGCCAAATTGATTTGTTAATTAGGGTTTCAATAATTGGATTTGGGGGAAAGATTTGTAGGGAGGAGTTTTATATTGTGCGGAGTAGATGAGATGCGGACGAAAGAGAGTAAATGTGAACCACTCGATTTATTGGGGGATTGAACGGTTGGATTGGATTCATTTATTTATAGGGTGGTTGCTCGTGTAATTAAACTTTGGGAATTCAGACAACAGACGATTGTTAATTGCGCGCGTCTTAATGTCATAATTAAATATAGACACGTGGCATATGTCGACCCAGCCCCCCACCAGTATTGAGAATGTATTCCATGTGGTGGTTGCACCGTAACTCGGATACTCGTAATTTCATTGTACTACTACTACTAATAATAATAATAATAATAATTAATTGATGTTATTCATAAAAAATGATTGGCTCACGAAATTTGATTAGTCATTTTCCACCAATATTCCACAACCTCAATCAAATTATACAAGTGGAAGGAAGGTTAATTAACTAAGAAAGAAAGAAGTAAGAACACAACATTTTTTTTAATAAATATTTCTCCATAAAAAAACATTATAAAAAATGGAATAATTAATACACATTATTAAACTATTCAAATATTAAAACATCACACACAATCATTATTTCCATTTATGGAAATACAATAGATTTCCTAAATTGATTAAATATTTCTTCCCCCCACGCCATGATTTCTAATTTAAATAATATAATCAATAAAATAAACTGAAACTTAGGTCGGCATAAGCAAGTGAACTAAATTTGTTAAATCACTTTTTAATCAATTTTATGTGAACTCATTATGGACTGACTAGACACGTTGTGTTTTTTTAGATGCGGATAATCATGTGGGTTTGTTAAGTGTCAACGGGGAGTAGAGATAATTAAAAATACGTAGTATATAATATGCTTTGGATTAAAACTAAATATATGTGTTTAATTAATTTTAAATATTATCTTTTTCTGGATTCTTCATTCCTACGATACTCCACTCCTCCAAAGTTACATTTTTTTATTATTATCTTGAAATACAAATTTCACTATTTCTACATACTGTGCTACACCTGAAATTAAAACGTGAAACCAAATTGTTTCCAAATAATTATTCTTAATTAATTACACAAGAAAATGTAATTAAACGAGCTTAATTTCGATTCATATATTGAATAAGCTGAAATAAAATTACCAACTGACTAGTGTATGTAATTATCAGGACAATGAGTGAATTAAAAATCTAACGTTTTGTGATTAGTGGATTAGGACAATGTCATACCATTTGTCACTAATCATGATTATCACATTAATTCACAACCACACGCGAAAGTTTGCAATTTATTTCCCCCACTCAAATTGACTTGAATGGTTCCAACTTAATTCAAATTGATCAACTCCAAATGGCTACGACCTCTTGACAATGAGTATGCAATTGAACTGATCAGAGCGTGCTTAACTGCAGAAAAAACATTATCCTAGCTATCATATATATAGTTATATACTATGTTGAAATCGAAAGTTTTTTTGACGTCTTGAAAATGAGTACGTAGTTGACTTGATCAGAGAGTGCAGAACAGCAGAAAAATCATTATACTATCATATAGTACCATGTTGAAATGGAAAGTTTTTCTAAAGTGAATGTTACAAGTACAGTAACTCTTAATTCTCTAACAAATTGATCAATTATGGAGTATATAAATTAAAATATTTAAAAATAATTTTAAATTATTTTCTTTATAAAAAAAATGAAAGTAAAGTGGAAGAAAACACGATCACATCTTGTAAACCACCACATTAATGGAAGGAAAATAACGCAATAAATCATTAATAAATTGACACACACACGGGTATTACGAAACACCAATTAATATGAACCAATTTCTCGACTGCATAATAATTAACGAGACTCAAATCAATTGCTGCTCAGCACACACCTAAATCACAATATATAACGCCCAATAATCAATGTTATCATGATCGCTGAAAAAAAATCATTAATTTAATTTATTTTTGTTTTTGACAGGAAGAATAGATCGACGAGAAACTTCAACCAACAAAATTTATAATATTTGATTTAACTCATTAACCCTACATTTTGATCTCTTATTGATTCGTCACATACAAACCAGTATGATCATTTTCGGCTTTGTTCACAATTTGTTGACTTTTTTGAAATTGTGTAATTTGTACTTGGTTCTACCTAGAACTGGATTGTAAAGGGTAGAGTACAGACACTTAACACAAATTGGAGATTCTAAAGAAAAACTCTTTTGTATAACTTGTAAAGGGTGGAACCACTTACAAACACATCTACTGTTGTTATTTTTGTGTGTTTCTGAATGTGGAGGCTTTGGAAAATATTGAATCACGTTTACACGTTTTCCTTAAAGAATATTTCGACCCTATAACAGTCAAGGTATCACGAAACTTCTTCTAGGATAAGACAATACCGCACTTGTTCTTTGGCGTAGAAACAAGTATACTATAGAATGTTTATTCGCTATACTTCGTTAAGACAAAACTCTTAATTTTCGTGGGTCTTAGAATCTGATTTTCAACACCCTTATATAGGTGTTGAAACACCCCTTTGGATAGTGAAAATACCCTTTCATGAAGGGCTGCACCCTTTGGGAAGAGTTGCACCCTTTAAGAATGGTCACACCTCTTCGAAATCACTTTCTTTAGGTGCCATGCATGCAATTTCGTGGCTGCATATTACAACCATGCAAACCATGAAATTAACATATATTTCATGCTTAATTTACACACAATAAATCAACACCAACATTCACTTAACCAAACAATGATCCGTTATCACTTTTATACAACCGTGCACTCCGCACTTCGCCTAAATCATATTGTAGTGCTTTAGGATCATTACCGAAACTTTGTATGAATCCAATTACATTAAATGGACAATGATTTCACTTAAATCATCAACATTCCTCCCCCATTTAAGTGTAATCCTTGAATCACTTATTTTAACAATAACAGCCAGAATTAGGGGTGGGCATGGGCCGAGATGGGACGGGATTTACCTCATCCCGGTCTCGTCCCATAAATTTTTGAACGGGACGGGATCGGGACGGGATCACACTTTTTAAAAATTGATCCCGTCAGTTCGGGATCCCGAAAAAAATGGGACGGGATCGGGATTAAAACGGGATCCCATTTAATTTAACTAATTTCAATAAAAAAATATTATATACTTCTAAAAACAATTTTATACACTTAGTTTAATTATTTATTATAAAACATATTATTATCTTTTAATAAAAATCATAATTGTTTGATTTTGTTTAAATTTTAGTATTGTAAAATTTATTTCTTACAAATTAGGTAAAATTAAATACATTAGTATATTATAAATAATTAAAAAATATATTTTTAATATATATAAATATATAACGGGACGGGACGGGATCTTACGGGATTTATTTAACTAATCCCGCTTCCGTCCCATTATTTTAATCCGGGATCGGGACGGTACGGGATTAACACTTTTTATATTTCAATCCCGTCTCGTCTCGTCCCATTTAAGAACGGGATCGGGACGAGATCGGGATTTTGGGACCAAACGCCCACCCCTAGCCAGAATTATGCATAAAATGAAAATGTCTTGAAGATTGAATTTTCATCTTAGTGTTATATACAACTTATATATTCGAGAATCAGAGTGTCTTAAAAGATTGAACTCTTCAACCCATCTGAATACATAAAAGATACTACACACATAATTCCAAATACATTCTATAATGATTTCCGATACAAAATTAGGCCTTGTATCCCATCCATTCTTGAGTGTATATAGAGCTTAGCCACGACTCTTGAAGCTGCCACACTTCCCACTCATATAGGTGAATCATTTCTTCGTGCACCTGCAAAATGCACTTTATCAAATGATTCATAAAGAATTAACTTCAACTTTAACATGCAGGTTCAAACACATACCTTTGGGATAATTTCCATGTGTTTCAATCTCAAATATAGGCTTCCCAATTGAATTCTGGTTCTAATACAATTAGAAATGAATTTGGTATCCCATATTTGAAGATTCAAAGAGGCTTCAGACCCATCCCAATCACCGACTTTACTACCAAGTCTTTTGCTAATCCCTTGGTCAAATGATCAGCAAGATTATGTTGTGATCTCACAAAATCAATAGAGATTACTCCTTGAGTGATCAGCTCACGGATCGCGCTATGTCTAACGCCCAAGTGTCTTGACTTGCCATTATAAACATGACTATATGCCTTAGCCAAAGTGGCTGCACTGTCACAATGAATTGAAAACGCCGAAATAGGCTTTGGCCACAAAGGAATTTCATAAACCAAATTCCTTAACCATTCAGCTTCTTTACCAGCTGCCGCAAGTGCTATAAATTCCGATTCCATAGTGTAACTCGTAATACAAGTTTGCTTCTTTGAAGCCCAACTTATAGCACCGCCTCCGAGTAGAAAAACCCAACCAGAAGTAGAGGAATGATCCTCTATATTGGTTATCCAACTCGCATCAGAATACCCTTCTAATACCGAAGGATATCCGACATATGTCAAACCAAAGTCTTTGGTTCCCTTTAAGTATTTTAATACACGCCTAACAGCCTGCCAATGATGCGTGCTAGGATTACTTGTGTATCTACTTAATTTGCCTACCGCAAATGCAATGTCTGGCCTTGTGCTAGTCATAGCATACATAAGACATCCAATTACCTTGGAGTATTCCAACTGGGACACTGCAACACCCGTATTGGGCATGAGTTTTACACTCGAGTCATATGGAGTACTGACCGTAGAATAGTCATCACAATGAAATTTCTTTAACACTTTCTCAATGTAATGAGATTGAGTTAAAGTAATAGCATTATTTTCACGAATGATTTTAATTCCCAAAATCACATCCGCCTCCCCCATATCCTTCATATCGAAGTTTGATGATAAAAATGACTTAGTCAAATCCACTTGTCTTTGGTCAGTACCAAAGATAAGCATATCATCAACATATAGACAAATGATGACTCCTTTACCAAAGTCATCAAATTTGCTATACACACACTTGTCCGATTGGTTTAACTTAAAACCATTCGAAAAAATTACTTCATAAAATTTTTGATGCCACTGCTTAGGTGCTTGTTTTAATCCATACAAGGATTTAACAAGTTTACATACCTTATGCTCATTACCAGGCATAACGAACCCTTCGGGTTGTTTCATGTAAATTTCCTCCTCTAACTCACCGTTAAGGAATGCTGTTTTTACATCCATTTGATGAATCACTAGATTATTTATTGCAGCCAAGGCTATCAATAATCTAATCGTAGTTATTCGCGCAACAGGAGCATAAGTATCGAAGTAATCAATACATTCCTTTTGCCTAAAGCCTTGAATGACTAATCGGGCTTTATACTTGTCAATTAAACCATCGACTTTCATCTTTTTCTTAAAGATCCACTTGCATCCTAATGGTTTACAACCGTTAGGTAAATCAGCAAGCACCCAAGTGTTGTTTCCCATAATGGAATCCATCTCATCATTGATGGCTTCTTTCCAAAATGCAACATCTTGCGATTTCAATACTTCCTCGTATGTTTTAGGCTCATCATCAACATGATAGCTATACGAGTATTGAAATCCAACTTCGTCCCTTGATCCTTCAACCAGAAAGGTCTGGAAATCAGGACCGAACGATTTCTTAGTCCTTATCCTCGTGCCTCGACGAGGTTCAAGCGACTCAGGTTCGGGCAAGGTTAATTCCTTGCTTTCAACCACCTTAGGTACCAGATCCTTGGTCCTAACCATTGATAAAAATCTAGTTTCATCAAATATGGCGTCCCTCGATTCTATGATAGAATGAATCGCTACTGAATCATTCGGCTCAATCACGTAGAATCGATATGCCTTAGAATGCACAGCATATCCAACAAAGATGCAATCAATGCCTCTTTCTCCCAAAGTTTTTCTTTTGGGATCCGGTAGTCTTACGACAGCCCGACAGCCCCAAACCTTAAGATAATTAAGGTTCGGCTTCTTTTTGTACCAAAGTTCGTAGGGGGTAACTTTGTTCCTTTTGTTAGGAACCCTATTTAGCAAATAGCAAGCCGTTAACACGGCTTCTCCCCAAAATCCATTATTCAGACCCGAATAAGACAACATGGAATTCACCATTTCCTTTAGTACCCGGTTTTTCCTTTCGGATATTCCGTTTTGTTGAGGAGTATAAGGAGCAGTAATTTCATGTATAATACCACACGATTCAAATAAAACAGGATCGTAATATTCACCACCCCTATCGGTTCTCAACTTTTTAATCATGCACTCTTGTTGTAGTTCAACTTCAGTTTTAAATACTTTAAACTTTTCTAGCGCTTCATCTTTAGTACTTAGCAGAAATACATAGCAAAATCTAGAATAATCATCTATGAAAGTTACTAAGTATTTCTTATTCCCCAACGAAGGTGTAGCATGGAAATCACATAAGTCGCTATGCACAAGTTCAAGCATACAAGATTCACGTTGAACATCTTTAAAAGGCTGCCTAACGATTTTAGTTAGCATGCATGTATTACACTTATCTTCTATGTTCATAGCAGGAATTAATTCAAGTTTGGACATATCAATCATGCGTTTATAATGAACATGTCCTAGTCTAGCATGCCACAATAATGAATCATTCACTTTAGAAGAAACCATAAGAACAGAATCATCAACTTTATTCATAATATTAAGCATAAACATCCCGTTACATTGGTATCCAAAACCGACAAACACACCGTTCTTAGTCAATACATATTTATTAGATTCGTATACTTGTTTATATCCATACTTGGATAAAACACTACCGGATACAAGATTTTTCCTTATTCCAGGTACATGTAATACATCTAATAATACTAAGGACTTTTCGGAACTGAATTCCAACAACACTTCGCCGCGACCAAGAATAGGGGTTGTTGACTCGTTTCCCATGTAAAGCACTGATCCATCTACAACTGGTTCATACTTTTGAAACCAATGACGATCCTTGCAAACATGCTTAGTAGCACCCGAGTCAATCCACCACGCCACCGAATCATCCTGCACATAAAATGCTTCAGAAACTATAGGGACATAATTTAAATTTACATCAAAATTATGTATAGTAGTCTCACCTTGATTGGTGTCCGGACACTGGTTATTAGACCTTTGTCCCGAGCGATTATTCATTGTTCCCTTTTTATTCTTGTTTGCACGAAAATCACTTTTAAAGTGACCCGTTTTTCCGCATATCCAGCAAGCGCCCTTAGGCTTCTTACTCCCAGCATTATTGCTGTTGTTGTTGTTGTACGGACGCTTTGTCCCTCGGTTCTTATACGAAATCTCCCCTGCTTCCATCATATTGATAGTTGCAGACCTTATCGGTTCCTTGTCCTTGGGTTTTTCACCCTCTTGCGCCCTTAGAGATTCCTCTATGCGCAAGTGACTACCGAGTTGTACTAAAGACAACTCTTCCTTTTTATGTTTCAAGGTGTGTTTGAAGTCTTTCCACGACGGCGGTAATTTGTTTATAATACTAGACACCGAGATGGACTCGTCCATCTTCATATTATGTTGGGTAAATTGACCCAATATCCGGAGCAATTCATTATATTGCTCCATTACCGGCCTTCCGTCGCACATCTTGTAATTCATAAAATTACCAACTAGGAACTTCTTACTAGAAGCGTCCTCGTCAATGTACTTGGATTCAAGGCTATCCCAAAGGGCCTTAGCAGACTCCACATTTTGATAGATATCGAAGAGAGAGTCAGACATACCGTTTAATATATGCCCACGACATATATAGTCGTCATTTTCCCATTTGCAGCGTTTCCGAGTTTCCTCCGGCGTTTCGTTGTCCGCTGCTTCCGGTTGTGGAGTACTTAGAACGTACACCACCTTCAACGTTGTTAGCAAGAAATGCATCTTCTTTTTCCACCTTCGAAAGTCTACGTCTTCGAACTTCTCCAATTTTCCGAATTTGCTGTTCATCTCACGAACCGACTCCATCGTTCAGAATAGGAAATATTCTTTAAGATTGTTGTTATTTTTGTGTGTTTCTGAATGTGGAGGCTTTGGAAAATATTGAATCACGTTTACACGTTTTCCTTAAAGAATATTTCGACCCTATAACAGCCAAGGTATCACGAAACTTCTTCTAGGATAAGACAATACCGCACTTGTTCTTTGGCGTAGAAACAAGTATACTATAGAATGTTTATTCGCTATACTTCGTTAACACAAAGCTCTTAATTTTCGTGGGTCTTAGAATCTGATTTTCAACACCCTTATATAGGTGTTGAAACACCCCTTTGGATAGTGAAAATACCCTTTCATGAAGGGCTGCACCCTTTGGGAAGAGTTGCACCCTTTAAGAATGGTCACACCTCTTCGAAATCACTTTCTTTAGGTGCCATGCATGCAATTTCGTGGCTGCATATTACAACCATGCAAACCATGAAATTAACATATATTTCATGCTTAATTTACACACAATAAATCAACACCAACATTCAATTAACCAAACAATGATCCGTTATCACTTTTATACAACCGTGCACTCCGCACTTCGCCTAAATCATATTGTAGTGCTTTAGGATCATTACCGAAACTTTGTATGAATCCAATTACATTAAATGGACAATGATTTCACTTAAATCATCAACATTTACAAAATTCTAGCGAATCTTGTAGAAAGGTCAACACGACCAAAAACTAAGTCTATGTAGAACTAATCTAGCGACTCGTACTACCAAAACTAAACTGACAATAGGACCGGAGCTTTCTAGCGAAGTCTCTCGGTCTACAAATTTTCTCTCTCTAGAAAAATGTCTAATCAAATCGTAAATAGTGAATTCCAACAACCCGCTATTTATAGGTGTCGAGAAATAGGGTTTCCGGAATTCACGCTTAATGGGCCGAGCCCAAAGCATCTTCATGGAATATTCGAGATTCCATTTTTTTCGTGCTTGACAAACCCAGCTCTACGCACTGCCACACTAGCGTGTCTTCGTGCTTCAAGCTTGTGGCGGGCATAGCTGGAATACTTAGTATTTTCATTGGACTATCATTCTTCTAGCGAAGTCTTCTAGTCGTACCCTCAGCTGGCTTCATTCCTTAGCAGTCATTCGTCCAGCCGTATGTATAGCTATGCTTGCACCGCGTCCGTCAAGGAGTAAGCTCTGATTCGAGGTCTTCACGGTAAGTCTTGAACTCTCTGATTTGTAGTGCATTGATAAACTCGCAATTCTCTCTGATCCACGTTGAACCACGTTGATAGAATAGCTCGTTCTATGCTTATGCACTAATGCAACTCCATGTAGTTTGTAGTGATCAAGTCTGCTTGCTCCATGCTGATGAACCGTGGTCACGCGTTGAGCCACTTGTTAATTCCACAGTTCAACCAGCTCGTTCTATGTAGACCTAGCAGACTTGTATGAATTAATGAATGGAAAACATACAAACATGAAACATGAAGTTACTACAAAACAAAGTGTATAGTTCAACGTAGTTCAAGCAAGAACAACATGGTTCTATGTTGAACTAGGAAGAACTACACACTAACAATCTCCCCCTTTTTGAGTCAACTTCATAAGCTGGGGTTCGTAGAGAAACTCCCCCTCAAACTAGTATCATACTCAAAGAGTTCAACGTTGAGCAGGAGACATAATAAACACAGTCATACGTAATACAAAGCATAAGAGATAAACATGCATACGTAGAGCAAAGAAAGATAGCAAAATAATTACATAGCTCAACATAAACAACACAGCATTGTATCAACCTTATCATGCGTTTAACAGAGTGATAAAAAAAACATAAAAGAAAATTGTTCAACGAAGAGCAGGGATAGAAAACACTTGGTTAAATGGTTATTGGCTTGCTTCAGCTTCTGAGTCCTCGGGCGGCGTATGAGCACGAAGATCCTTCTCTGATCCTTCTTCGTCAGACGTCACATCCCTCAGTCTTCTCTGCTGCACGGGTTTGGGCTTGGTCTTGGTGGCCATTTGTTTTCTACGTTGACCCGTGGGCTTGTTCATCGCAACCTCCTTTTTGGTGAGCATCGCAGCACCGCCTGGTCCTGCAACCATTAAACCTTTACCTCCACTCGTCTTGGGCGTAGAAGCAGGAGCAACGTTCTTTGTAGGTGTTTCCTTGGTGACGCCCGTTTTGGTAACTTTCAATTTTGGCATTTTGGGCCTGTCCACCGTAGGAGCAACCTTTTCAACTTCCTTGGTGCCCGAAGAGCCAGCACCCTTGGCCTTTTCATCCTTCTTCACGGCATCCAACTCCTTCACCGTACCATCAGCATTTTTAACAAGGCCGCTATGCGCATCGCCCGCCTCCTTCTTACTCCTCTTATACGCAGCACGCAACCCCTCCACCTCATCAACTTCAACTTCTTCAACATCCTCCTCTACGTCCACTTCACTGGCCTTACGTTTGCCACTTTTCTTCTTGGCCTCTATGGGACGGTCATCAGCGTTCCTTGATGCCTCCATCTGTTCTGCCACAAGGTTGACCAGGCCTGATAAACGCCCGTGAAGCATCTTTAGTGGCCCTAGGTCAGCGTACGAGGACCCATCTCCCCCTAGACGAGCCACTCGACGGGACTTACGGTGCATATGGGCGGAGAGACGTGCCACATCATCAATCGTGCCACGTAGCTGCACGAAGTCCTGGAGGAGCGAGGTCGGCTCACATAAATACATCTCGTCACACGAAGAATCAGAGTCCTCGGACGTAGAGTCAAGAGCAACATCAATGTTTGTCTTCGTAGCGCGGCCAGACTTGACTCTTTTTCCTTTTCCCTTGTTGGCATGTTAAATTTGCAAGGGAATGGCCTGTGATGCGGTGAACAGGGCGCGATCTGCCTCCATATTTCCAAGTCTACGCCATGGGAGGTCTTTAACCTTGTGGGGCGCCATGTATTTGGAGTCAAAACGGAATGAAGTGAGGGGAATCAACGGCTCATCGTCCTTCTCGTACGTAAACCCCTGACTCACTAGTATGGCGCTTATCAGGTGGGGGCACGGCAGGTTGGACTGGGCAATTTCAGCATCGGACATGTCCCCGTACGAAGAAATCTTATTAAACACTACTTGCCCCAAGTCAACTTGGATGCCACGGCTCAACTTGTACATCAAGTGCAGTGCGTCTGCGTGGACCACCGAGCTGCTCGACGTAGGGATCCAGTTGTTAGCAATAATTTTATTGAGGTGGGTGAAGAACTGGGTCAACGAAGTGCAAGCCGGCTGGGCCGTAGAGGCAAGGCCACCAGTCACGATGAATCCCATCATCTGACTTTCGGGGTTCTGCGGTGAGGGGGCTTCCCAGGTGGCGTGGTACGTTTGAACATTTTGTTCAACGTACGGGGAGAGAGGTCATACTCCCGCTCACGAATGATAACCTTCCCGTACGACGGGTGACTGGGGTCACCAAAATTTTGATCGATGTGGGAGAAGGCGACACGGTGGACAAAGTGACTGTAGTCCACGTCGAAGTTGATGGCATCTAACAACTGCATTTCCTGCATGAATGCGTGTAGCCCGCGACCCACCCATTTCACTTTTCCAGCGTAGTGCCGCTCAGCATTTATCTTCTGTTCCGCCAAAGCATCAAAACGATTACTTGCTGCTTCGTAGTAGAAGTCAGGAGAAAAACCTTCCCCAACGAAGCGCGAGGGAGACGGGACAACAATCCTGTCCTCCGGCACCTTAGCCTCCTCTTCTTCAGTGGGCTCAACGTGCTGCAGCGACGGTTGAGCAGGAGCATTGGCGGTGTGGGCCGGAGAGCCACCGTCCTTAGGTGAATTAGAATCACCAACAGTTGAAGTAGCCACAAATGTGGTAGCCCGTGAAGCCGGGGCGATGGTGGTCGTGGCCATGCGTGTATCAGCGTCAGCCTTCTCCTTATCTGCCTTCTTCTGCTTTTCCAACTCGGCCTTACGATTGGCCTCATCAAGTTGTTGTTGTTTCTTCTTGGCAATACGGTCTGCCTCCTCCTTTTCTCTCTTCTGCCTCTCTTCTTCGGCTATACGGTCAGCCTCCTCCTTCTTCTTTCTTTCTAACTCGGCTATACGGTCAGCCTCTTCTTGTTCTTTCTTTTTCTTCTCCTCCTCTGCCATACGTAGCCGTTCTAACTCGGCTAAACGTTCCTCCTCCTCCTTCTTCTTCTTTTCCTCTTCGGCTCTACGTGCCGCCTCCTCCCTTATGGCTTTTTCAGCCATCATTTTATTGCGGCGGTGAGCAAGAATGGAAGTACGTACAGCACTGATTTGTGCCTCCAGTTCAGTCACTTTATCAAAGTCTTCCTCCGCGGCTGACGCGGCTTCAAGTGATGCCTCTTGGGCCTTGAGTTCGACAATTTTCGCGGCGTAGAACGCGGGAGTCTCATATGAAGTCATAGTTGGTGAAACGGTGAGCAGGAAAATCTGCGTAGAGCAAGGTGCAAAAGTGAAAGTAGAAGATATGAGCTAGTACGTAGGAGGTATGAACAGCAAGAATGTAAGGGATTCTCTCTCTAAAACACGTAGTAGAAGGTGCATTATGTGTTTGACCGAGAGGGGTATTTATAGGTCAGCCGAAACGGTTCAAATTCTGTGGTGTAGAGCGCGCCACGTGTCCATTCGTCTGGTCTGCGTAGAGGAGGAATCAAAAACACAAGTGGTAGCGCGCTGAAGAGGATGCATAGAACAGAGATGTTCGGGAATTAGGAAAACAAGTCCACCGCACCTGAAAAAGTAAATACAAGCTGTCCCACGCACAGCAGACAATATAAAAACGTGAAGCAAATATACTTAATGAAATTAAACAAGAAATGAACCAATTTCGAAATCAGGGGATGTGCGGAGGGCAAGTAGGCATATACACTTGGTGAGACGCACAGCGGCGAGATATGAGCTGCCAGAGAGTGTGTACGAGCTAGGTTGTGCAACGCATCAGCAGCACCAATTTTCCAAAGGATAGCACGCCCTACAAACTAGTGATGGGTAGAACAACGATACTTATAATGTAAAATCAGCAAACAGCACAACAAGCAAAGAGTAACACATTAGACAGGAACGACTTTCATGAGTACTCAAAGTAGCACACGTAGAGCAGGGGCCATTACACAGCCTTACGTTGAATTACCCAGATTTCAAATTCACTTAAAAATAGTCTTATCCAACGAAGCCTAAGGAAGCACTTCAGGGTAGAGCAGCCTTGCTTCGTAGACCAGGAGTACTCTGCAAAAATTTATAACACGAAATACAGTTAAAGGCATAGCAAGCACACACAACGTGGGGATACGTACCACCACACAGTGAATCAAAATCGCTGGAAAGAACATTAAGTAGAGTTATTGGAGGTAGAGTGACAGAGCTTTATGGACGGTATTGCTATGATGGCCAGTTCAGCGTGTAACCACGACCATTTCACTTTCTTTTTGGGCATAGATCAGGCCGATTAGGACCCAATCAGTGATAGGTGTTATAGAATGATGTTTCTATATATATATATATTTTTTTTGTTTTCATCATTATATGTATAAGGCCATGTCTTTTGCAATTGCCCGATCAAGTCAATCAAGACCCGATCCATCGAGGAAATCTTTAGGCCGACTTTTCCTGCTAGACATAGAGCAAACAAGGTTCACACTATACATGATATCCGGTCGAGTGGCTGTGAGGTAGAGCAGGCTACCAATAAGAGATCTGTAGGTAGAGATGTCAACATCTTTGCCCTTCTCCGCTCTACTCAGCTTGTCAGTGGTAGCAATAGGAGTATTCATGGGTTTAGCATCCGCCATATCGAACTTCTTGAGCATGTTGATAGCATACTTAGTTTGAGAGACAAACATGCCATCCGGACGTTGAGAAATTTGAAGACCAAGAAAGTGACTTAGCTCCCCCTCCAAGCTCATTTGAAACGAGGAAGCCATGGCATTTGTGAATTCTTTAACCAAGCGGTCATGGGTAGCACCGAACACAATGTCATCCACATAGATCTGGGCAATAAGCATTTCATTCTTGACTCTTTTTATGAAGAGGGTGGTGTCCGCATTCCCTCGAGTGAACACAATAAATCAACACCAACATTCACTTAACCAAACAATGATCCGTTATCACTTTTATACAACCGTGCACTCCGCACTTCGCCTAAATCATATTGTAGTGCTTTAGGATCATTACCGAAACTTTGTATGAATCCAATTACATTAAATGGACAATGATTTCACTTAAATCATCAACATTTACAAAATTCTAGCGAATCTTGTAGAAAGGTCAACACGACCAAAAACTAAGTCTATGTAGAACTAATATAGCGACTCGTACTACCAAGACTAAACTGACAATAGGACCGGAGCTTTCTAGCGAAGTCTCTCGGTCTACAAATTTTCTCTCTCTAGAAAAATGTCTAATCAAATCGTAAATAGTGAATTCCAACAACCCGCTATTTATAGGTGTCGAGAAATAGGGTTTCCGGAATTCACGCTTAATGGGCCGAGCCCAAAGCATCTTCATGGAATATTCGAGATTCCATTTTTTCGTGCTTGACGAACCCAGCTCTACGCACTGCCACACTAGCGTGTCTTCGTGCTTCAAGCTTGTGGCGGGCATAGCTGGAATACTTAGTATTTTCATTGGACTATCATTCTTCTAGCGAAGTCTTCTAGTCGTACCCTCAGCTGGCTTCATTCCTTAGCAGTCATTCGTCCAGCCGTATGTATAGCTATGCTTGCACCGCGTCCGTCAAGGAGTAAGCTCTGATTCAAGGTCTTCACGGTAAGCCTTGAACTCTCTGATTTGTAGTGCATTGATAAACTCGCAATTCTCTCTGATCCACGTTGAACCACGTTGATAGAATAGCTCGTTCTATGCTTATGCACTGATGCAACTCCATGTAGTTTGTAGTGACCAAGTCTGCTTGCTCCATGCTGATGAACCGTGGTCACGCGTTGAGCCACTTGTTAATTCCACAGTTCAACCAGCTCGTTCTATGTAGACCTAGCAGACTTGTATGAATTAATGAATGGAAAACATACAAACATGAAACATGAAGTTACTACAAAACAAAGTGTATAGTTTAACGTAGTTCAAACAAGAACAACATGGTTCTATGTTGAACTAGGAAGAACTACACGCTAACATTTTTCCCCTTTCAAATCGATCATGGTGCGTGGGAATCTTATAATTAGCTAGGTTTCGACAGTTGACGTGTTCGATATCAATTCAACACCATGCACATACTTATATAGTTATATATATCACACGGTTTTTCAAATTAAGTATAATTAAGATTAAGACTTGTGATTTAATCTTGTTCGGACAAATTGCGAGATATTTGTTGCGTACGTTGATTAATCTTGTTGTGAGTGGTCAAAATAGAGGCCAGGGTCAACGCACGTACTATTGGTTGATTGAAAAGTAGTGTGTAAGAAGAACTAATGTGGTTGACTAATATGCATGTGTTGAGAGTGCGATGGGATCGAGTTGACCACAGAATAGTTAGGCAGTGTTCTTTACGCTTACTTTTTCTAATACCCGTATTAATTAGGAGATTAACTAGTCCACAAGACGACGTCTTCTTTGATTAGCTTGTACGGGTGTTTATTATTACTATTAGATTAGATGCTTCATTAATATTCATTATATACTAATATTTAGAAGATTAATTAGTCCACAAGACTGTCTCGTTTGTCTATTTCGCTTAGATCAATCTGCTTTGGACTGAATTATTTCCAAATGTAAAGTTTTTGGTTTTGGGCGAGGCGAGCCCATAGGATTGTGAAACAAAATCACGGTACGTATATGTTATACTTAAAAAAATTGACTCTTGGTTCGACTTTGATGAACATATAATCCAACACTTATATTGACTTTGATGAACATATAATCCAACACTTATATTGACTAGTTGCTTGAATGTAGAATATTACTCCCAAAGTCCCTATTTCGATTTATTTAGAATAACATATAATGTCAATATCATTTTTGTGAGGCTATTATATATGGCAATAGTTCGCGTACGTTTCAAGCACCACAAAAGAAGCTAGTTGATATATTGCATGATAGAGCTAGAATCTCTTTTCTTTCATTGATATTCAATTTGGTATTTCATTATAATGGTTATGAAATATACTGAAATGCTTTACTAAAAAAAATAAAAAAAAATGAAATGTATCGTTCATGCCTAGAGATGTTAATCAAGCAAATCCACTCGATTTCGTTCCATTTTCACATGGGTTCGTGATCAGACTATTTCAATTTGAGTTGGTCAGACTCGGAGATGAAATTTATGGAATTGTAATTTAGTAACGTTGAAATTTTTCGTTTCGAGCTAGCACGTCCTATTGAGAAAATAAACGATTTATGCAAAAAAAAAATATTTTGTTTATCAAAAATAAATATTGCATAATAAAAAAATATGGAAATCATGGATGAAGCACTTTCTAAGAGTTATATCATAGTACATATACTTTTCCCTAATTCCTTTTCAATTTCAAAATTCACTAAATTAAGTAAAATTCAAACCCCTATTATTTCAGTCACGTCATTCATCCCTTAATTCTCATATTTTACACTAATTCCAATAATCACTGCAATAAAATTCCGAAAAAAAAACAAGAAATCAAATTTGAGATTTATTGAAGTGCATCGTTCTTGCGTCTTCAACAAGAAAATCTATCTCAGATCGAACAATCGACCACAAGAAAGCGAATTATTGGAGTCGGTTTCACGATTCCGAACTCAAGGCAGAAAGATATCTTTCAAATATAAAATCTAATCGAGGTTATATATAATATATATGCTAATTGATTGAAAATGTAGTATTCAGCTAAATCCATCATCTACACTTATAAATACAATTAAAATCAAAACTATCATAAATATAATCAATGAAATACTTATATGTACAAATAAAATTAAAATAACATAGATAAAGAAACACTTATAAGTACAATTAAAATTAAAACTATCATAGATATAATCAATGAAATACAAATAAGTACAAAGAAAATTAAAACTATGATAGATATGCACCAACATTAAAATCAAAACAAACTATTTTAATGTGAAAGTACATGTACTTTCAAGAAATAATTTTTGATGCAATCTCTGAAGCAAATGTAGTAAAACCAGTACATGTACTTTCACTAAACTAACTCCTCTAAAGTTCAGAATACCTAACAAATAACCCTATTAACAATTGAATCTAGATTTACAAAAACAAAAAAGAAAAAAATACAACAATTGAAGTATGAGCTTGAGGGCTGATACCTTAAACAACCGAAAAGCCATAAAACTTCATGGACTAAAACTTCAACATAATCCAACCGAAAAACCACAGTAACAAGGCGATATTATGAGTTGTATGACTGTATCAGTGTATCACCATGGAATCCAGAGTAAATCTGATTCAAAGAACTAGTCGGAGTTCCTTGGAAACACTCGTTTACAGGGATTTCCTTCTCACGTACATTTCGTCGAGCAATTGGTGGAGTTCTTGGAAACGCCACGCATGGCCGAAGATGTCGAAGATTTTGTTGTGGACGAATGCGTCTGTAGAGAACCCGTTTGGCTTACTGCTGTTGCGAGCCCAGGAGAAGAACGCGTGGGCGGGTCTCCAGTCGGAACAATGTCGTTTTAGCATGTTAAGAACTAGTTTCTGCGACAAAAGAATGTTGCAGTCGTCGAGCTTCCGGAGTGGAGTTTGAGAAGGGTTTCGATTTCGAGAGCTTCCTGATCATTAGCAGAGTTTTACGGCGGGTTTCCAACGGTGGAGAAGCTAATAACGATTTTTTAATAACAATTATTTGTTTAATAATTGTGGAAGGATATTTAAGACTTTATACATTTTAAAAAGTGCATTACTTAGTTTTTACAGAATACAAACACCCTAATAATTAAACACGTACAAAATATTCTAGTCCTAGAAATGATGTAAAAAAGATTAAGTGTTCAAAATAATATTAAAAATTAATCGACCCCAAACCCTTATATACAATAAAAAAAATATATAATTAAATTTAATATTTAAAATTATGTTTTTATAATTCTTACATAAATTAAAATGTTAATATTTAATAATTATTATTATAGTTATAAAATATAAATTTTATCAAACTTCAAATATTATAAATTATTTAAATTACAATTTGAATTTGTATTTTTTTATATTTAAATATAATTTTGTATTTAATTAAAATATTTGTATCAACTTAAAATGAATTATAATTTAGTGAAATTAATCGGGCTAGTCGAACCAACCCACGAGTTGTCGATCTCTTTTCGATTCGAGTTAAAAATATTCAACTCTACTTTTTTTTATATATCTCAATGAAATAATCATTCCATTGAATTGACATTCCTAAATAACAAAATTACAATAATGAACCCTAATAAACTAATGTTGTTTTTCATATTCAACATAAGACGGAAAAGAAGTTCCAAAACATAAGTACTCCTCACTCCTCATATGTCACAACTCACAACTCATATATAGCTTCATTAATATATGAAAATATATGGAAGGAATTGGACACGTGATCAATATATAATAATAAATAATCCAAATTGAACAACCCACACATATGTTCTTCTCAACTCACCGAGCCTCTCTCCCCCGATTCCTCGTAGTTTCTCCTCAACACTCGTTCGTTAGGAGAGGTTGGAGAGCCAATAATCAAGAGTATCTGACTGATCTCTTTTTGGAGATGAGATTTTCTTCGATCGATCGGTTCTTCTGTTGATCGACGCAGGCCTTAATTCGAGCAACCAAACAGAACCTTAGCATCAATAAACAAAACTCTTAAAAAAAGTGATTGCCACCTTTTGAAAAACAAAACACTCTCAAAGGTGTGATATATATTCTTCACAAGGGCCCCTTAATTTTCCGGTTATGGATAGGATCGGAGCCTCTATTGACCTGCCGTTTGCTCGTCCGCTCTGGATCCAATGACTTGTTGACGGGTGTTGGTTTCTTGACCTCGACCATAGTCTCATCAGAACCACCGAGAGCGTGAGATGGAACCCCTAACATTAACCCGACAAGAATGAATAGCACAAATGTGATTCTGTGGATGTTTAATATTGCCATTTGATTTGATTTGATTTGGCTTGGTTTGGTTTGTTTTGTAAAAACTATAAATTTCTTATAGATGTAATTTTTGGAGGGGAATTTAAAGCATAAAGCGGAAGTGGGCCCAGGAATCCAGAACTTCGATATTAATCAAAAATAAATAAATAAATTTGTTAAGGCTGTAATTATAAAAGAATCTCAAGAGCATGAAATAAAGGTGAGATGTCTCAACAACATCATCTTCAAGCTAAGCATCTTTTTTTTTTTTCTACTTAAGTAATACGGATGATATATAATCATATTATTATTATTATTATTTTAATTTGTTTGCATCTTTGTTCTTGAAGAAAGATCTATCAATAATCCAGTTAATTTCCTTTTAACACAAAATGAACGCCTTTAGGCCCTTATTATGAGATTTATACTAAACTCATCGACTGTTTTATTTATACTTCAATTATCTTCATTCAACTGAAAATTGATTTATTTTTTTAGGTAATGATAATCATATGCTATGTTATTTTACTTAGTTTGGTGAAGTTGTGTAATTATAATTATTTGATAAATATCAAAAGCAACAAATATATGGCAATTTTGATGATTTAAATGGCTATTGCTTTCAAAATTAATTAACCATTCCTTGGTCGCTAAGCAAAAACGTTTCATGGTGAGATTTTGGCAGATCCTTTGAGCAGTCATAAAAAAGCCAAATGACAAGGAATACGGAATAGAATATAAAAAAATATAAATTTAAAATATAGATGCAAATTTGTGTTTCTATAATACAAATATAAAATGGACGAACTTCACCCTTTACATTTCAAGGATCAATCGATAAGTGTAGTATTTCAGAGGTAGCTTTAGAGTTACTCTCATTGACTTCTGGTTGGAGTATTTTGTCTCGTATGACACTTAATTCCTGCAATTTCAATTAACACATGCTCTAATATCATTTATAGCAACATTATGATGAGTGATCTCTTGAAAAGTGTCTTCACTGCGCATGCAATACTGAAGACAAAGTTCGCTAAAAAAAGTCGTATGTTGGTTTGGGTCAAAATATCACTCTAGAAGGCAGTTAATGGTAACCAACCTAACGCATATGGCCTATGGGTCAAGCTTCGGCGAGCAAGGGGTCGAACCGTTACAAATGATATTAGAGTCGGTGTCAATCGAAATAGCAGGAACTAAGTGTCATTTGAGATCAAGTATTCCAATAAGAAGTCGATGAGAGTACATTAGGACCATCACTAGAATCATGCACAGATTGTGGTATAACTTGATGTTTTTGGTATCGTTTGAAATTTGATTTTCTTGTGAGTTTTTGTAATTTTTACTTTTTGGTGTTTTCGGTGGATTTACATGGCAAATAAAGCTCTTGAGATGAGGCATTACATCATCAAACATTAAATAGTTAAATTCTATTTATGAGCTTTTAACACATTTTTTTATTCAACCAAATTAGTGCACGTATCAACATAGGAAATGTTTGTGGTTAAAAGTATATTTCATTATTATTTGATGCATTGATAATGGGGTACAAATGAGATCAAGAATAGTTAGTATAAGCATACAACTTTATCCTTGTTCATCACACTTTATAAACTACATCAAATGACATGTAGTTATTATTACTGTATTATATTAACTTAATCGTGTCAAAGTGTAATTTGATATATAAATAATCGGGGACAACTAAAATACTCAAATTCCATTTGTACTTTGCCCAACACTTTAATTTGAATTGTCTTGTGATAATTTGAATTACAAAATATCATTCCAAAAAAAAAAACATTTAATACAACTTTAAATGCTTTAACTATAGTAATAATACATATGCAAACATACATTAAAACAGAATATGCTGTTTGTATAACTAAGCAACTTGAGCTTGAGTAGTTGCCTGTGAAGGGGATGCCAAAAGGAGGCCACTGCTTTGGGCTGCTTGAACCACGATTGCTAGGCGAGCTGCTGCGATAGCTGCAGCTTCCTGTACCAACAATTAAGATCGATGTTTTCGTAAATTGCGCTTATGAAAAATAACAAACGAGCCTATTATCGATTAAGATTATTATTATTTTTTATTTCTTTTCTTTTCTTTTTTTACCTGTCTCTGCCTGCGGCGTTGCAAGATACTGATGGCCCATATCATGATGTAGCAAGGCAGGAGGAATCCAACGGCTCGGAGCAAGAACAGCTGCAGTCATCGTACACAGTGCTCAAAAAGCGTGATTTCACACCAACTCGAGAGAGTATGAAAAACAAACAAACAAACAAACACATTCTTGATCGGCTTACAGAGAAAAAAGTCGAAGCGTCGTCCTCCTCTCCATCTCCGCTCCCATCACCAGTGATGGAGAGTGCATGCCTCAGTAGCAGAAGAGCCATCAGCTAATAAACATATTCTCAATTTAGAAATTGTTTAATGCACATATAGGGTTAATTACAAACCGACCCCTAATGTTTAGAGTATTTACAAAAAAAAGACCCAGCTAACTTTAGTCTTACATTCTGCCGTAAGCGTAACCGTTAGCTGACATGACAGAATCTGCCCGTTTACCAACCCATCATAGAAATTGACAATTACACCCCTTGGGGTTTCAAAAAATATTGCAAATAGACCCAACATCCTCTCACTAGTTGTGAAACTGATGGATGCCAATGTAAAATACAAGATAAAAATGTTGGGGTTATTGGTAATAATGTATAACCTCCTTAACCAGTCCCCCGATTCAGGCCCCGCTAATGGAATTTTTAGATTACTTAAAACATAAAAGAGTGATAAATGGAAAAGTTGAACCCCGTGAAGCAAATTCGCTCATGGTAAGGAATAGGTTGTAGCAAGCTTTTGGAAAATACTTGCATTAGGTATTCGTTTCTATAGCCTTAACGGTATTTTTTTTCATAATTAATACTTGATTTTCCCACTGAAGGATAGAAACGCATTTTAGACATTGCACAATCAGTGCCGAGGAAGAGCATTTAAAATTTTGCCTTCTTTCTCGATGGGATTTTCTATACAGAAATAAAAACGACCTAAATGAATCGGAAACGGCTTACAATTAGAGCGGTAGAACGGCAAAAGGCAGTCCCACTGCTGTTACCGTTATAATCATCATAGTCAGCCTCAAACAGCTGGCGTTCAGCCTCGGCAAGTGCCAGAAGCCGAGGGTCGTGGATATCCAGTGGGGCTCCAGAAATCTGCCATACTCCCCTGAAGACGGATTTTGAATAGATAAAAAATAAAATTACACTTATAGTGATGTGAATTTCATAGATATTTGAGGGTACATCAAAAGCTGAAGAGGGCCAACCCAAGGTTATGAAAGTTCATAGATATTTGAACTTTTAGAACTGATACTTAAATGAGCTTTCCATTTAACAGAAAGATTTCAATTTGCATTACATTTACCACTTAAAATGAGAAAAAAAACCCTTCAAAATCCATTCATCTATAAAAATATAACCAATAGCCCATTACTTATAACCCCAGAAGTATTTTTGTAATTTGGAAATTTGGCATGGTTTGGGTAAATTTAGTAAAACCTCAGGGTCCCTTTGAAACTATCTATAATAGTTTCTAGCATTATGAAGACAAAAACGGTGGTGTGGTCTCGATTTTTTTAATGAAAATGCACTAGTTTTGTATCACCAAAAGCTGTATTCTTTTGGATTTCCATAGTCCATACACTCCCTTGAGAAACCATAACTTACCCAATATCAATGGTAGTCTCATCGGACGGAGGAGGTCGAGGAGGGGCAGTATAACCTGGCTGATATGGCTGCACTCCAAGAGAAAAAAATATGGCCTCACTTATAATTATTAGTATTAAAAACAAAAAGCTAAAGTTGATGAAAAGATTGATAAATAGAGGCAAAGTACCTTATGGCAGATCTCGCAGGTAATATCACCCTTCTCATTGCACCAATGCTGAACACATTTTCGGTGAGCATACTGCAAACATAAAAATGTCCGTGAAACACCCATGAAACCATATTAAAAAAAATTGTACTCAAAGTTTTGTCCCGAGCTTAAACAATCATCCTTAGACGTTTTTGAGCTTGCACGATCGTGCTTGAGTAGTATAATTTGTAATGTTGACAAATATATAAGTTTTATTGAAAAATATAAAATGTGGTATGATAGAGATATATTGAGAATATTCGAATAGGTTTAGTTAGTTTATTGATTGAATCTGAGTTTACAGTTATGATGTTCGGTTTGAACGAATGATAGATGTGTTTTGACTTTTGATTGGAGAGGGTTTAAACCCTGAAACTGAAAGTACAAAACACTAATATCTCACAATACCAAGCCCTAAAACCATCCCAATTCCACACAAACCACTTTTAGTTACATTAAGAAAACAAGAACAAAACTCCACTTTTAACTACATTGAAGGTCAAATTAGTAAACTCACCTTGAGACTCCCATTGCAAGCACAAGGGCTCTCCAGATTGTTGATCGAATCCTCTTCCTGGCAAATCCGACACTCCCCCATGCCTATCAGCAAGGAGTGCTCGTCCACATCCTCATTCTCCTCCTCGTCCACTTCAACCGCCACCTCACCATCTTTCGGTTTCGGCCCTGATGAGGAGGAGGAGGCTCCCACCGGTTCGGGCTTTTTTCCTGCAACCCCGATAGCCTCGGGCTTCGGTAGCTGGTCCACATTCACCACCAAATGCTCATCCATTTACAAAGCTGTGTTTTTCTTTACAAGAATTCCTAAATAGAGGAATACAAAACAGAAAAAACCCAAAATTTAACAATTTAATTTGAATGCCCTTTTCTTGATTAGGTCACAATCTAATAATTCATAATTCCCTCTTTTTATTTTCATAAAGTTGAGATTTTTTACATCTGCGAATTATATGAAAAACCCACATCGAGAATTCATCAAGCTATCATCTGTACGATTTCACACTTACAGAAAAATAAAATTGAAATCAAAATCACAGGCTAACGAATGCGAAATAAACGGATATGGATAAGAAAAATATCAGGAAATAAATCTAAAAAAGGAAAAGAAAAAAAATTGTACCTGAATTGAAAGCGATGAGAAAGAATTGGAAATGAGACTAGACGAAAAAATCGCGAATATGATGCCGAAAAATAAATTAAATAAAAAGAAAATTTGAAGAATCAAGATGAGATTTATCGTGTTTCCTTGCGCGTTTTGCTATGGATACTTTTGGATAATTACAATTTTACCCCATAAATGTTTTACATTTTGATTTTTTTTCCTATTTTTTTTATTCCATAATCATTGATGTGATGATGATTGATGCCATTGTAAAGAATTGAGAGAAGAAAAAAAAAATACATTTTCATTACTATGATTGATGCCATTGTAAAGAATTGAGAGAAGAAAAAAAATTACATTTTCATTTCTTTATTGAAATTTATTAATAACATTATTGGGAGACTATCAATGGGTAATATGAAATTTTAATATATTTGATAGAACATATTTTGGTGTCTCTTCATTTTTATTTTTTACTAAAATTGTATTAGTATAGACTAATAATAGATACAACTTTTTTTACTATTTTTTAAAAACATTACTCACAACAATTTATTTTTAACTCAAAAATAGACTTTAAATTTTTATATTTTGATAAAAAAAAATAGTTTTTTTTCATGTTTAGAAAAAGTGTTGCAACTTTGTTAAGACGGATAAGTTAACATTTTGATATTTTGCAGAGTCAGAGCTCCATTTTCTATAGCCAAACAGATTATCAATATTACCACACAAATTTTCAACATTTTTTATCATCACTATTAAGTTTTTAACTTATCATAAGATTGAAAAAATTAAAATAAGTCACTATTTATAAAATTGCTCCATAACGAACTCGCTTAGTTTTAATTGTAATTGAAATTAAATGATATACTGTATAAATACACAAATAGCTATACTGAAATGATTATAATTAACAAATTTAATACATACGTAATTTTTAATTTTATATTTTAATATTGTGACCAAGAGTTACCAGACCAGTATGATCCATAAGAATGTGTCAAATATAGAGTGAGTGGAAAAAATTATAACTACCATATTAACGGATTAGGCGGGCCCCACCACCCATAGAAAACGCATTTCATATGTATTTGACACTTTTTTATTCAAAATTCTCACTTTTTAATTCTTTAAATGGACTTTTATGTTACATTCAAAGGTCCAAAGTGTGCTATAAAAATAAGTGTAGAGCACTAATTTTTGAATTGGTTGAAGTAATAATCTATGATTTTAATCTGTTTTTTACATGCTTATTGAACGAATTCTTCAAATCGAAGCACATTTATCTTGAGGTTGCATGTTTGTGTTCGTACAAACTTGTAATCGTTTTTTTACTTATATTTTTTAATAAGATTGGAATCTAAATAGTTCAAAATACCTATTTTCCAGTTTGATGTATGGGTCATGACTATAAGGATGTTAATACAGCTCGAAAGTCGTGAGCTCGCAAAAACAAAAAATAGAAAAATAGGGTTAGAGTCGAAAAAAGACAACTCAAAAATATTTCTAGCTGATCGGGTTGTCCCACTCGGACTGGTCTGGCTGGTCCGACCGGTTTGTGGGCTGGCCCATCGGGCTAGATAAATAAAATACTCCTTTCGTTCCGCGAATATTTGCCAACTTGGTCAACTGTTCTCTTGTTTGACCGTCGATTACTTATGATAAAATTTATATAAAAATTATAAAAAAAAATACTAAAATAAAATTCATATGATAAATTTTATTTTAGTATTTTTTTTATAATTTTTATATATTTTTTATCATAAGTAATCGACGGTCAAACAAGAAAACAGTTGACCAGGTTGGCAAACATTTGCGGGACGGAGGATTAGTTTTTATTAATATTAATATGTTACATATATGAATATATACCTTAAAATTCTCTTCAAAGTTATAACCCAAAGTTATATTATAACCATTCCATGATTGTATAAAACAACTAATTAATCAGCATGTGTGAAAATAAAACCCCCCCAATGTGGGCTACTGTGCCGTGCTGGGCCCAGTCTTCGAGCTACATATTCAGGCCGATACAGGCCCAACAAAATCTAGATGTGTGCATTGTCTACTGAGAACGATCTTATTTAAAACATCTTATAATATGTTACGTCTTATAAGTTGTTTTAAGAGCTAATAAGCTGTTACGTCTTATTTAATAAATAAGTTGTTTTAAGAGCTGATAAGCTGTTACGTCTTATTTAATAAATAAGTTGTTAAATCGTTTGGATAAAATAAATATATAAACTTACAAAACGTTAATTTGTTTGGCAATTTAAGATTTTATATAAATAAAATTACCAAAAATAAATTGTTATATATGAAAAAAATAATTTAAAATATTTATATTAACTAAATAATAAATTTGGAATTTTTTTATATACATAAAAGTTAATAATTTTAGGGGTAGTTTGGTCTTTTATTGTTTAAGTTCCAACAGCTTATAAGCTGTTTAAAAAAAAATACCTCCGATCCCCCTTTACTTTTTTTTAACAGCTTATAAGCTGTTAAACTATAAGCTGTTAAACAGCTTATTTTTAAGTTTTATAAGATCTTATTTGAAAATTTTACCAAACAAATTGTCAGAGCTTATAAGCTGGTTTAAAGAGCTTTTAAGTTTTGCCAAACAGACTCTAAATCCAATTTGCTTTGATACATTCACTTCCTCATCCAAAACATTAGATTTGCTTTGATACAGTCACTCAAATATATTACTTCCAGTCCCAATTAATTACATATATATATATATGATACTCTTAATATGTGAGCTATGGGGGTTGCAATGATAAATTTCAATTAATGGTGGATTTGAAAATCTAAACATGGTTTGCATTCACCCTTGAACAAAACCTAGTCACTAATCACTATAACCATTAATATATCCAAAACACCTACTTAGTAATATTGTTAATGTTCTCGTACTAAGATTTGATCAATTCAAACCAATTTTCTCCAACAGTCGCAACTCTTTTCTTGCAGATCTCTCTACATCATCATCATCATCATCATCATCATCATCAATGCCAATCTCACTCATTTTTCTCTTGCATCCACCATTTTCTTGATAGGAAAGTTCGTGATCAATCGAGCTCTCAGGAATTGACATTGACCCCTCTTCGCTCTCGGTCAAAACGGAGAGTACTGACGAATTCGGACAATTGTTATCGGAGTTGACCATCGAGAGTAGTTGAGAGAGTTGTGCTTTTGCTTGTTCGACTTGGATGGAGTAAGAGCTATATTGGTCAATAGTGTTTTGTGCTTTTCCAAGGATGGATTGCAAGTACTTCCCTTGTGCTTCAATCCTTAGCTGCAAATGCCTTTGCACCTGCAGATGATCAAATATTTACTTCATTTTTACTAGAGTCAAATTACTAAAATAGCCTTGAAGGGCACCTAAATAAATTCTTTACAAACATTTGTAATTATATAGTATTACCTCAATTTGTTCATGGACTTTCCTTTGCACCTCCATTTTCATTTGAAGGGCTCTACTTATTATATTCAAGTTTCTGATCATAAAACCCACAAGCATGCAAATATTAATGTTCTGTTCATTATTTTTTGTTACAAAAAAATTATATTATATGTGTCGCTCAATCCTTACCCATTGATGTGTCTCTTGGCTCCATCTCCATCACAATTCTTGCTAGCTAAGGGGCTCGTCTTTCTTTCTTCGACGTAGTCTGAATGAAAAAAAAATATAATTAACCTCCACTTTTAACGCAGATCGATAGTTCTTAATTACATCCTTATAACTACAATTTTAATTTGAAAACATGTTTAACTACGACATTTTTCGTTTCTTGCTTACCTTCTTCCTCCTTAACCGGGGTGTACGTTTGTAGGACTTGCTGAGTATTTCCCATCCTATATTTCTGCATTAATTAATTATAAAGCACATATAGAAGTTAACAAGAGGAAATGTATAATTATTATTATTATTATTATTATTATTTTTAAATGAAAATTTGCCTGTAAGTGGCTCTTGAGATGGTACAAAGTGAGTCCGTCGATACCCATCGTCCTCATCAATGATTTTGGCGTTGCCTCTGTTGAAAAACAAAAAAATAAAAATAAAACATTACCCACATGATAATATATGTACAAAAATCGAAATGCGTATTGTAAGCTAAGTAACAAAAAATAAATAATATTGTATTAACGCTCAACGTACTCTCTGCACCACCTAGTCGGTCAACCGCCTTTACGAATCTTTGATGAAGTTCTTGCGTCCATTTGAGCCTTGGCTTTGCCGTACTTGACATAACAAACTTCATTTCTTGAATGTCAACATGATTATTATTGTTGTTAAAAGCCATATTATTGATTTGTATTTGTGTAAGAAGAAAGAGTAATATATGTGTATATATATAAGGAGATTGTTTGGATTATTTGAAAGATTCCCTAATTTTTATTCATTTGTGTTTGAATTTTGTGAGTATGTGCCTATGTGGTTGATTCTCTTAGGGGTTGTACAACGCGCATGTGTGATGGTATTAATTATGTATGGGAACAAAGGTGGGGTTTATGTTGGAAGGGAATATATGCTTTAATTTGTGGTCGTTTTCAAATTTTATTTTTTTAATTATTTACTACTTCACACCCCTTTTTTTAATTATGTTTTTTACCCTCTCCTTTAGACTTAAAGGGGTATGAAGAATCAATTGTGTGCAGCGGATATACACTTATTAGAGTTCTATAGGGCGTAAGCCCCACTATATTTATATTTATACAATAAAATTTTTATAAATTAATAGTCTCGAAACCTTAATATTTTATTAATTTATAAAAGTTATTAATTTTCGAGTTTTTTTTTTTCATTTAAAAGACTAAGTTGACTGATTTTTTTTATTAATTTAGAAAAGTTATTATTTATTTAACTGTATATATATATACATATATATATATATATATATATATATATATTTTTTGTTTTTTATAATTAAATTTTGTAAGTAATTATTAAAAAGCAATGGTAAACATAGTTTTATTACAAAGAAAAATTGACATTATTAATAATTAGTAGGGCTGGTCTGCCTGATCATCACCTAAATTTACCAAATCAAATATTTGAGTAAAAATTAATAACAAATTTGATATTATTATTAATTAGTATCGGTTAATTAAGACGTTTAATAAATTTAAGTGTAATAGGCTGAGAGTCTATATTATTGGACCTAATAAATTTAATCAATTTCTCCCTGCCCCATTAATAACTAAAATAGTTAATTTTTCTCAAAATTAATTATTTATATGTACAGTACTAAAATAATCTATCTTAATATTACTCTACCCTAATTGAATAAAAAAATCATATTAATTATATATACTACTTCCGTGTCAACTATCTAGCACTGTTTAACCAATTAAGAAAAATATTACTCCACTTTTTGACTAAAAAATTGAGAGTAAAAATGTAATTTTAAGTTAAATAGTAAAATAGTTACAAGTAAAATTTGAAATATACTTGAAAAAAATAAAAATAAAATTATATTTTAATTTAAATTGAAAAAATAAAATAATTGTTTCTTTTTGCATAATTAATTGAGACATAAAAAAAATGTGAATAAATAGTTGCGACGAAAATAAAAACTATTTAAGGATAATTGTAAAAAATTAAGAATTTAAATGTTGTGTATAGCTTAGACAAGAGGATCACATCCACGGAATTCAATTTTACTTTAGATGCTCTTAATTAATTTAATTTTTAATTCAATTCAAGTCCATGCAATACGAATCAATTAAAATACTAATTAATTGATGTTTTTTATTTATTCTTGAAGATTCTGAGAGCTAGCATGTTAGGTAGAATCTTCTTATGCGCTGTATCACCAACTTCTTTTATTTTTTCTGTATATGATATTGACCCTTAACAAAAAAAAAATACTAATTAATTTGTTCTTCACAAAGGTACTAAACTATACTACTCCATATGTAAAGATTAAACAAGCATTGAATAAGAAATATAGTAATTAATGTCATGAATAATTTTCCTGATTCACGTACAAATGTACTAGCTAAATTACATTTTTTTATCCAAATACTCGGCCGTATGAATTAACATTACATTGACCAACTCATGTTCAATGAAGCAAATAATGAACAAATAATTAATGAAAAACTATAGCATAAATAGAAATAATGCATATCAACTCTAGATTAGTGATTTTTTTTCCCCCTCACAAAAGTAATACTAGCTTTTCAACAGTGATTTTAACAAGTGAGTACAGAATTGTACAATATTTTCAAACTACCAAAAAAATGAAGTTTTCATTTGCAATGTGCTGATATATGAACGAATTAACACAAATTAATTTATACGTGCACACATGTCATGAATTTGACATTTTCTATGTTATTGAATGAGTGTTTTCAAATCATGTTTGCAATATAATAATAATAATAATAATAATAATAATAATAATAATAATAATAATATAATTTTTCAAATAAAATAAAATGCATGTGTAAGATTTTTAAAAGAAAAATATCCCACATGCATTCGAATATAAGAAATAGTAAATTAAAAGAATAAGAATAATAATAAATTATTAAAATATTCAAATGTTAATAATTGATTTTTTTAAGGGTAATAATATTCTCCAAATTTGTCAAATTAGAATAGAATATAATAATTTTCTTTTAGACAAGTGTTGAGACTTGAGAACCGGTCTAATAATAAATGGGCTATATTGCCATTTGCCACCCATTTATTATTCCTCTTTTAATTCAAACACACATCCGCATTTTTTGTTAAAGTCGGACTAAAATATACTCTATAGTTTTTTATCCAAAAAAATTCATTTTTATAAGTCAACTCTAATACTATGTTAAAATCGAGTCAATATACATTCTAAAAAACATTATTATTAAGAAAAAATTGTTCAATTTATAATTGAATTAAAATAAAATAAAATTATAATGAATATAATCTTATGATATAAAATGTGCACGATAGTAAACCCTAATAATTTTTCTAATACAAGGAGAAAAAACTTTCATCAACTCTTCATTTTACCATTGGACTCAAACCATGATTACATCTAAAGCTCTGGTATGTAAGTAGGTAAATTATAGTAGGTCTTACTTAGCTTCCGCTTTAGACCCAACTCATCCGGCCCAACAAATTTAATTGCGGCATGTGTTAATTATGCTAATTTTATGATTATGAATGTTTGAAATATGATCGATGTTTCATTTTCTTTAGCCTCGATTTTTATTCTCTAAAAAAAATAAGAATTTAATTTGGTAGATGTGATAATGATATGGATTGGTAGGTTATTTTTGTCATTTTGCAGTGATAAAAGGAATCAAAGAATATGAAGCAATGAGTAGTTCTGTGAACGGAAGTGCTTTCTAGAAGTGAGTAATAATGGGTCCAATTCAGCCCGGCCCGTTTGAGTATCAGGCCCGGCTCAGCCCGTATGCCCACCTGTCCTGGGCTCTAATTAGGCCCTAGCCATACCCAAAGGCCAAAGCCCAAGTTCTTAAACCTTCATATTAGTAAACTTTGAACCCAAATACCCAACCTAACAATATTTTATTTAAATAATAACAAAAAAAAAATATGTATACGTAGCGGGCTGAGTGACTGAGTCCGAGTTGGTATTGGCCCAGCCCACCTATAGCCAGGCCTAAACCACACCAATCGGGCTTGGATTTGTTGCAAGCCCAACCCACACTCAGCCGGCCCGCTGCTCCAATGGAACATAATGATCGAGACCATTCATTTAATTATGTCTTCAATCTCTACTTGTGTCAAATATTTCACATATAATATAATATTAGTGATTGGTAACGGTTAATGGGGTAGAAAAGTAAAAATGGTCAGTAATTTTTTATAATTAAGAAACTGTAAAAATCCAAGTACTATGTTGATTTAAATTATGAAGAAGATAGCTTAATTTAAGATAAGATAGGTCGATGATGACTAATAGGCACGCGAGTGAAAATCATTAGGGAAAAGATTAGTATCCATATTCTGGATAACCAGAATCATAATAAATGAAGAATAATTACAATATTACCCCTATTGAATGTAGAGAAAAAAACTGACGTCTCTCTAACTTATTTTTACTTTCTATACTACCTATCTTTTGAAGTTTGAACCAAAAACATTAATTGTTACTAGTATAACTTACATTATCTTTGTATTAGTATTTTACAGAATCGTACAATTTGTTTCCTTAAAAATTCTTAACATGTATTTTTCTTCTCAATATTATCAAATAAATATTTTAATTTTTAATTTTATAAAAAATAACTATTTAATAAAAATTTTATTTACCATAATTTTTAAATTATTAAAATTTTGTTTTTTTTATTTTTTTTATTTTTAAATATCTATGATTCATTGATTATAAATACTATAAGATTATATTGTTAAAAATCAATTGATAATAAGATTGTTTTTAATTTAATGCAAAAATAATTTGGACAAACTGAGTATAATAATTATTGAACATTTATTTTAACTTTTTAATTTATAAACTACTGCTTACATTATTTAAAATTATTGTTTGGTTATAAAAGTAATTATAACAATTTGTCACATTAAGTACTGTATTATTTTTCCAAACAATTTTTAATTAAAAATAATTTTTTTGCCAAACAATAATAGATTGAGCAATAAATATAGTATATTTGGACAATAAATAAATACTGTATGATTTTTGCTAAACAAAATTTGTCAAGATAACCGTTAAATGAAATTAAAAATATTGTTCATTTTTCATGTGCTATTTTTTTGTTTAATTTTATGCTTATCATTTATAAAGCTTTAATAATTATATGAACGTGAGACTAATTGTTTAATTCTTTTCATCAAGTCTATCATAAGAGAAGACTATTCTATATGATAAAGTATAGTATACTTTTTAAATGTGATAAATATTAATATGTGATTAATTAATATAATAACATAATATGAAATATTTATTTTAAATTTTGTTCATTGGTTGAACCATTTTTACTATAAAAACACCCATTTCACTTAACGTGCATGATTCTATTAGTCATGTATTCATATAAGTATTTGAGATTTAGTTGATTCATTGTTAAACATATTTATATTTACTTAATTAATTGTTAATATAAAATAAAATAACAACTTTAATCAACGTATTAATTCATGTATCGGAGTACATATTATAAATTATAAAAATACTTATATTCCATCATTTAGTTATATATGAAAAAAAATGGAACGTCGGATTATACTATCATTATATATAGATTATTCGGTTAACTCCATTTCCGTACATTTTAGAATAATGTTAGAAAACAAAAATTGAAATATTAATGACAAGTTAATACAATTTTTGAAAGAATATATATAAAAAGTGTTTGATGCAATGATTTTACAAATTTATAAAATGACATTAAAAATTAAAGAATTCATAAATTTATTTTTAATGAAATTATTCTTATGTGATAATAAAAATGAGATTATATTGAATCATGTTACTTAAGATTAATTTTTTTTTTTTTTACTAAAGTAGATTTTATCCGAATTCGTTTATTTTGTTGTTTATATAAATAAACCAAACCTTTTAGTTTACAGTATCTATAATCAGTTCTTTTATTTTAAAAAGGAAAACATCAAATTTTATGTGATTTATTATTTTTGACGTTACTATTTCTAAATTTATTTATTTATTTTCGTTTTTTAAACATAGTTTGCTTGATTTGCTATTTTAATTTTTGTGGCTAATTAAAAAAAGTTGAAATAAAAATTTAGAGTTCAATTCAAAAGTTATAAATATTTTCGAATAAATCACACTGAATTGATTTGTATTTAAAAAATATTTTTAGAAACTATAAGATTGTTTTGTTGAGTTATAAAATAAATAACAAAAAAAACTTATTTTTTTAATTCATACTAATTAATTTTGAAAATGTTAAGTTTAATGGAAGTTGAATCAATCAAGAAAATTGATTACTGAAAAAAATGGAAAAGCAGACAAAGCATTAAATTAAGGGAAAAGAGTGATAGTTTGTTAAAGGTTATAAAAGTCATTTAACTTCAAAAATGTAAATTCTGAATATCCAGATTCTGGATATTTAGGGTCACCCAAATCATTATTCGTTTCTATTACAGTAAATGTTTCGAGTTTTCACTTTTAAGTGAAAGGTTTAATTATTATCCGAAATCGAAAAAAAAACACACCAAGGGTTTATTCATATATAGTAGTATTGATCATATATATGTGTTGGGTTGATTAAGATAGGAAATCTTATATTGATCGAGAGTTAAATTAGTGACCGATGGGGATAAGTTTGTTGTTTGTTCCTGCTCCAGGATAATCGTGCAACTCAACATCCATCCTCCTCCTGCGCAAATTAAAATCCATTTCTTCCAAATTTACCCCTGCAGCCATCTCTGCTTTCTTCTCCCACCCCTGAAGATCATAGTAATTACGAACCCCTCAACTTTTCAAAATTACAAATTCTATATAATATCAATTGTGTTATTTGTACGTACCTGGAATGAATCCGGCGTAGCTTGCATCACACGTGTCAGTCTTACAGACCCTGCAGAAATTTAAAAAATATTTTACTCCATATGATCGATGATCGATCAATAACATAAATTGAAGAAAAGAAAAGAAAAGGGGGTTTAATTAATTAATATTACTTGAAGTTGGGAGATGAATTAGAGAAACTAGAAAAGTGAGAGTCAGAAATAAGTTGATAGATTTCATGTTTCCTATTTTTTCTTTGAATTCGGAATTAGTTCATCAACTTAATTGTTCTCTCTCTATATATATACACGCACTTATTTAATTATTTTAAGATGAAAAGGTTAAGGTTGAAAGAAAAATATACTCCGTAGATCATGTAATGGAGCTGTACCAATATTACCTTTTTAGCCTGATTCGATTTAATTATAGTACTGTATATACTTCCTAGTTTAGGTACGTACAGTATGTGTATTTATTGTGCATGCATGGGTTGCGGTGACAGGTGATGGCCGATGGGTCTATTCTTTATTAAATATAATGTAGTACGATTTCAAGGGTTGCATAGTTAAGTTCGACTCAATTAACAATAATCATTTTTTAATTTTATTTTAAATTAACAATTTTCATTTTTTCAAGTAATAGTAGTACTATTGTACGGTGTACCATGTGTATTCTTTTCGTTTAAATAATTATTAGCAATTTTTTTCAAAACGTATAGGGTATGTGTAAATTATTGATTGCTTTTTTAATGTATCATGCATTTCTTTAATATTACTCATTAAATTAATCACTTTAATTTATAACCATTAAATTAAATTAAAATTTTAAATTAAATATGGTACATTGAATGTACTTTAGAATGTCCCTATATATGATATACATTCATTTTAATTAATCTGAATATAAAAAAAAATATAATATGAATATAAAAATAAAAATAGTGCGTTTTAGTGGATTTTGGTACGCCAAAATTGAAAATAAAAGTGTTAGAGATAGTGGTGACTAGTTTAGTGATCAACTCATCATGAATCATGATGTTGACATTTATTTGAGAATTGCGATAATGCATCACTCACATATCATACTCAGTGCGATATTATTTATATTTAGTGCGATGTTATTATTAGTTAAAAATATAAAATCTTCTAACAAAATACAGCTCAAACTAATAAGAGCATCTCCAACCGATACCAAAAACTTATTTTGGAGTAGGGGAGATGCTCCAACCGATACCAAAACATAAACCAATTATTGGTTTATAGGTGGGACCCACACAAAAAATACTTATATTTACGTTTACCGTAAACTCAAACCAAAAACTATTTTTTATTTATAAAATATTTATTTTTTTTACAAATTAATAAAAATAACTTATCAATTATTTTTTAGTATCTTATCTAATATCTTTTGTAATGTAATTTTTTTAATAATCATATCATTAATAATTAAAATAAATTTTAATAAACTTTTTTTAATAATGAAATAAAAATACATATCACAATATGAAATACAATTAAATAATTAAATTATATAATTAACATTAAAAATAAAATAATAATAAACAAGATATTTTAAAAAATGCTACCAATTACAAAAACAAAAATAATTAATAATTAGTTTTTTGTTTGTTTTAATATAATTTTTTAATAATTAAATAATATTTTATTCAGTATTATTTATATTTATTATGTTTGAAATTTTAAATTGAAAATAATATTAATTATATTTTTTAATTTAAAAAATCATTATATAAAATTGTAAATTTGTAAAGATGTTTATTATTTATATAAATAGTATAAATAATTATATTAGAAGAATATTTAAAAAAAATTATTTTAAGTTAGAGTATTAGTTTCTCGGTTGGAGTCAAATTACTGTAAACGTAAACTTAAACTAATTTTGAGTTCGGTTGGAGTCAAATTACTGTAAACTTAAAATAAAACTTATTTTTGAGTTTGACTTTTTGTGTTCGGTTGGAGATGGCCTAAGAACTTAGATAAGTATGGATGGGCACGTGGACATTAATACTACTGTCCTCCCTTTTTTTGTTTTATTAGAAAAGTTAAAATAAAAAGTAAAAATATATTTTTAAATTAAAAATTAAATTAATTATTATTTTTTTTAAAAATAATAAAAATAAAAATATAATTATAATTTAAAATAAAATAATTTTTTTTCGAGATTAGTCAATTATTGTAAAATACTCTAAAACAAAAATATTGCAACTACTGTATATATTACTCAGTATGAGACAGTAATAGTAAAAAAATGTTAAAAAAATATAAATATATATTGTTAAATTAAAAAATATTTTTAATTAATTTAAGTATGTTGCCATATTTGAGATGAATGATGAATCAGTTAAATACTTGAAAAAAAATGAAATAATCAATTTTATTAATATTTTCGTATAGTTAGTTATTATTTCCTTGTCGTGATTATACATGTAAAGAGTTGTTAGCTCCATTGGTTGAGCAAGAACTTGAGATCTTAGGTTGGAACTCAAGATATTACAATTGACTTAATATACCTAAATAAAAAAAATGATAATGATATTGCAATTGACCTAAATAGAAAAAAAATGATAATGTATGTCATAGATAATGTATTGAGATCTTAAGTTCGAACCCGAAATATTGCAATTGACCTAAATAAAAAAAAAATGATAATGTATGTCATACTTTTTTTAGAACTAAGTTTAAAAAATTGTTAATTTTTTATTTTAGACAACAAAAATCAATAAAGTAAAATAAAATTGTATATTAAAATAAAAAAATTAAAAAAATTATTTATTTTTTTAGATATATGAACTATTGTTGGACACCTCAAAAGTAAAGTACATCATCTATCTTTAGAGTTTAAATAGTATCACAATAATTAAACATTCTTTTATCATTTTTTATAATTTAAAAACTAAAATTGTCATTTATAGGGAAAAATAGCAATAAGGCCATTTTTCAACATTTTTTGACCAATAAGGCCAATCTCTAATTTTCGTGTCAATTAGGCCTTTTTGTTCCAATTAGGCCAAAAAATATATTTTGGCGGACGAAAATACCCTCTTCCCTCTTTTCTTCTTGTTCGCGTGTTCCAAACACAGAATCCTAAATCTCTGTGCTCCGTGGCTAGATATATCCACCCGCTTGGAGGCACCGCGCTTCGAAATCAAAATCCCGGAAATACTCTCGATCTCCGTCGTCGTAAAAAACAAGTGGCGTGCTGCCAGGGTGTGGCGAGGCGTCGAGGATCTCGCCGACGGGGGCTCTCGCTGAGGTTCCTGATCATCGACGACGGGTGGCAGAGCATCAACAACGACGGAGGGAATTCGACGAGGATGCGAAAAACCTCGTCCTCCTCCACCGGCTCGACTTGTGCGAGCAGCTCCGGAAGTAAGAAGGCGGGTCGATGCAATACGTCCTCAAGGTGTTCGATAGAATTTCGCACCCAAATGTATTCAAGTTTCCGTGCGAGGAGACGACGCCCTCTTGGCGCCGATCGAGCCAGAGGAATAGAGGAGCGTCGAGGTGTCGTTTTTGGTGACTCGTTCCTCGACTCAGATCTGAATTGGTTCTCTCGCCATCATTTCCTCAATCGAATTGACGATTCTTAGTTTAGTAGGGGAGGAGATGAAATCGAATTGACGATTCTCATCGGTTGCTGAAATTGGGGCCGCCGAGGATGACAATCGGGAGATTCGAATCGGCGATTTTGGGAAGGAGCTGTGGGGCGATCGGAGTACCTCATATGTCTCCTGTCTATTTTCAAGTTGAATGTTGGATTTTTGTATTTACCCAAAATACTTAGTTACTAACTAATTGAGTGTTATTCATATATGTCAGACTTCTCCCAGTTGTCCAGTTCCAAGATCTGAAGGAACTAAGGTTTTGGTATGATGCTCCGTTGATTCGTCTTTTCTTGTAATGATGAAGTTGTGTGAAGGGCAGAATTGCTCTTGTACATGCGAGTTAGAACGGATTGAAACGGACAGTGCAACATATTTGGATGCATATATAGCAGATTCTTCCAGTGTTCCATTTTTGGAGTCGTTGGATCGCGAGGGCTCTATGGATATTCCTCGAGATTTTTTAGCATTGTAGTAGGGATGTTCATTCCTGTTCAGTGTCTTTCAGTCCTATTCAGTGTCTTTCAGTCTTGTTCAGTGTATTTTTTAATCAAACAGTGTATTAATGTGACATTCAGTTCTATTCAGTGTTTTTCATTTCTATTCAATGTCTTTCAGTCCTGTTCAGTGTATTTTTTAATCAAACAGTGTATTCATGTGACATTCAGTCTTATTCAGTGTTTTTCATTCCTATTCAGTGTGTTTCAGTCGCACTCAGTGTTAAAATATGACATTCAGTGTTAAAATATGACATTCAGTGTGTTTTTATGACATTCAGTGTTAAAATATGACATTCAGTGTGTTAAAATATGACATTCAGTGTTAAAATATGTCATTCAGTGTTAAAATATGACATTCAGTATGTTCAGTGTTAAAATATGACATTCAGTGTTAAAATATGACATTCAGTGTATTTTTATGTCATTCAGTGTTTAATGACTTCATTCTGTGTATTTTTATGACATTTAGTGTTTAATGTCTTCATTCAGTGTTTAATGTTTTCATTCAGTGTATTTTTATTAGATTAATGATATTCAATGTATTTTTATGACATTCAGTGTTTAATGGCTTCATTCAGTGTCATGAATTGTTTAATGACTTCATTCAGTGTATTTTTATGACATTCAGTGTTTAATGTCTTCATTCAGTGTTTAATGTTTTCATTCGGTGTATTTTTATTGACATTCAGTGTTTAATGGCTTCATTCAGTGTCATGACATTCAGTATAAAAATACATACTTCGACAATTTCGAACATATTTAACAAAATGTATCACATGACAATTTCAATTACAAAAATAAAACTTTCATACATGAAATATCTCACAAAATGCACTTATTCGATTATTCGAGATTCAAACTAAATAAATCGCAAATGGGCTTCGAGTGTATCTTTTAAATCGCAAGCTGATTCTCTTATTTTCTCATCCAAAGGCTTTTGTTATTCAAATGAACATACACGAGAGATACGGACAAGCTGCGTCCAGCTTCCCTTCCATTTCCATTTGAACACAACATCATCTTCCTGTACATGACCAAAAAAACAAAAAATAATGTGAATAATATATATATTGGTACAAATTAAAGAGGCTCGAGCCTCAAAACCGAGATCATCGACCTGAGAGGCCTCTTGCTCAAATGCGCGCAATCCATGTCGAAGCTCGACTTCGTAGATGCGAGCAGCACGCTTGCCGAGATAAGGTTGCACTCCAACCCTCAGTGTAAGAGCCTTCAGAGGGCAACTCATTACCTCGCGAACGCAAGGCTCGTTTGAACCCGACCCGCACTAACCTCAATCCAGCTGCAAGCCGCTGTCTTTTTCATCCCTTTCCGTCTCATGCAAACTCTCATCCTCGCAGCCTCTTTCCGCCTACCAGCTGCAAAATAAATGTTCGATAAGAAACACACAAATAATCGTACCATCCCCAGAGTGTGTATGAAACACACAAATATTCACTACGTATTTACATATAATAGTACCATCCCCAGTGTGTGTATAAGAAATAGAGCAAATGAAACTAACACATTCAAAACTGAAAAAATAAGAAGACAAAGAGGTTAAAGAGATGGATAAAAGGCGTACCTTCCGCAAAAAAACACCAAAGTCGACCACACAACCTGTGCATTTTGTGACAGCTTCATCAAGGACCAGTTCAAGTAGAACAACAACTCTATGTCAGAGATTAAACATATGTAGTTAATTTACACGAGAATTTCACCATCAAATACTACATAATATGTACATCACTAGTAGAAGAATTAGTATGACATTTTTCTCAAAAATCGATCATTCCACCCTCACCTTCGAGCTGCCGAAGTAATTAGATGAGCTCCGAACACGCACAAGCACGCTGCAAACGGAGGCGGAGGCAGACGCTTGGACCGCTTCTTTCGAGTCGAGCATTTTGTCGAACACTTGGTGGGAGGAATGAGCGCCGCGTCTTTCTCGTGGAAGACGATTTCGATTGCGGCCTCTTTCTTCGAGTCCGCCGCCTCGATTGCAGTCGCGATCTTGTGTTTGCACTTGCTGTTTAAAATAACATTCAAAGCAAACTGAAATTCGAATTGAAGTAGAAAAATCGGGGATGTTCGATTTTACCACCGAATCCCTAAATCGATTTCGACATTAATCAAACCCTATATGCAACCAATAAGAAGGTAAGAACACGAGCTCAAAATCAATTGATTACCAGGCTTAATCGAGTCCTTGTAGATCGATTTGACCATGGCGGTGACCTCGTCTTCCCGAATCGGCCTGAGCGCGTCGATCCGCTTCGCCGAGAGAGAAAAGCTCGAGGGTGCATAACTTGCTCACCTTGACATAGTGCGGGCCGTAGTCGCGGCTTCGAGGTCGCGGTGGTGAAACTTGGTGGGGACGCCGACGACTTTTCGGGGGAAGCTGTACTCGACGCGGAGCTCACGACTTTGGGAGTCGAGGTGTGCGAGACAGAAATGAGAAACCACGTCCGTGTGTTTAAATTTGTATATATAGAAGGGTATCGATGTCTTTACACATTTTAGGCGGCCTAATTGACACGCGTAATTTCTCAAAAGCCTTATTGGTCAAAAAATGTTGAAAAATGGCTTTATTGCCATTTTTTCCTCATTTATATTATTAAACTGTTTTTAATATTTATCTAAATAAAATAAAACCACTCCTCAAATAATTTCTTAAAACTACATAATTAAGTATTATTATATTTATAAATTCATTAATTTACAGTTACAAATGAAATTCAATTCCGCTATTTTTCCAACCATCCCATTTTCCCCTTTCTTGTCTACGTTCCTCCGCCGAGCCACTCCGGCGAACTCTCCCGACAGATAACAGCCATCAGAATCGCCCGTCCACTGTTTACGCCAGCTCCTCCTTCAGAGGTACTTATTACTCTTCATTTAGATTACCTAATAACTCGCCGACTGTTTATAGTGAAATTCGTGGAATTCGAAGAACTGTCTGTTTTTCTTACACTAATTGAATTGAATGGTTTACATTGTCTGAGATTCGTTGGGATTCATAATTCTGGTTGCCAAAAATCTCGTGTATTTGGAGTTTTTGCCAAAGACGATTAGATTAAAAATAGGCATACATGTGAATAAGATTGTATGCATTAGGCGTTAGGTTATTTGAATGTTGAAAGTTTGATTCCTTGCAGAAACGGGTATTGAAAATTTCGATCGCAACCCAGTATATTTGAGTGGTAGAAAAAACTATGTATGTAGAATTCAGTTATAATGAATGTCACGTAATTGGTTCCTTCCTTCCTTCTACTACCATTGTTTTCAATTGTACTACGTTTCACTTGTTTGAAGCCTCTTACTCAATAATGTATAAAACATGGAAAAATATCTCAATCAGAAGTTTGACCACACAAAAAATCATCAATTTCAAACAAGAATCACATTTTTTAATTCTAACTAGTTATCTTTTAAGCTGTTTGCGATAGTTATATGAGCTAAGAAGTCATATTATCTGGATGCATCAAAACTGATTTGTGACTTACGGACTTATCTATGAATTTCTATCAATGTTGGGATAGGCAGAGGCCTCTTGAGATTGTGTTTATAGATTTCATCCTTTTACTCAAGTTTAAATGAAAATTAAGCTAGGTGACAAGTTCACGTTCTGCTTGATAATATATTGAAGAGGTCTTATAATTTCAGTATTATCTTTCATTTTGCGTAATTTAGGATTTTATGTATTCATTAAGATTTATGGACAGAGTTGTATGTCCTAATTTAAAACGTTGAGCAATCTACAGCTGTAATAGAGCTTATGATATTTGTAAAGATGGCCTGCGGCTCTTGGTTATAGCTGGACTCTAATTTCTGTACAACTCGCTTTTTTTTTTAAATAGTTTTGTGTTTAATGAGATTTTCCGTACTGTTTAATTCATACCAACGGTAGAAGTGCAGGGACTGAAAAAACACAATTAGGATAATGATGAAGTAAAATTTGTGAACAATGGAAAACAGAGGCATGCCTGAAAACCAGCAACAGAAACAAGACAGTCAGAACGAGAAGAATGCAACATTTGTCATAAGAGTACCATCCTATGAAGAGGTGTCCGAGAGCTCTCAACCCAAGAAAACGCCGCAATGTCTCTTCAATCCTTCCCCGTCCTTTTCCCAGGCCTTCAATTTCATCAAGAACTCCGAATTCTACGCAAACCCGCCACCAGCTCCATTATCATCATCTCAACATGAAGTTTCCAACTCACCTTCTTATACGGCCTCTCCAAGGTCCTCTCTCTCTCTCTCTCTCTCTCTCTATATATATATATATATATATATATATATATATATATATATATATATACATAGTACATGTTTGCGTGTTGTATGTGTGATTATTTATGTTTTTAAAATTTTTGTAGGCAAGTTGTTCAATCGGAAAGTCCATCTACTTCAGTAACATCAGCTAGTGGGAATCGGAATTCCATCCTTGTTAGCCATAGACAGGTAAATCATTGCATATTGGAAGACTATGTTGAGTCCACTGGCTTATGTGTTAATGAAATTGTCCCGCATGCGTAGGGGGTCAAACCAAGTGGTAATGGTGAGCCAAGTGTTGTAGGCTCAGGATCAACAATCAGAAATTACAATAAATGAACACTTTTGACCAATTACACAATTTAAACGAGCAAAATCCATAAATTTTGAGTCGCAATTAATGTAGATAAATTTAATGTATGCAATATAAATAAAAGTAATAAAAAAAATCATCCAAGTATATACCTACATTTTAAATTTTGCCCAACTAACCTGCTAACATTAGGCATTATGTATGCATTCATCCGAATTGGTTATTTCTCTTAGATTTCATTTTGCATGATAGTATCTCTAGCTATTTTAGGACTCTATCATGTTCCCTACCAAGCACAAAAGTCATGAAAAATTTCTGGAAAATGTGTTGGCGCTCACAAAGCTCAATTTGATGGTGATCAAGCATCAAATTGGAATAAGATAGAAATAATCAATCAATCCAACAAAATGGAACAATATCACAACCAGTACAAAAATAAATCCTGAAAGATGCGGTTTGATCATGAACCCTATTTCAAGAGTCAATTCCAACACAATAGTATATGGTGGCTAGTAGAGGTTTAGTGTGAAGACGTGTAATTTGGCTTTCTTGTGTGTTGGTTTCACAATTTACATTTGCTAATTTATTAGTAATTTTTATCTCTCTCAGCTTGAGATGCTACAAGATTTATAAAAATAAATAAATTAAAAATATTTTATTCTTCATACTGTATTGCAGAAGGGGAACCCTTTACTGAAACACATAAGGAATGTGCGATGGGCCTTCGCTGAAATTAACTGTGACTACTTGGTGGGTCAGAATGCATGTGCTCTTTATTTGAGGTTTGAAGTTAACCTTTACGCATTGATACTCCATCATATGTTGGGAACGACAAATCTGTGCTATGTCTTGGTTTAACAACTCCATGAATTTTATTTTATTTTAACTATCTATTTATTTATATTTTAATTATATATTTATTTGCCCCAAGTCTTCGCTATCACCTTCTGCATCCAGATTACCTGTATTTCCGGATAAGGGAATTGCAGAAGAACTTTAAGCTTCGTGTCGTACTGTGCCATGTTGATGTGGTAAGCCTTTGAAAAGTTTAAGCTTTTACGACTTGATCTTTGCATGGTCTCTAATTTTCCCACTGTCGGTACCAGGAAGATGTCATTAAGCCCTTGCTTGAAGTCACCAAAACAGCTCTACTCCATGACTGCACTCTTTTATGTGGTTGGAGGTATCTTTTTCGCTAACGTATGCATCTCCATGGATTGTTTGAGCTGTAAAATGGTGCAATAATGATTCCACAACTTTTTTTGTACTTGAGTTTTGTTTTCTGACTGCGAATAAGATATACTCCTATAACCATCCATTTTGCCATAGTTTTATTTCGCGTTTTTCTCTGGCTACACACTATAATAACCATACACAGACTAGTTGTCTCTTGGGACAAGTTACAAATAGGATACATAACTATATTCAATATTTTTATGGGAGTTAAGGAAAAAATGAGTAATTGAAGAAATTAAATCTTGAATTTTTATAGCTGAAGTGGTTATTGCTATTTTCTGCTAGCCCCCAATGTGGAAAACCTTAAACGATGAGCTTCAATTTTTTTTTTCTCATTTTCTGTCATCCAATTTCATATCCAATTTCTTGTATAGCTTACTTTTTTTACATGTCTATTTAGCTTGGAAGAATGTGGTCGATACTTGGAGACGATTAAAGTTTATGAAAATAAACCTGCCAATCTTATTCAGGGTCAAATGGATATGGACTACCTATCTCGGGTACTACTTTTTAGCAAGTTATTTATCTTCATTGAGAAGTTCACAGGCAAATGTTGACCTATACCTATAACTATCAAACATTAATCTCCATGAAACCTTATTGACATTGCTGCTCGTTGAAATTGTAGAACTAAATGGAAACTCTTATTCTACTGTAGTTAAATCATTGTACAACTAAGAACTAAATGAAATCTCTTATTCTACTGTAGTTAAATCATTCTCTTACAGCCGTACGACATGTTAACAAGACAGACGTTGTTACTCTTGGCTCTACATTTGGGGTAAGTCTGTGGCTGATATTGATTAGTTTGTAGGTAAGTTTCAGGTACTTTGTTATTTAATATTAAATCCAACTCCAGTCTCTTTCTCACATCATGGATGCATCAATGGAAGATCTTGCCCGTTGCCCTGGCATTGGAGAGCGAAAGGTAGTGTTCGATTATATGAAAATTCATATTGTATTTTTAGAAGGCAATCTAATTTGAACCGCAGACATGCAGCTGTATCGTACATTTTACGGTGTGGTTTGGCATTAAGAACATGTCTACCATTTGATAGTTCATTTTTCCCATCAACATACGTATTCTCCTAATTTTTCCTGAAAGTGTGGCAGGTAAAGCGCTTGTATGATACATTTCACGAGCCATTCAAACGTGCAGTCCCTAACCCCATACCAACTACGGAGAACCCAATTGATGAGCAAACTAATGTTGGGCTTACGACAGAGAGTGAAAGAAACGACGGCGAGGAGATTCCAGAGGGAAGCAAAAGGCAAAAGAAAGAAGCAGAAGTGAGTGTAAAATCCGCTCTCAAGGCTGCCTTTGCAAAATACTCTGATCGAATTGGTAGCAATAGAAATACACTGGTGTTGGATGAGAAGAAAGATAAGAACATTGTTGATCAGAAAGCTGATAATGATTAGGATATTACAAGTTAGTTACATGTTCTTAAATTGTCCGTGGGCTTCAAAATTGCCTGACGATTATAAGTTATCAAACTGATGAAACACAAGTAAGTTACATTCATATGTTTCTTAGTCTTTGTATTTGATATGCCCAAAATTAAATTTATCATATATAGAGTTAAAATAATATCGAGAATCAAATCAAAGTCGAGCAATTTTAGCAGCAGTTATGTTAATATCTATATAAGACCTGGATCAATAGAAAAGTACTCAACGGGTGTTTAAACATGGCAAATATGCTACAAATATTACAATTGAGCCATAATAGGCAGTATTTTGTAAGCTCGGCTCCAGAAGTTTGTATGCCTTGTGGTAAGATAAAAGTGCCGATTTTCAACTATATCAGTCAGTCCTATGCTGTCACCCAAAATTTAAATTAGCTCCATGTAAAATTTCAAAGATGAATTGTCCACATGCCAGTTCTATAACCAATAGACATGAGTGCCATCTCCCACAACATATTAGGAATGCTCAACAAATTAACCTTCGATCCCGGGATTTCAGACCAATTTACAGAGACCTCAATCATGGGGATGCAAAATATTTTGCACAAGTACACTAATTCAACATCAAAGCACCACCTGAAAAATGTCAAGGATGGAGTATTTTATTCAACAAGAAAAGCCAAATAGACTACACACCATACAGATCAACATAACACCAAAAGAAAAAAGTTATTATGCGGAGTAATTTTATATTTTCAAAGATTTGGACTGGATGTTGAAATGGAGTAAATAAGGAAGTCAAGTTAATCAAGAAAAAAAAAGGAAAAGTTCATATGTTATGAGCAAGCACCACTATAGCTTGTGTCGCTCGAACACATACCACAAAATATTTGCTCATTCGACACTCAAACATTATAATATTACGAATGCTAAACTATTTTTAGAATAAGGTTGAACTTCATTGTACAAAAAGAATGAATAGGTTGAGAAATCTAATAAATTGATTCCTTTGAATTTCTTACCGTATTTATTTCTCACTATTTGATATTTATAATGATATAATATTAATACTATAAGGTAAGTAGAAAAATATTTATTTTGTTTTTAAGCTACTCCGAATGTTTATTATAAGTTTGAAACGGTTACCGCTTGCAAAATTTTAAGAGAGGACACCCAACTAAATTTACTAGCAAGAAAAATAATCTCCCGTTATAGTTTTTTGACTTTAGAGTTGACACAAGAGGTATAGTAGCATAAGCTATGCTTCTGTCTATATAGACTCAACATGTACAAAGATACATCCATGTCGCTAAATGAGAAAATTACCGTTCCAAGCGGATATTCGTGAAAAGCTTCCGAGCAGCAGCTCTGGTGAACATCTTAAAACCACACTGTAGCATAAGCAAAGAGGAATGAGGAAAACAAGAAAACACAAACAGAAAATTACATTGCACTATTGCAGTATAACACTCTTTGTATGACACTGTGCACTCTTAGTTTCCCGAATGTCTATACTGAACAATTTAGTAGATCACTAGATCCCATTTTAAAATATTTCAAAAGACAGAACAAGACAACAAATAGTACTCCGTATGATTTAATGGTTTCATAATAATACTACCATAGAAATGCAACGAAAAAGAAAAAGAAAAAGAAAACAAAAAACGCGAAACAAATAGTGACTTGAGGCTTGTCATAGGTTAATGATGAAGATTATACTCCTACACAGGGGCGGATACAGTAAGTAGCATGGAGGGGCTCAAGCCCTTCCTAGAATTTATATTTTTATCATTTTTATTAATAATATTTATACAATATTAGCTAATTTGAATGACCAGCCCCTTGAGCGGTGGGACAAAAATAACAATGAGTGGCATGTGGGGGGGCTAATCATTACATTACATTTAATTAATTTAACTACAACCTAAAATATAAATAACAAATGATGATTTATTGTAATGAATATTTAAATATTTTGTTCTTATTGTATTTATAAATTTTAAATTATGTATATACTTAGTAAAGCCCCTCCAAGAAAAAATTTCTGGCTCCGCCACTGCTCCTACATAATAATTTTATCCCTTAGAAGAAGAAGATCCATAACCACGCGTACACTTCATTTATCAGAGAGGAAAATAAAAAATAACACAGATGGCAAAACAAGATGATGGGGTTGTGTGAAGCCACTAAGTCTGCACTACCTGTGTGTCTCGAATTCCGGGACCAGCAGCCAATAGAACTACCAAATGGAATCCCTTCATCAAAATATTTCGGTACCATTTCCTCTGAAAATAAGATGAAAGTTTACGCAGATTAAATGTACAATACAAGAGAGGGGGAGAAAGATGTACTCATCCTAATGCGCATGCAAAGTCATTAAACAATTAATACTAACCGTTGCTAGGGCCTTTTCCTCTAAATGAGCACGTGACCCAAAAGCAGCAATGGGAACATCTGAGATCCTTAAATTCAAATCACTCGCTGAAGAGTCCCCAAACTTCCGTTCCTTGGCAGCAACGGCATGAATCTGACAAGGAAATTGCAAGGTTAGTTACAAAAATTAAGTTTTTCTAGTTAGACATCCAACCAAAAAAGAAGTAAGGCAGAAATAATTTATTAGCTCCATCCGGTATCACTTTAGGAGACACTAGTAATATATATGCACTAGAAAGTTGGCGAAATGAGCCTCTTGGTGTTCTTGAAGATTTATAGGGAATTGATTCAGTGGAAGATTTGTAAGGTTACATTTTAAATGAGCTCCATTTGATATCATTTTAGGAGACATTGGTAAAGAAAATGCACTGAAAAGGAGTTTAATTTATGGTATAATTTTTTAAGGAATGGATCCAGTGAAGTTTTGGTATCGTTTCACTTTAAATTAGCTACATTTGGGACACTGGTAAAGGAAATGCACTGGAAGGGTGGAGAAATGAGCCCACTGGTATTATATGAAAATGAAAATGAAAATGACCTTAAAAGGGATGGATTCAGTTTGGGAATTTTGTAATGATTTCATTGCACACACAACTTAAATTCAATATCATGCGCCTTTTGAACTTCAAGTAGGTACTGTCAAATCAAGAGCCGTTATGGAGTGATTAACTACCAATATTGATGTTTCTATTCATGATATAAAGAAAAATAATTTATTTTGATGATTTTATGTGAAAGTAAACAGATTCGGAGGTGTGTCGGAGGTTATTTATGAATAGAGCAAAAGCGTGAAAGGAATCTGGAGTGTATGGTATGTAATTTTACATTCGAATTTGAATAATTTGAGTTTGCATAAGAAATAAGAGTGAAAACTTGGTCAAATCCATCTCTCAATAAATAAAATAGGACTTGAACTCCAGAAACCAAACCAAACAATAAAGAACCTCTGAGTAGTAAAAGTGGGTACCCACCTGATTTTCTAGTTTCTCAAGGTCACCCACTTTCGTTGCACCATCAGCATCAAGCATTAATAGTAGTTCACCACGTGAGTGGAGCATGCCCTGTTTATCAATGCTTCCCAGAAGCAAAAAGATTCAATAATTTATCATAGTACACAGCTTGAATATATAACAAAGACTAATAGTGTTATGAATCAACTCACTTTTCTTATAGCTTCTCCCTTCCCATGGTTCTGTCCAAGAAGGATTACTCTGACATTTTCTACAGTGTATCTCTTCACAAAATCAAAAGCTACTCCTTTCGTTCCATCAGCACTTCCATCATCAACAATTACCACCTACTCCAATATTTGTTCATTGAAGAAATTGTACAAATTGCTCTGATCAGTACAAAAATAACAAGATTTTCCAATATGAGTACAAAACGACTAAGCAAAAAAGAAAGGCACACAATCGTCAACAATATGGGTACCATCAGAGAAAAAATCCTCCAGAAACATAAAGACATCAACTGAGTGGAATTATCAACAAATAATCATCACTAATTAGTAATTACTGATTCAAAATTAGTCATGCAACGGTTTGCGAGTTGTATATCTGATTTAATAATCACAAGAAATAATAACCTCACTAAAATTGAATTAAGAACTTGATTTTGCGCTGAAACCTATAATTCATATAAAAGTGCAACTCAGACGTATAAAACCGTCATATAAAATCAAGAACCATATTTCGACTGTGAAACGATCAAAACAATAATATGAGCCAAACTTATTTTTTATCGGAATTAGAAGAAGTTCAACTACAGCTTATTACATATCATTCACAAATTGGGATCTTGTAAACATGATATAGGAAACTGTGAGAAAGAACAAAAAAACTTAATAAATGGATTTAGACATTTAGTACTTAGGGATCGGCTGGGGTCCACACCAACAAGATTGACAAACTCAAATATGCATGTTGGATGAGGCAAATTTAATAAAACTTAGTATTTCGTTTCAGTTAACTCTCACTCAGTATATTTACAAGCTTCCACCTTATTTACCCTTTTTGAAAGCACCAACAATTAGCAGACCCGATTAACACTAACTCAACTATATCTTTGGTGTAACGATCTATTCCTGAGCAATTAGAAGAGATGCAGTGGGAAGACATGGCTATATATAGTAGTTTTTTCAACAAAAGTCATTGAACTCAAGCAGTATTCATTACTTTTGCATTGGAGCCCTCCGCCATAGAGCCAAATTCACTTAGTAGTCTGAATCACTCCTTCAACACTTACAATTAAGAGATATAATGAGTTTCAAGATGGATTTGTTATTGGCTTCTCATACTTAATTTATCTATATACACAGTACACTTGTGAAACTTTATAGAGACAAATTATCCGTGCTACATAACTACAATAAATCAACTTTGACAGACCATTCATAAAACAAAAATATTTAGCAATAATGAGTAGACAAGCAGGTAAGCAGTGTCCATGAATATATACCTCATATGAAAATGACTTATCTATCGCCGAGCGTTCTTTCAGATAACTACAAGCATCCAAATCAAACATGAGAACATTTACAAACACATACATAAACGTTAAAGAGAATATAATTTTTTGTATGAACAGTTAATCAGACACGTTATTGAAAATAAAACTTTTATATTGAGGTATTCACTTCAGTTTTTAGAAAGCATTAGTGTGTAATCAATGAATTGTTTGTAAAACAGACGAATATTTATGTTTTAACACTTGCCATAGATAAACATAGTTTCAAGATCTAGCCAAACATAAGAGAGTTAATTCATCTAATGAACACATTTACAAGCTGGAACTAATTTGAAACAGCAATTAAGAAATGAGAATAATTTACAAGAAAATGCAAGCATTCGGCATGAATTGCAAAGTGTATATTAGGATTTAAAAGAAATGAGTTAAGGAAAGAAGAAATCCATCTCTCTTCCACACACGTAACCCAGATCATAGTCAATGTTTAAGATTCAATTATACAATTTTCCATGTAATGATACTGAGTCTTCCCCACACAAACAAATTGCACGGATCAACAAAGAGAACTCAGAAGCAAAACACTGGTCCGTAAGTATATTAATCACTAATTGCCAGAGTAATCTCACATCATTAGCTGAGCAACACATGTCGAACGCCTCTAACAGTTTACTTTAATCACTGAGATCAAATTAACAGGCTGAAATGAAGTGAGACCAGCGGGAAGATTTTTTAAGTTACTCAAGGTAGAATTGTAGGTTAAATCATAGTTACCAATGTGATAACTGATAACCGATAAGAGAGGCCAAGGTTAAAAAGATGGTGAAATTATCATATAAGGCACCAACAACTAGAAAATGTTTTGCATTTGTTCTAAAGATCAAGATTCACCTAAACAACAATATACCAACTATGCAAAAATTCATTTGAAATTCTAACAACAAAGTAAAGCTATATATTTGACCAAAAATCCATACAAGTTGAGAACTTCTAAGCAAACTACAAAAGAATATTAACATTGAACTCAGGAATAAGATCCAAATCTAATTGTCAAGTAAACATGAAATGCAAAAGCAGCAAAAGTTACAGGTTGAAAATGATTACTTCAAGGTTTCATCAAGAGCTCCTGGAAGTCTATGCTCCTCGTTGTATGCTGGAATGATCAAAGATATGTACTTCTCAGCCGGATCAGATATACGAGGACAGTTAACCTGGAATGTAAAAGTTGTGCAGCAAATCAATCAGAAAATCATGCATTTGAACCACATGCTTCCGATTCTAACTAATCAACTTATTATCCAAAAGAAAAAAATCTAACTATTCAACTTCAAAATTATGCAAGATATTTAATCATCAAAATTATCAAATTTGCATATGTAAATTTATCATCACAGTGAATAACAAAATCTTGAATCCAAAGATTCCGCGAAAACTACATACCGACTTCAATGAAATCGGATCCTCAAACACAGGAGTTGACTCAGCTTGACAACTGAAAGGTAAACAGAAAAAACATAAAAAAAAAGGTAAGATCGCTGATTGGAGTATAAATCATACCTGCGAGTGTGCTTTCTTCTGTAGCTGGCGAAGACGACGGCCGCCACCAATCCCAATGCAAAAAATGAAGCAGAGATCGATACGAACTCGAATAAAGTCCAAATGAATCCCATTTTTCTCTTGAAAACGAAACGGTTTTGTAACGTAAGTAGAAATTGAAATTAGCGAACAATGTTTTCCGAATATATCAGGATTCAGAGTTCAATTTGATCGAGATTTTGAGATGACCCGAAGATATCAGGATTCAGAGTTCAATTTGATCGAGATTTTGAGATGGAGTGTAAGTATACCGCAGTCTCAGTCGGTAAAAAAAAATTACAGACAGTAGGTAGGAGTATTTAAGATCGGAAGTAAAATCGGAAGGAAAGATAGGAACGGTATGTTCGATAAAAAAATACAGTATTAGATAAAATAAAAGTAAAATTGAATTTTATACTATGTATTTGTGTATACAATAAACAAGTGCAAAAAAAAAAAGGTATGTTCGAAAAAAAAATACAGTATTAGATAAAATAAAAAAATACAGTATTAGATAAAATAAAAGTAAAATTGAATTTTATACTATGTATTTGTGTATACAATAAACAAGTGCAAAATTAAAAAAAAAATAGATAAAATAAAAGTAAAATTGAATTTTAAAGTATGTTCAATTTGTGTATGTAAACAAGTGCTAGTGTACGATACAAAGATGTAGAGTTGGTGATATAAAAAGGGGTAGAACAAAAAACTATCTGCTCGAATAATTTTTTAACACCTCATCTTGAAACCCTAAATCTCAAAATCCTTTTAACAAGAATCCGATAAAATCATACATTCATTAAGGTTTCATATTTGCCTCATTATTAACCATTAGAAAGGACCCGTTCTTTCTTTTTGTTCTGTTATCACCTTACAACACAACCAACAAACTTAAATGTCTGGATCAATGGGATATACTCACATTATAACAAGGGACCAAAGGCAATAAATGTAGACAAGAATTACGAAAACAATCAACCCCTACCAGCATCGAAGACAGGATCCCCCAAATAAGTTCATTCCACAACTTGCACATAATATGCAAGCAAACTCGAGCATTTGCAAAACATAAAATCTGGCCTTTAAAATTGCATTGTTTGCGAGAGTTAAATTAAAGGAATAGTTTCTTCAGTGACACTGGATATATTTGAGGAAATAGATTGAAACACTAATTGGAATTTGGAAATATGTTTACAACATTTCCTGAGACCGTCTTACGCATCGGCTAACTTTCTTCTTGAAATCGTCCCTTCGTTCTCTCCACTCCTTCTGTAGTAATCAAATCAGAAAAACACAGTTTTAACTTAAGTTGGCTGAAAATAAGAGTTAAAGACTTAAAATACAATTCAAAGTCGAGTGTTCACACAGTTGGGTGGCACATTTGCCCAATTACTTGGTTTTTTAATTGGATCATTTGGTCGGTGCATAATTACTGAAATACTAGTATACTAGTTCTGTCCCAGACTAATTGTCGCACTTCCTTTACAAAATACAAAGGTGTGACCATTAGTCTGACACGGAGGTAGTAAGTTATAGCGAGTGGATTTGAATATTACTGAAAAAATATGATAAGGGCAAAGTTGAGACGATGAGTGGTGGTGGTTGTGGGTTTGAGATAACAAGCTAAACAGAAAATAAGTAACTGAATTCTTTTAAGCAATCCAATCTATTTACACTTACAGCAGCTTCTACATTAGCAGGTGATTCATCATTAGGTCCTGATAGCATTGATATGATGCTTAGAACAATACTCTCCACCTGAAAAATCAATATCCTTTCGATAAACATGTTTCGGAAATATAAATGTCTGAACTGCAACCATAAACATACATGTTATGGTGCTCAACTGTATATAAAATGTGTTTATAGATAAAACTAACAGTCACTGACAGAGTTTGAAAGAATTGATCTTGTAATGAATAATACATGAAAGAAAAACAAACCCCACAGATCTGAAAGCCCCAAGGTTGAGAAAAAAAATTGTACATTTGTGGGGCTTTGACTCCACCTGAAATCTGAAGTCAAATCTTTCAGATCTTGTAATTCAACCGAGTCTCGTATTTTAAAACATTGCCTACACCATAGTTTTATACTACTAACAAATATTGTACATTTGTACTCACACAGAATAAGATAGTTGGAATGCAATAAAGTTGCAAATAGGGATTTTTACACTATCAAGTAAGTCAAAGGCATTAATATCCTGATATCTGGTCGTTTGCAGTCAGTTTCTTAAATCCACAATAATCGCTCACATGCAATTTATGTGAGAAATAAAACTAAATTCAAGATTCTTAAATCTGTACCCATAAAGTAGATTTTAATATTAATAATATGAATCTGAATTAACAGAAATAATGACCCAAAGGTTTTGCAAAATTCTGCGACAAAAACAATGACCCAAAGGTTTTAACGAAATTTTGCGACAGAAATAATAAAACACTTCTATAAGGTAAGTTATAAATATCAGACAGGTTGCAGAAATCTCACAAATGATTCTAAATAATTACATGTTCAAATGATATAACCCACTGATATAACACATAATGTCACCATCAAACTCATTCAAGATCATACCGTGTGCACAGGTGACCATCGTTCACTAGCAAGCTCATAGCCATTTGGATCATCTCCAGGGGGGTGAAGAATTGAAATGCAAACCTTTCCATCAGGGTAAACTGCATTTCAAATAGATTCCCAACTCAGTTTAATAGGCTCAACTCAAAACTTTTATGGAATGCGACCTTACTGAAGAGGAAGTATACAGACCATTAGGATGCCACACATCTGAAGTAAATCTCACTGTTGGGGGACTATTTGGATAATTTGAGGGGAAGGTCATGATAGCATTGAAAAAACCTCCTTCACTGCAAGTGAAATGTGATACCATAACAGTGAAAACTTAAATCATGGAATATTAGTCCAATAATCAAAACCATTTCATGAACAGCATTATGGCAGAAATTATATCAAAATAAACCTAGTTGGCCTACAATGTATATAATGATGTAGCAAATTCCATAAAGAACAAATGACTTTTGCTTCCAAATAATAATGTTCTAAAAATCCCCGCCTAGGCTCTAGGCTATACTCTTCCGCCTCGATTTTAGGCTCTAGGCCCCTAGGCCGCCTATGCACCACCTAAACCCGCCCAGACCCGCCTAAACCCGATTTGAGCCACCTAAATTCAATTAGTTTTGTCTTTACCTGTTTAGACGGTTCTCGAGCAGATTTAATCGAACAATCAAATTTTATGCAAAACTTGATAAATTATGAGTATGAGACCAAAATTTGAAAAAAATATTAAAGGCATAATCAAAATGGTTAAAAATTTAAAATTTTCAAGCTATTTTGATTATATTATGTTAAACTTGTGATTAATACTATGTTTAGATTATTTATTGATTATTTTGTTCAAAATATTGAATTATTGTACATAAAAATATTTTTAAAATATAAAATTAATTAATTAAATATAAAAATGTAAAACGATTAATCCCCGCTTAGTCCCCGATTAAACCCTCTAGGCGCTAGGCCCGTAGTCACTGCCCGACTAGCGCCTAGCGCCTTTTAGAACCTAGTGACTTGAGTCTCGTGACTAGTCATGTATACATAAATCTATCGTATTTAATAGTTAAACATAATGGTAATAAGTTCAAATCGATTCTAAGCAGTAATAAGTAAAATTATGAGGATTTATATCTTCATATCATGATTTTATAAGTAAACAAGTGATTTACCTAATTAAATTATGCATTAATTTATGTGCTATATTGTTTTTATATTAAAAAAACAATTATCTTAATCAATAGATTTATTGTTTCAAAAAATATAATTGGAAGCTCAATTTCTGTAGGCCCATTTGAAATAATAAATAAAATTATATCAAAGCCCTAGTTTGACATATGGCTCATATCTGAAAACAATCATTCTAGTCAAGTATAATCTGAAAACAATCATATCAGATCAGATCTCACCGAATCTGACACGGATCCCACACCCCTACCATATAATCTTCCTAGTCATGTATCGTCTAAGTTTATTTTCCGGTTTGTCAAGGACTAGACTAGTCCTCGACGTGATACCAGTGAACATACATATAAAATAACGTGCACGAATGTATGTATAGTTATAAAGTAACAAATTATATGTGTTAACACATTATTACCATATAGTAAAAAACACGCGCATTGAATTTAATTAATAATTCCAAAATTAACATTCTAATCAAAAGAATTAGGAATGACACCACAACACAAAGAGTTCCAGAAAAAGAAAACTATTATTGGTTAATCTCTTAATTCAAACAGAGATTAAGCAGGCCCACTGTTACACACAAGCTAACCAAAAACTAAACTCGCCAACAAATTTACAAATAAGTCCACCAATATTCTAACAACCAACAAAAGATAACACACACCCTTAATTTTTTGATGACCTACATACTTTTGTATAAGGTCCATAGTTACCTAAGTCTAAATCAATACACTCATATCCTCCATAGACTCAGATAGTTTCTTTTTCGCACAACTTTTGCCACATGGATGAAGTTATTAATGGTTTTTTACACTTCATTATGATATAATTTCAGTATTACCACTACACACCACTTGCTGTTTTTCCTTACCTTCCCCTCAGCTGATTAGCATTGCATTACTAAGTCTTTTCATTTATAGCTGCCCTTATCCAATGCCAATGTTTAACCTAGACGAGAAGGTAAACCTAAAATCAAGGAATCAGGTTCCAAAACAACTTCAAACAACCAAAGAAAGGTTTTTTTTGATAGATTTCTTCACTCTAGCTAGGCCCCATTGCAACTTCAGCCGAATTCATCGTATTGATTCCAGACTGTCATAATTAGTGATTTCATGCAAACTTCTGACACAACACACTAAAACCAACACAGCCCATTCACATAATTAATAATAAAACATGAGATTCGAAGCGAAGAAGCACACGAAACCAGCCAACAGAAAATCAGTGCCAAAAATCAAAAAAGTTCATTTCAATTGAGCAAATAAGAACTCCAAACCAAAAGGTACAATAAGAAACACTAACTATAGAGTGTCGGGGGGGCCGATGATGGTAACACTCCATTCAAACAGGTTACCCTCATCCAGCAATCCAGCCGAGAAACCATCCACAGGATGTTTGCACAGATCTGCATAGAAGGAAGCCGGGGATCATTAAAACCCTCAAAATTTTAACGAACCAGAAAAAAAAACAGAATCAATTTGGCAAAAGAGAATTTGAATCGAAACGAAGAAGAAAAAAATCAATAAGAACATATACCTCTTAGCTGTTTCTGGAGGAGAAGGCTAGCTTGAGAGGGTGAGGCCATCAGAGAGAGAGAGCAAAAAGGAAAAAAAAAATGGAAAAAAACCTAGATTGAATTTGGAGGAATTTCGAAGGAAGACGATAGCGAAAGAATAGAAAAAGGTGACTATTGATATATACGGAGTGTATGAGGCTAATGGGAAAAGCTTTTCGTATAATATTATAATTAGTCGGCGCTTCGTATTATTATAATCGGGTCGTGTTAGCTTAACCCGTCCTTTTCCTTTGAGCTATAAGTCGGGTCGGGTTAGCTTAACCCTTCCCCATGAGTCTCAACTCACACAACTCTCAATCTCAATGAATTATTAATTTATTATTAATATTATATATTTTGAATGATAATGTGACGTGGACATCCATATTGGCAAAATTTTAAAATTAGTAGATTTACGTTTTTTTTTGTTATAATTCTTTACCAATCAATTTAAAGAGAAAACAATTTAAAATTTTGGAAAATGAGTTTCGACATCACTTGTATTTACTTAATGAGACCGACGAACAATTACGAGACTTTAATCGTCAAATTATGGTCTTTAAAATAAGATAGAAATATATTTTTGTCTATCAAACAATATAAAGTAGGTAAGTAGTAGTAATAATTTTTCTATCACGAAAGTATTCTCTTGTCACGTTAAAAGTGGGGAGTCTATTTTCGATACAAAAATTAAAAAATATATAATTTGATGTGAATATATATAATTATAATTAAAATTTAATGTTTCTTTTGCAATTAATGATTCAAATATAAAATATGTATCATTTTCAATTAGAAATGATAGCAAGAAAATTGTATGAAAGTAAAAAAAAAATAGATTTTGTGAATAAACAATAAATAGAAAAATCATGTTTAAAAATAATATTTAAATAGTTCTCTATTTGATGATTCATTTGTAAAAAAAAAGTAGGATTATTTATATAACATTTTCTTAAAAAAAAAGTAACAAACCTATTTAATTTGCAACTTCAAAATTGTTCAAACTGAAAATTATCCACAATCATTAATAATGGAGTAGTAAAGATTGTTAAATTAAGTAATTGTAATTATAATTAATTAATAAAAATTGTGAAAAAGCATGTGACAATATCTAATAAGAAATTAAGAATAGGAGGAAGTAATAATAACAAAGAAAGAAAAAAATTGAGATACAAAGGAAGTCTCTGCTGCTAAGTGCTAACCAAAGAATGATATAATAACAATTAACAAATGAAAATCAATACAACATGAACAAGTTTGCATTCACGAACTAGTTGCCCGTACAAACTAGAAATAAACGAGCAGTCATTTATAGCAGCTCATCGTCAATGCGTTGGAAAGAATGGACACAGATTTACACATACATACACACATTTTAAGCGACATTAGCACCCAACATCATTATTTTCTTCCTAAAGGGTTCTTTGACAACAGTGGTTCCAGATAATTACCGGTGATATCATCTTTAGATATCGAAATATCTCTGTTACCTGACTCCAACATAGATAGATAGTCCTCTGTTTTCTGTTTTGGGGGTCTTCGAGAAAGGCTTGATGATGTACTTTCCAGAAGAGAAGATTGTGACTTAGGAGACCCGTTCAAATTTTGAACATGTTGCAGGCAAACTTGGACTGCGTCATGTACACGAACGAAATACCATTCTCTGCCTATCAGGTCGACCACCCCAGATATTGTCAGTGTTAGCAAAACATCTCGGTTTGGATTAGAAATGGCAATCTGCAATTTCAATAATAATAATAATAATAAGGTTTCAGTAAATCAATCTCAATGGTCATGATATATGTTAACTTTCTACCCGCACCTGAATGTTCCTTGACCTGTATTCCTGATGTAAGTCCTTTAAAGCTTGAACTGCACTAGAGTCGATGTAAGTGATAGCTGAAAGGTAACGCGAAAGTTGTTGGTGATGGTTCAATGGTTCAAAACTTCTAGAATCTGGTTTTATAAAATTAATAGAAGAGTGTTATAGGTTGGAACTCACGAGCCATCTCAATAATCACAAAGTGAACTCTCGTAACACCAGGTCCATGTTTAATTGATCCATCAGGTTCAATTTCATATTCCCGGAGCCTAGAAAAAAGAAGTACCGCCTTATAAAGTAGATAATGAATGCGTGATACTCCATATAGCAACAAGAATAAAGGCGGTTCCTGCAACTAAACTAATCAAAGAAAATTTCTCACCTATCCTTGATGTAACTTATATTCGCAAAATAGATAGGTGCATCGATCCGGACAATTACAATTCCATGGTATGTATATGCTTCTGGATATTGCTGGATATTTCTATATACAGTAGTGCCAGGTAACCGACCCAAGATAGCTGCCGAAAGTAGTTATGTCATATTTACATTGTTTTTCACTAGAAAATATGTGCACATTAGAACATCACTTACCAATATGTGGATTAGCTGATTCATGGATGACAAAAGCAAGTGAAACACCAACCTAACCCAAAAAAAGAGAAGAAATAAAAAATTAGAATCTCGACATTCAGAAGCAATATATACTGCGTGAGAGACATGATATCGAACGTAATGCAACAAGAGAAAATATACCAGAAACTGAAGATTAAAACGAGCATATAAATTGTTTTAGCTAGTATGTTTCTATCCCATTTCTCCTAATAACCTGGCCTGTATATTATTGATATGTAAATATGGAACAATCGTCAATATATGTACACACATATATATGCTTACACCAACAAGGACACCGATCTCTATGCCAAGGAATAAGGTAACAGAGCAAGTAATGATCCAGAGGAGAAAATCTCTTTTATCAACACGCCATAAGAAAGTGGCCTCGTCATAATCCACCTGAAACAATGAAGAAAAAATTTATAGGTTCAGTGGGGCAACCTGAAAAAAATAAAACAATAATATAATGTTACATTAAACATTCATCGTAACTCGTCAGGGGTCTGCATTTATACAAGCCTCAACTATCCATGATTAGTTTTTTTTGTCCAATAGTGTGTATAACAACAGGACACGGCATGGGAGCTTCAACTAAACTGAAAGAAAACTATATATTCTAAGTGCTAGTACATAAAATTTTGTATTGTATATGCACAGTGATGAACATTACACGTATCACTGCAACAACAACAACAACAAAGTCAAAGTCTTTATCGTACTATGTCTATGTGAGGTCGTCTATATGGATCATAGCATGCCATTGTTTTCGGTTTAAAGGCGATATGTTTATTTATGTCTAGACACGTTACTGTAAAAGTAAGAAGAAGATAGAAAATATATTGCAAAAAGAGAGCATTTTACAGTACAACTCACCAATCCGCTAACAGCAGAAATCACAATAGCAGCTAGAGCACACTGCAAAGAGACAAGGAATGGTATCATTAAAAAGACCAAATTAAATAAATATTTAAAACAAAATATCAACCTGGGGTATGTATTCAAACAATGGGGTCAGGAATTGAAGAGCACATCCCATAATAATTCCCATAACTATTCCAGATAAGCCAGTTTTGGCTCCACTTTCATGATTCACGGCCGACCTAGAAAATGATCCTACATGACAAGTAATCATGGGAAATAAGGATCAAGCTTCTGCATGATCTCGCTCGCCAAGATTCATGCACCAGTTTCACGAAGAAACCAACTTATTAGTTGGGCAAAGAGAATCTCACCAGTCGTAGGGTATACTGAAAAGAAAGAACCAGCAATGTTTGCCACACCAAGACCAAATAACTGTCAAAGAAATGAATTGTCCGTCTGTAAGACAATGAATAAAAAAATAGTCCCCCATTTTATCTTAATATGATAGTAGTCTTGAGTTACAAATGAACAGAGCAACGCAGTCTATTGTAACGTGCTCAGCTACTTATGCAAGTTCAAGTTTAATAAAAATGATAGTACTATGTATCTGTTACTTTTAGGTGAATAAAGTGAATGATAATATTGGAAATACAATTTTTATGATAATGAAGAGTTTTATAAAGGCTGAAGGGTGTTAAAATTATTTCTATTTTTTATTTGCGTATTGTTGTGAGACGGATCGGAAAAAAAATCATGCATATAGATGTGGGACGGATCTGTAATTTTTTTTTGTTCAAAATTGCAGATTTTCACTGCATATTTTTGGCCAGAAAAACCCGAAACACCAGCCCGACCCGTCGAGCTGATCCTCCCCTCCAAAAAAACACTTGACTCGGCTCGGGTATTGAGTGGGGCTATGTGCTTTTTGAGATCACCTCGACATGTGTCCACCCCCTAGTAGATATAAGGTGGATGAAAACATACCTCTTGATTGGAATCCAACTCATATCCATTCTTTGCTGCAAGTGCTTTCGCAATCCCCACAGATTCCTACACACAAAATGCCAATAAAAACCTTATTAAAGAAAGAGGGCGAAACATGCTAACCATCAAATGATTTTTTTTTTCTTACCAAAATAGCCACGCCAGTAATGAGAACTGCTGTAGGAATCAATGACTTTACATGCTCGAATTCCTTTGGGACAGAAAACTTGGGGATCCCCTGAGGTATTTCACCAACCTAGACACCAGCCAAATATATATCAATATATACTTCTCCCAAAGTTAAATAACTTCATATAATTAATTACAATTCAAGATAGTAACTGACAATTCATCTGTTCGAACAATCCTCACCAGTGAAATTGAAGAAGGATGATACACTTTTACAAAGATTGTACCCAGAACTACAGCTACAAGGGGACCAGTTGCTCGTAAAAACCGCAAGGACTTCCTGGTATTTCCCTGTAGTCAATGATCAAGCAACAAAAATATTCCTCAAGAGGTGAAAACGACCAAGAAATATTTGATCAAAAGCTAGCTATACTCGTAGGCATACCAGGTGTTTCATTGTTAGAAGGATAGCTAATATAATAGAGCCCATGACAAAAGGTTGCCACAAGAACTACAGAAAGAAAGAAACAAGACAATAAAATACTCCATGGTTAGAATAGTATAAAATCTATACAATAAAATAAATGACACATAAGCAGACAGAACAATAACATACAGTACCTTATCAGATCCTAGAATAATGCTCTTAGCCAGTGGAATGATTTTGCTGCTACGTTCTATCTCATAGCCTAAGATATATTTCGCCTGAGACAACGCAATTACAATGGCTGAAGCAGTAGTAAAACCAGAAATCACAGAATGGCTGATGAATCGTAGAAGCCATCCAAGCCTAAATGTGGAAAAATCGACATAAGAAATTGTATCAACAGAAAAAGGTGTATACAATACTGAAACGGAAAAAGAGAAAAGAAAACGTATATCGACATTGATGTGTGTGTATTAATTTTTTCCTGAAAATAGCTCATCCAAAGGAATACGCGACGCCAGATAATCACTTGTTCTATAGTTAATATAAAGATATAATGTTTCACTAGATCACTGCTTCGGACACAAAAAACATATGGTCTCCTTGCGCATAGTTACGACTTATGCTTGCATCAACTATTCGCTTTGGTGTGTTTGCGACTGCAACCTATTTCTGATTCTACTTCCGGTTTAGATTTCACACACATATTTACTTAAAAACTTCTCCTCCAAACACTCTGCCTAAACTTAACTAAATGTATTATTTCTAGAATGCAAGTAAAGAAGGAAGGACAAGGACATCAGCACCTCAAAAGACCCATGATGCACTCCAAAACACCAACCATAAGCGCCAGTAGTATCGCAAGCTCTGTATACAACTGCTCTGATGAGTCAACTATGCTGCTCAATACATTCGACACGAGGAGAGAGGTCAGCGCAACAGGCCCAATAGCAAGCTGGCGAGACGACCCAAAAATGGCGTACACAAATATAGGCACAAAACCAGAGTCTGAATTACACATGTGATCATAAGTTATTGTCAGTCATAGCAGCCACATAAAACGCATTCGTAATCTAATCAAAAAACACGATACAACTCGAGTAATTAAGAAAATGTACCAAAGATGGTAATGCGAGGAAACTTACAAAGTCCATATATGGGGTGCAGCCCAGCTAGCTTCGCATAGGACATCGACTATTCATTAAAAAAAAAAAAAAAGTAGAAGAAGCCCAACAATTATTTTTCCATAACAAGCGGACCATGAAGGAAGGAAGTAGAAATAGGGGATTAAATGAGTCGAGGTCGAGTCAAATCTAGTTGAACACATTGATGTTCATATTTGTATAAATATAATTCGAGCTTGAATGCTTTTTTAGCTTGTTTAATTAATAGTGAAATCAAGCCTACACGATACTTGATCGATTCGAAGACTCGAGTGGAGTTTAATTAATTTGGTATTTTTACTAATTGAGTCGAACTCAGTATAATTAAACTCCGATGGATAGAGATATCAGTGAATAGATGAAAGGATTATTCTCCGATACCTGGGGGACGAGCATGACGCCGACGGTCATGCCGGCCATCAGGTCAGCTTGCAGATACTCGCGCCATTTGTATGTGCGAATCCAACGGCAGCAGGGGAGGAACACTTCGATCCACTCCGTCCACGTCATCCGTTTCATCTTATCTCTCCATTTCCCCCAAACATACGACGAAGACGGCGGCGCGGCGGAGGCCGGCGACGTAGGGTGCTGCAACTGGATAATTTTCACGGGTCGGCTGGTGCTTGCGAACGAGGATAGGTCGCCGCCGCCGGGGGACGAGTGGCTTATTCGCTCCATAAAAGCTGAAGCCAATCAAAACGACGGTGGCGCGAGGGGATGGCGGCCGATGAATTTTGCGCGGAAAAAAATACCAAATGAGTTGTTTCGTATGAAACGATCCGACGTGGAGTCAAAGGAGTTGAGAAGGAAGTTTCGTTCGATGAATTAAACTCTTGATTAAGAAAATATTTTAAAAATAATCTATAAATAACTAAAATTTGGCCTTGAGCCATGAATGAATGGGGACTTTTTCACGGGCAAGTTCAGTACCTAGAAAGAGAGACGTGAACTTGGACGATTCTACGCCAGCTTAAAGCCGTACAAAATCAGCATTTCAATAATGTGGAACACGGTTTCGAGTAATGACAATATTGTTTGAATAATCTTAATTTAATTTATGTTTGATTAATTAACACTTAAATAAAATACCTTTCATGTTTCAAACGAATAATCACACTTCTTTACAAATTACAAAATATGATGAGATTGGATTGGATGAAGTATTTCTTTAAAAAATAAATTGTTATGTAATTGATCGTACTTTCTTAAAAAAATTAAAACATTTGAAAAAATTACATTTATATTGTTTATAGAGAACTTTCTATATAGTCAATGACTCAATATAGTACAAACACCTAACATCTTTTTTATTAAAGATATTATGAAAATTTAACATTAGTATAGTGTGATCATAAATATGGCAAAAATAATTTAAATTAGTATTTTTTTAATAGAAATATTTTAATTAATATTTTCTTATCAAAAATATAATTATTAAAAAAAAATCATAATATACAAACAACTTTCATTTGACAAATTGTAATTGATGGTGAATAGAAAATTGAATACACCTACCATAAATTTATGGTAATATTAAGGTATGGAGCCGATTGCTTTTTAATATTATTTTGAACACTCATTGTTTTTCACCTCATTTTTAGGAGTTGTATATTTTTTAATTGTTTATTTATTAAGGTATTTGTATTCTTTAAATACTAAGTAGGGACATTTTTTTAAATGTATAAAGTCGTAAATATCCCTACAATAATATTTATTGCTATGTGGTAAACCAATATAGATACACACATTGATTAATAGCAATTTTTTTAGATAGTCTTGCTAAATCCAAGTTCAACTAAATTTTTTTCTAAATTGATTAACATGTACAAAGTGAAATAAAAAACCTAGAAATTTTATGAAGTTGTAATTTGAAGTACATAACAAGAATTTGTAAAACACCACAATAACGAAGGTGGAGAGCGTTCTTATCTTTGCAATTTGGATTCTCGTAGGATTCCTAAGTACCATGAAGTAGATGCTCTAACATAGATATGAGGATTTTTACCATGAAGTAGATGCTCTAACATAAATAAGAGGATTTTTAATCTGAAAAAAAAAATTACTCAAGATTATTTGCATACCTAGCCTACACAAAGATGTTTGAGTTGCGTTTAGATTGAGAATTTTGAGAAGCGCGAATGTGAGGATGAATAAATTTCGTATTGAAACACGAACAAAATTGGTTTTTTATATTTTAATCATGATTAATTGTATTTTTAATCTTAAAATTGAAAAGAATAATATTGGTAGTATCTATGATACTAGTCTTAGAATTGCCCCTATACCAAATTACCCCTAAATTTTTATATAATTTGATGTAACGGTATCATGTTCTAGAAATATTAACGATATTTTTAGTACATCAATTATAGAAGTATGATTCCTAGAGTAAACATATACTACCTCTGATATTTTTAGTACATCAATTATAGAAGTATGATTCCTAGAGTAAACATATACTACCTCTGTCCTAATAGAATAATCACACTTATTTTGTAATTTACAATAGAATTGTTAGTATTCTTGATAAAAACAAGTGTCTAAGAGCATCTCCAACCGATACCAAAAACTTATTTTGGAGTAGGATACATGCTTCAACCGATACCAAAACATAAACATATTATAGGTTTTATGGTGGGACTCACCAAAAAAATACTTAAATTTACGTCTACCGTAAACACGAACCAAAAACTATTTATTATTTATAAAATGATCTTTTTTTTATAAATTAATAAAAACGACTCATTAAACTTTTTTGTTTCTTATTTAATATTTTTTGTAACGTAATGTTTTTAAATAATCATATCATTAATAATTAAAATAAATTATTTTATAAAAAAATAAATATCACAATATAAAATATAATTAAATATTAAATATTTAATTGATAATAAAAATAAAATAAAATAAAAATAAGATACTTAAAATAAAATGCTACGAATTACAAAAATAAATAAACTATGAATCACAATAACAAAATTGATCGATAAGCAGGTAAATTGAAAATAATATTTATTAAATTTTTTTATATCAAAAAAATTATGTGGTTAAATAGTAAATTTATAAAAATGTTGGTTATTTATAAAAATAGTATAAATAATTGTATAGAAAGAATATTTAAAGAATATTCTTTTAAGTTTAAATATTGGTTTTTCGGTTGAAGTCAAATTACTGTAAACTTAAACTTAAACTTATTTTGGGTTTAAGTTTTGGTTTCTCGGTTGGAGATGGTCTATAAGTACCAAAATATACTTTTTATATCAGTCAATAAGAAAATTCATACTTTAACGATAGTTATTATTATCCAAGTATTTCACATTGAAAACTGATGGGGCATGACAACAATGGTTCCACACAATTGCACTAATACTATAAAAAAACAGAGCTATTTACATGTTAGAAAAATTGAAGTTAAAAATGTTAAATTATATCACAATTCACAAAACATATCAAGATACACCCCCAGTTCGCTCTTTGATCAACTGAGACGGCCTTCAAGTAAAGAAAGGGGAAACAAAAATATTCCACAGATATCAGCTAGCTAGCTGGTTGTTGGTGATGTATAAACATTAATAATCTGCCTTTGCGGCCTCTTGAGAGAATGCACCAATAAAAGAGAGGCTGAGCATTCTCCGAAGAGCTTCGCAATTGGGTCGACTAATTACAACAAACTACACACTCATCTCATGCAAGTACTGCAACAACAACAGCACAAGAGAGTTAGAAAGGGCAATCATGATAATAAGCAAGAGTAATATGAAACTTACTCCTATGATTTTCCGTATACACAAAATATTAGTCGTTTGACCAAGTGGCACACTGATAGTCGACTAGAAGAGTGTTTGAATTCAATGCTTATAAAATCATTAAAGGTAAATTATACGATGAATTAGTTGATATGTGATGTATTTAGTTGTTTTAGTTGACATAAGTACATTTATTATATATGAGGTGTACCTAAATATTGTTGTATTTATAGTTTATATACGTCTACCTTTTACTAGTATTATTATGTAGGTATAGAATTAGGAGGTAGGTATAGGGATACGTACCTGAAGATTGGCTGTAAAACCAACTCTTTTAACACATTTCAGTATACAGAAGCAGCTCTTGCTGATTACACACGCTGCCATTTTAAAACATTCGGTAGGCTTTTTCCAGCACGTCTTTGGAGCAGATTGACTTTCTCTTGATAAGGCCTCCATCATCATAATTTAAGAAAAATATCTTGCAGCGTAAATCGCAGATAAAGTACTATCCAAAGGCAGATTTCAAGAACATCTCCAGTTTGAATATGGTGAACATGAAAACTAATGGTTCGAGAACATTTGAACCATGAACAGAAGCATCATCAACCTCGCAGCTTAACTATGAATTGTCATTGTAATAAGAGAGAACGATCACTGTAATTCATTTGGAAGCAGAAAAGGGCAGTTACTCGTTTGACAGCTGAATCAAGCCCCGCATCTGGAGATATGGATTTTCCAACAACTTTTCATTGTTGCTCTGTCAAGAAAAGTACAGAACATCTTAAAGCATTAGTACGAAAATATCTTTGCACATATAATAAGGCATGCTCTATGTGAGTATGTGGATGATTCCCAAAATACATTGATTATCGTTCAAATATAATCAGAAGATTATAAATTAAGAAATAAGAGGCAAACAGAGAATATGATAATACTGAGCATATATCAAACATTCAAAAGAACTGAAGGATGTTTATGTTCAGACTTCCAACTCTTAAGTAGAGAGCTTGTAACCAGTTAAAATATCAAGTAACGTGTTTCTACAAATCAAACATTGAACCAAAATGCACCTGTTGAGCTCTTGCAACAAGACTATGAAGCATGCGCTGGTAACTTTCCGGTTGCTCTGTCATCATTCTCTGCAAAACGCAAATCTTAATGAAAATTGAAATCTTCTCATTTTTACATTTCATTATCAGCAGAAAAGTGATCCATTACTTGCCTTCAAAAGAAAGGTTGAAGAGTAATATGCTACTCTTGCGTCTGTATCATCCAACAATTCCCTACCAGATGAACACACAAATCTTTGAGAAACGATCGAAAAGAAGCACCTTCTACAGTGATTTCAGGCTTAATAGTTACCTGAAGAATTCTTCTCCGCCAACATCTATGAAAGCAGCTGGATCTGCTGTACATTTGCCAATCAGAAGTAAGAGAAGTGTCGCTCTTATATCCGATGTACCACCTGGAAGATTTCCCTTTCCTTTACTACCTACAGAGACACCCAATGCAATGTTGTCTGTTGCAGCACCAGCAAGCTGGATCAAAGGCCAATAGAACAACGCAGAAGGAACACGAGCAACCAATTGCATGGGAACAATGGCTTGTCCATGAAGAAGCAATGCTGCCATTGATGCAGTATCATGGATTGGAATATGTATATTTGTTCCTAGTTTTGCGTTAGGATCTCCAGTAAAATCCCCATGCCCAACACTCTCTGTAAGGGAAAAATGCTCTGTTCTATCTGCCTTGGTCATCCTTTCTGATTTACTAGAATCTTTACTGTGGACCATATCTCCAAATGGCATCACATCAGTATGTGTAACTCTCAAACAAAGTTGAGACAACAGAATATCGCACATCTGTTCATGCATATTTAAAGAAAAAAAAATCTTAAGATAATTTTAAAAAATAGTAATTAATTGTATAGCTAGCTTTAGATGCATGTAAAAATGCACCCAACACATCACTGGATTATGCAACGAGGGAAAAGCATATTTGATAGCCAATGATTTATTATATCTTTCATATGTAAGCATTAATGGTTAAAATGAAAGGGAAATCTTAAACAGACAGATTCTACACATCACAACAAACGTTCAAAATAGTTACCTTCAAAATATTCATTCGATCAGTTTCATTTATTTGAGCCATCAAGGATAAGGCACAGCTCATGATATCTATCACAGCATTAGCTTTCTCGAGACGACTCTTGTCATGTACATGTGGTGAAGACTGACTGAACATTACATGTTGGACTTCATTCTCATCTAGCAAGAACTTGCACTGGATCAGCAGCCTCTCCAGAACAAACAGAAACCCCCATCTTATTTGGTTATTTTTTGACTTAAGAAGCCCACACATAAGCCAAATTGGTAAAGGAACATCAAAAGATTCTGAATAATCATTAACACCAGCAAACGAAATTTTCTTCTGTAAATCTTTAATGCTCAACCAGAGGTTCATATTCCCTTCCCCACTGATTTCTGCAATCAGCAAGTCTCCCAACCACAAGTACCCATTATGACGGTAAGCTCTACGTTCAGAATGAAGAAGAGAATGTAACGTTGTCCAAGAGAGTTTAGCATTCATAGCAACAGCGTTATCGAGACCTCCATCAACGCTTTCAACAGATTTGAATAATTTCGTTATCTGAATCATTTGGGTGAACTCCCTGTCCACATGAGTGAATGATGCTATAAGTGTGTCAAACTTCTCTACTATCTTCTCCAATAGCTGCAAGAGGAATATTAAAAATATGTAAGTTTACCGAATTCTTCTGTTCTCCTCATTGCATATGACCTAATCACATGCTACAACCTCTACAGGGAATTATAGGCAGGAAATTAAAAGAACCCTGATTCATTGTTTTTTTTTTGGGTGGGTGGAGTGGGGAAGGAGTAATGGGCAAATAATTGTTTGTTTGTTTTCTCCTTTTTTGTTTTTCTTCTTATTTATTTTGAGAAAAAATGAATACTGAGAGAATTATGAAATCGAATTGCAATATGTCATCCACACCATAATATAGAAAGGTAACATGGCATAAAATATGCTTTCAATTTCGAAAATATGGTATAGCTGTGGGACTGTGTCCAGAGTGAAACATAAAAAATGGCAACTGAAGTTGATAAACCACAAGTTTGGGACATATTGTAGCCACTTGGACACAATCATTCATAAGGTCACATAGCAAGCAAATTTGTATTCTTTTGATCAAAATAGTAAAAAAAAAACAATTAAATATTTATGCACTACAGTGTTTTTTTTTCAAACAGAACACGCACTCGGCGGATCTAATAATGAAATTGTAAGTTGTAATGTCTCTTACTCATGCGACTACCAATATAGTATTCACAAATGCAACATTCTTTCATTCAGATAATTACCCTTATGTCCCACATCTTTTAAGTATCAGTAAAGATCCTCAAAATAATGAATACATTAAACTCACAATTTAATCTCAACTAGAAACGCACAGAATGGAAATCCAAGCAGTTATTAATTCTTCAGATCATTTTCATCATTCTGAGGGATTTAAATGTAAGCTAGCCTACTCTTCTTCTATGACACAGAAAAATGAATATGAAGCCCTCATTCTGTAGACAAAAATAAATAAATAAAAGTTTGGAAATATACCGTTAAAAGTCGATCATTATTAGGATATGTTGACAATGCTGTAGAAATTGATCTCCTTAATAGTTCCAAAATACCCTCAACACTCAACTTGACGGAAATGTGCAATGCTTCAGATGCATCTGCTAGCATAAGCAATGTAGCAATAGGTCGAACCTCATCGTCATTGTAATCAGTTACTCCAGCAGCTATACACGTCTCGTTTAGTTTATGTAATACATAGTCAAAAAGCACTAGATAAAGATTTCTCCTCTCTTCCCTTGAGTTTGAAAGCACCAACTGCATTTGCAAAATGACCATGCAAATTTAACAATATCTCTATATTTCAATCCTACATAATTATAACAAGTATGGTTTATGGCGAGCAGTAGACTTTATCTTTGCTGGTCTGTATGTTTGGAAGAAACAATATTAATGATAGAAAAGGGTGCATTTCAGAGTGTTGGGATAAAATATAAGTTTAGGGTCGCCTCATGGGTGATAGGGTACAAAGTGTTGAATCATTTGTTCCAGACTAATTTAGTTAAAGCTAGTAACTTGCTCTTGGATAGTTTTATCCAGCCCCATGTTTTTTTGTAGATATAATCCAAGAAACAATATCAATGACATGGGTGATAGGATACAAAGAGTTCAATAATTTGTTCCTGTCTGATTTAGTTAGAGACTAGTGCCTTGCTCTTGGATGGTTTTGTCCAGCCCCATGTTGTCTTTTTGTAGTAATATTTCACTAATTGTAAGTTGTAACTTCTAGTCACGTAAAAATATTCGTGTTCTATAAAACAAAATATAAAATAGCATTGCATACAAAATCATTTAAATGATTCATGTGAAATGCACACCTTAATCACCTTCCTTAGGTGGTTCAAACATAGTGCAAAACATTGAGTATTATAAACTTTGACCATGTTAGTTTGGTAAAAACATATACATTAAATCAAACTACTACTATTTCCTTACTCGGAAATATCATTAACACCAACACGTTAGGAGGACTTGAATAAATAGATTAGAACATTTTAACAAGCCTTCTCTGAGATGCACCTTGTAACCTAACACTTAGAAATGGATTTATAATAACTGGATGAACTAAGTGGAACTTTCAGAAATGAAAAATATGATGCCTTCCAAAAAGTTTACAGCATCATAGACTTTATCAAGGATGTATGGATGGTATTTTCTTTTTCATAATGAGGACAATATAACAATCCAAAAGACCATTTGGAAAAATAATGAGAAAATTAATTATGCCTCGGAAAGATTCAGCTAGCTGCAACAAATTTCCTCATAGTTTCTACTTCCTAAGTATATTGACACAGGTCATCATTTCAGACACATTCTAGTTCACAGGAAATGATTAGATTCATACCTCCCCGAATATAAAGTCGATTCCTCCAATCAGATCGACTTGGCTTACAAGAAACAACGGGGTGGGTGAAACAATTTTATCAGGTCCCTCAGGCACTTGATAAAACATGTTTGTCATCATGCAGATAAGCTTGCAATGAACTATTTCTGCCCAAGAGTTTCTTCTACTAATCTGTAGGAGAACCTTTATAACCTGTGAACAAATAAAAATCAGAGGAAAGTTTTTTGCTGAGAAAATCGAGAAAAGAAATTACATGAAAATATTAGTTTTGGAAAATAATCGTCAGAACTAGAAATATAACCCTCTCTTAATTTCAATCCCCAGTTTAATACTTCCACTAAAAACTTCTGTCTTTCAATTTTTTAACAAGCCTTTATACATCCACAGATGACAATCCTGCATCACATTGCTATTATAATTCCGGATCCATACGAGCTTATGCTCCTACTGCAATTTATACCTATCACAACTTTAACCAATCTACTGCTCAGACATCGGTACCTTACCCCAGTACAACCTTATTTGGGCTTCATAATCAGTTTTATGTCAAATTATGGAGTACAATCTTATGTTGTAGCGATAAAAGAAACTAGAAACAAAAACATGTCTATGTATAGTAAGAGGCATATGTTCTTTATCTTTTCCCATTCCACTAGCAGAATAACATCATTAATAAGGTCCTCTATTGTATGCCCAAATTATGGAGTAGGCCTGCTCTTGCCTTAGTATTCAGATTTATACACCCTTTTGTGGTGGGGATTCCTATATTACATCCACAAATTATACGTAAGTTCCATGTCAAATCTCATATGATCTTTGGGCTCAGCACTAATTAGAAGCAATATAAAAGGCTGATGATAATGTATAAAATGAGGCACTGTCCTGATAAACTATTCAGTGTTCATAAGACCTAAGAATGCTGTAAAAAAAAGACATAACACGAAAGAACATTTGAGATTCAGTGTTTAGATATACTCACTCTAATATCAAGACCTTTTAATCTGTTCCGTCTGATTTTGCCTCGATCACAGACAAAATACAGTAAACAGCTTAAGGAAGAAGCCCAGACAGTCTCCTCTTTCTCTTCTATCTGTGAAATGATCATGTATTACAGAGAAACTCTTGCTTAACAAGAAAATATATTGATAACCGTTGACATAAACAAAAATACTAAAGGTATACCATAGCCAGCAGACAATGAAAGCGTAAATGGACTGAACCTAACATTTAGCTGAATGTCAGATGACTCAGATTATACTGTACCGAAAGGTCAAATACGTGAACATATCCAAAATACAAGTAAACTAGCACAAAAGAGCAGGTAAGGCTAATGCTAAATTCACTGAATGGAGACACAACAATGTAAAAGCTTGATTTGAACAGATTGAAGGATGCAACCTCATGGTTTAATATATAGATGGTTTTCTCAAGTCTATTGTGATTTTGGTGTTTGCATATATTAAGTTAAATATTCCAAGGATATGGGTTAATTTTATTTCTAAGAAACCACTAGTGATCGAGTCACGGATTTGATGATAGAAGATAAGAAGAATTGTAACTGTGAACGAAATAAAATATGATAAATCAGGATGATAAATCCAGCCCGGAAAATATGCTGTAGAACACAACGTTCTCCTTGGGAAATCTCCTCCTACCTTATAGCAGCTAAAACAAATCATTCGAAAATGTTCTATGCAAAGAAAAAAAAAATCATAATAGAAAAATAACTTTGACCCTCAGGACTAAAGACCAAAAATTACTAATTTCAACATAATTAAATAAATAAGACAAGTAATTCTCTATCAAGTAGGAGCAAATACTAACGGTTAAACATAAGATATACGACTCTATTAAGAGAGCTACAACTCGAGTGAACAGAATAACAACTTAATCAGCTAAAAGAAGAGAGAAATAAAGAAAATCAGAGGCTCAAAACACCAAAAAAAAAATTGCAATTATTTCTGATCATAAATATGATATACCTGAACAAGATGAAGAAGAACCTCAAAAAGAATCCCCAAAACCCAAATCTCAAACTTATCAACTGCTGATACATTTCCTGTTTTCTTGAAAAAGTCGGATTTTCCATGGGGAGAAATTTGGGTTCCACTGTCAAAGAATGCTTCCTGGGAATATTGTTCTTCCATCATAGTGGAACTATCAGGTGCGGGCGGCTCCAATAAATGTGCATGCACTCCGAGATTGATAACTAAATCAAAAGCCCGAGCCTTTGACATCACATTAGGAGAACTCAACATGTCCTACAACGTGACAAACAATAATTAGATTTAAGCATTTGGTATCATAAAAATGTAAAATCATGTCAGAACCAGGCAGCACCTCTAGCAAAGATAGAGCAAGGGGAGCAGCAGTCTCGGAATCCAAAACATACCTGCAAAATAGGTTACAACTCTAAACTATCAGATTTAGTTTATAGAAAAGCAACATTTGGTCATTGGCATGCCTTTCTAAGAAATATTCAACTAATCATATTTGCTCAAATGAATTTAGGTTAGTAGTAAGTTATGAAACTCAGTCGTCTGTGGTAACTCTAAATAGTTAGTTCACTGAATGAATTTCAATTGACTTGACAACAATTGACCTGACAAAGGAATCCGGAAAAAATGAAGCCTGAAAGTATCCGCATTTTAGAATAACTTGTCCAATTATGAAAATGATCCAGACGTTTAAAATGGCCACAATATATTAAAGATTTAAATGAAGTAATCAGCACATTCTTTGACAACCGCCCAGGAGGGAGGGAGAGAGAGCAAAGCAAACAAATAAAAAAATAAACAAGAAAAGCATCGGACATACATATCAATAACAAGTTTGACAAGAACGCTCACAGCCACATCCATGGATGGCTTTCCAGTGGGCCTTAATTTGGACGAGACTGTAAAGTGATTGGAATTGGCAGAAGATTTCCCAGAGCAAACAGCTGCAATTACCTCGCATACCTCCACAGGATTCAATCTCAAGGGTTGCTGTTCACTGGGAAATCAAAGTATTCAGAGAGAAAGCAAGAGGTTCTGAGCAACGAACCACAACTTATATAATGCATATATACAACTGAGGATGTATATGAATATAAAGATTCCCCTTACGAATAAATCCATTTTAGGGAAGGTTGGTAACAAATGTATGCATAAGCATCAAATCTTTAACAGTTTTAACATAAATGTATTTGGCACAAAAACATACATTTACAACTGTATTTGGCACACAAACAACACAGAGGATACAGGATGGCAACATTTAACTGGTGATTGCATTCACGTGAAGAAGATTTTGGTTTTTTACCTATAATGACGGTACTGAAAAAGTGGTCTTGCACGTGGCCGTAAGGTGCTCATATGAGAATCCTCCCTGAGAGAAAATATGTACATAAAATAAATAAATTAATGTTTGTTTTCTCAGATCAATCGAGCAAGTACAGATAGTATATCAGCGTGTAGCCGTGTATAAAGAGAGCATCACTGAATCAACAAAAACTCATTCAAAAACCTGATAAGCCTTTCAATACAGTTCCGTGAAAGATAGAACAGTAGAACACACTAACTTGATTACTTCGACAGGAGAAATGTAAATGGAAAAAGGAAATTCAAGCGAAAACGTGTCTAACAACAAGAAAGCTCCAAACACTTTAATCGCTATCTTGTTTATTTCTAAGATATCATGCAAAGTTGGAAAGAGATTGGACGGATCCAGAGGAGCAACTAGCTGCAGACGCCCCACTCCAATTTCATATTTTCTTCAAAAATAAATTATTATTTATACTTATAAATTTCACATCAGAGAAGGCCTCATAGAGAAAGATAAAACTATCAGAAAAAAGTGTCTTGAGTTAATGGCAAAGTTGCCAACTATTCGTTCAGGAATCTTATAAAAGGTATAGCTGTTTTCAAAATACATAACAGCCAATAATATCAATCTCAACATACTAAATCTCAAATGAACATTAGGGTAAAATAAGATCTAAATGCAAAACATTCATCAAATATCAATCTCACTGGCAATGGATGGGTGCCTCAGTTTTTAATTCATCAAACTCTTAGACATTAGAATTTAGAAGGTGAACTAACAACACGAGACTCTATAATCTCAGAACATGATACAAATTGATTTTGAGAAAACTAAAAACAGTCACATGGGCTCTAAATTAAAAAGTCACCTACAACTCACCACCCACTTATTACTCGACTAGGTAACAACATATCTGCCAAAACATCGCAAAGTTCAGAAAAACGCCAGGCAGATTTCACAAGTATATGGGGAAGCTTGTATCAGAAAATATATGTGGTGGCTGGAAATGGACTATGATATCACGCTTAGAGTAAACATAGATTATGCAAGAACATACCATGTTTGATTAGACCCTGGTTTAGAGCGTTTTAGTGCTGTTATTGCTCTCAAATGGGCAAAAGCTGAGGTTGAATTGGTAACAGTTGTCAACAATGAAGGCTGCAATATTTGGTCGAGATAAGGCATGGCTGCACTTCCAAAACCTTTCCAAGGTTTACCCTTTATTTTGGATTCTGTATCACCTACAAGAAGAGCAGCTGCACCAACTTCTAGAAAATTTTGAGATCGCATGTCTTGGAGATTTAGAATGTGATCACTGTAGGTGAGTATTTCAGAATTTGGTCAAGCTAACAATGGTTTTAACTGATACAAAATAATAGCATATTGAAATAGAAGATACCTGTTGGGCAAGAGTAGTGATAGCTGTTGATCTCCACACCAGCGCCATCTGAAAACATCAAGTGCCATAAACTCTAGATCTCCAAATTCATCAACTTCTTCAGCAATCGGAGACTCGGAAACAGATGCAATTGATGTGTCCTTGCTTTCCAAAGATTCTTTGCCATTTGCAGAACTTAGTTGGGAATTAAAAGATCTGCTCAATAAAGATGACAGTGATGGCAGTGCTTGTCTTGAAGCAGGTGCAGCTCCAGCAAGGGCAGCCGGTTGAAATGAACGCTTCGGGATATATTGAGCTACTAAAGAGCGAACATAATTTAAGGATTTCACCAGTGCTCCGGAAGCAAAGCTTGACACGGGCAAAGGATTTGAATTTGAAGATGGTACTGAAACTGCGGATTGTTGACCTAAGCAACGTGACCATGGTGCCAATTTACGGTAAAGGCTTACATCGCACTCAGCAATTATACTAATGCAAAACCGATCAATCTGTAGTAATGTGTCCTCACTGGGTTTATATCTGCAATACAATAGGCTCGTGCATGAGATCATTAATAAAAGTACATTAATGATAAATTTTCATAAGAGTTCTACCTACTTTGATCTAAAGGTATAATATATTTTGTTGGCACCTTGTTAACTTTAAATCATTGATCATATGAAATACATGGAATCCAGAGACAACCGTCTACATCCTTTGTATTCGACAATGATAGAAGATGATACTATAAAAATATTTACAATTATATTTCTTCTTGAGCTGAGACAGAAGTACAAAAAAGATATTGAGTTACGTGTACCTAGGTGGGTGACTTACTATTAAATGGATGTCACTTAAAAACTAGAGTTTGTGCACTGAAAGGATGTGGAGTGAAAAGAAACAATAGAGACCCTTTTCTTTCTCCTCATAACAAACACCAATCCCTTCTCAACTCAATCCCAATTCCCTAAACCTACAAATTCAATCATGAGTTTTATACTCATACCATCCTCTAGTTAATATTTCTAAGAATACAATTTGGGCAGTTAGAATATGTGGACTCTATTTGTTTTTTATTTCAAGATCTCTAGCCTTTTTTTAGTGTACTTTCCTGAGGCATTGTGTATGATAAGTGTAGGTAACTTTTTCGCTCTCCTTCCTGAGATATGTTGTGCTTAAATTATTTCAAGTCCATATGCAAGGCTATATGGAAATGGTTTTGCAGCAATAACCATTCAGCAAGGATATGAGACAAAAGTGAATACAATATGACAATTTCAATTTTATCGTCTGATAGTGAAATTTTGTTACCTTGCAAACTGTCCCAACTGTTGTTGATACCAGTCACCTGATTATATATTATGGAGTGCACATATATGCAATAGATCATGCTTTACATATTTTGAATACGAACAAAAACCTAGAGTCACTTGATATCATAGATTGTGATTTGTGAATTATTTTACAAAAAGTCCAAAAGAGAACATGAACAGTTCAATGGTAGGAAAAATCACCTTAAGAGGTATCTTTTCAGAAGAGCCACACACCTTCCAACCACAGCAGGACTGTTTTAACAAAATAAGATGCTAGTTAATGCAAGGGAAAAAAAAAGGGAAATCAGTCAGAAAAAAAAAAAAGGAACAGAAAAAATAAATGCATTCGATGACACAGATATAATGATAGAGGAAAACAACATAGAAAGGTGCATGGGCACACCATATGGTCTAAAACAATCGATTCAAAATTATCTCAACTCTTCTCCTCATGCAGAAGTACCAACTACCAACCCATTTGACCCTTCACCCATTCCATAAGGATTTCATATCCATATAAAATAAAATACTGGTTAGAACAACATTGCCACAATAACTAGCATTGTCAACAAGTATTAGGGTACCTGCGTTCTCTCTCTGCGAGCGTGTGTTCTAGAACCATGCCATACGCCAAATCAATTGTAGCATGCGCTGCCAGGTAATCCTATCATTGGAAACCAGATTCATATCACACAACATATACATTTATTTCGACCTCTACAAAAATATATAACAGAGGCTTAACCCAGAAAGACAGATCAGACGAAATGTTCTCGTATGATGCATTGAGGACATGAGAGATAAAATCAGTACTAACTTTGAAAACCAAATTCCTGTTCAAAAACTTAGTTAACTTCAGATGAAAAAGGTTAATGCCAGTTGAATAGTTCACCACACTGGTCTTCGGTTATTTGATTGGAAAGAGTTGCTTACTAGGTAATAATTTCACAACAGCATCAGCACCACAATCATTTACAGTGGTAAACAAGTGTAGCGAAGTTAACCCTAAATATAAAAACTCATGTACCCGCTTAGGCATTGCCACATAATCGTCTGAATCAGCTGGAGACTGGAGTACAATTCAAAACATCAATAAAATCCGCATTTCAACGTCATGATCATTTATCATTCAGTAAATTAAAGCTTCCCTAGTCAATAACTGCATCCGCATCATAATCACTCCCCACCCCAATTCATTACTGTAGTAAATTAAAATTTTCACTCTCTTCAAATAAACCATGGAATGCAATGAAAGGAAAATAGAAACAGACAATAAATGAAGAGTTGAGAATAATAACATCCAACATAAAATCTGAAGAAAAAAAAAAAGAAAATCGGCCGAACCCGCAACGTCCTGGAAGCTTCGACGAGCGACGGAGCTGCAGCGGACAAACAATCGGCCACAGCTCGGCGGAGTGGCTCCGGCGGTTTCTTCGAAGAGGAAGATCTTAGCCGGGAAGAGGTGGCGCCGGGCAATTGCATCCTCGAGATCCCGGGGCTTCTCGATGGACTATAGGTCGACATCATGTAAAATTAAATACTTTGACTGTATTTTGAAACAAAGCCAGATTTGGATTACAAGCTCAACCAGTTCAGTTCATAGAGCAAGCCAATGGAGAACGTGAATCGAAACCGTCGAAGTACAGTCGCGGCCATGTTTTAGATGTTTTACGACCGAGACCGGGGATCGACCTGGCATGCGAGTGACTATAGATAAAAAAAGAGTTAGTAAAAGTTGTTTTGGACTTAAAGTTACCATAACTGAATTGATCAGAACAAAACTTAATTGAGTTGAACAATACTCCAATACTACCTAGGCGCTGTTTGGTGACTAGGATAAATGGAAGATAGATATCTATAGCAGTAACTTATTTGGTTTGTTGTTAATGTTCGATGCAGTCGAGTTTAGATACTAGGACTTGTTTGGTTTGTTGTTAATGAACTTGCGTTAGATAAACAAACTCGATAACTAATCTTAACAACCAAACAAGCCCTAGTTACTAAACTCGACTGCATCAGACAAGTTGACCCGAGACTCGGTGGCCCGAATGAAAACTCATGTGTCAATTAGAGCATGTACATTGGTTGATGGCATCAACCACTAACCAATCATTTTTTCGTTAGGGCATTAACACTCAAATTTATTGATTCAGTTTGAATTACTCTCTCTATCTCTTAAAACAATGCATACTTTTTGTTTTAGTTCATCCCTTAAAACAGTGCACATTTCATAAATGGAATGTCTTTTCACAACTTTATCTATTTAATATATAAATCCAGACTTTCCTGACAGTGTGAACACAAAAAATTACACTACAAAAAATGAGCATGTTCACGTGAGACAGAAAAAACTTATGTGGCTTTTCTTTACGAGTATTAATAATGAATGATTTAAATAATAATGATATATTTCATAAATTATTCATATTCCATAAATAATATTAATTATGTTATAATATTATTGTTTGACTGATTTTATTACTTAATGTCATAATTGTTATTACTTATTTTACCATATATATCCATCTAAAATATAGAAATTTATATGATTTATTAAATACATGGTAATAAACAAATCAAATCATATTTTATATTTTTTTATTAATATAATTTACACGTTTTTTCTTATCGTGTGGCATTATGTGACTTTTAATTATAGTAATTTAAATATTTATAATGATTTATTAATTAAATTCCGTAGTATACAATCATCTTTTATTAATTAGCTACGTTAATGGTAATATTCATTCCTTACCTATTAATTAGCTATACTAATTTACATTTACTTAAATGGTAATAAATTTAATTGATAAAAACTTTATAATTCAAAAATACGAATTACTATAATGAAGCATAATTTGAATTGAATTGTCATATTTGAGTTATTGACTAAATATATTTTTTTTTACCAAAAATAGGGATTTTTTTTATTATTCAAAAATTATACAAACCTTATTCTAAATCTACATCTATAAAAGCCTCTCTATCTTCACTCACCCTCACACCTTCATGCGCATCATTTTTTTTTTCTTTCTAATTATTAAGTGTAACATTTGTTGCATTATTATCATTATTATTATTATTGTGAATTTTATTTTTTTGCAGTGGCATGATAAGTATTGAAACATTCTTATTGTCTAATTTTTAAAACATTCTTACATCAGTCTAATTTTTTTAGTTTTTTTTCTAACATTCTTATTACATTCCTCTAATTTTTAAAACATTCTTATATCATTTTAATTTTTTTTCAGCTATCAAGGTAATTAAATTTATATATACACTTTAATATTTTTATCTTATTTGTTTAATTTTTATTGTTTTTCTTTTTTGCAGCTACCAATGTAATTTTTGATTTATGCACTCTATAATTTTATCTCATGGTCGAATCTTTGTTTATTTTTTCATTTTCCAGCTATAATCTAAGTATTTTTTATTATATATCTTTTAATTTAATTTATTTTTATTTTTTCTTCATTGTATTTCATTATTACAATAAAATAAAAAATCTAATGGATCTTGATATAATTTTTTTGCAGGAGATATTTTAATTTATGTTATTTACTAATCATGCATTTTATTGTTTTTTTCTACTAAAAATGTGGAGTTATATTTTGTGCAGGATGTGAGGTTTTTTAATCATTATTTTCAAGTATTTTTTGTTTTAATACTTTGTTTTGCTCATAACAACTAATCCTTTATTTTTTGTTTTTACTTATTGGCTTTTTTTTTTTTTTTTTAGGTTTTTTGATATTCTATTACCATTGATATTCTATTACCCGCTATTCCACGGAATATATCATTTGATGAAGAACGAATGTTGAAAAGTACTTATCCAAATTATTTGATGTTTTAATTAGTTTTAGGAGGATGTATTCAATTCATATTTTATTGGATTTTTTTAAACTTTAAGAAGTCGATAGATTTAAGAAATCCATAGACTCTATACATAGTTTGACTAACTTTTTTTTCGATTTGAATGAATTTTGATAGACTTGATTGTATTTGCTAATATATTTTTTTTATGAGTTTTATTAATTGTTCCGCTATAATTATTGATGCAAATAATGAATATAAAAAATTATTAAGCAATATTATTTATATTTTTTTTATATATAATTTTTAATTTTTATTATTTTTTAACAATAATTTAATTTATTAATAGAAAAATAAATATAATTTTTTTATATAATTTTTCAAGTATTATTATTTATAATAATTATTTATTTAATTAAAATAGAAATAAATTTTAATATATTTTTTTATTTAATTTTTAAAGTTTTATTATTTTTAATAATAATTTAAATCGTGAAAAGTGAAATCCATGAAAATCTCTTCTTTAGTCTTTAGGAGAGATTTTAAAAAGTGAAAAGTATTCACGTTTTTAGGATAGAATCCAACAAAATCCATAAAGTTTTAAAATCCATTAAAATCCATATACTTTAGAATATCTGTAGATTTTTAAAGACTTTTCAAAATCCGTATTGAATACCTCTAGATTTTTTTGGACTTTTCAAAATCCTGATTGAATACCGCTAGATTTTAGAAATCCTACAAAATCCAATAGACTCTCTAACCAATACACCCCTTAGTAAAGTTTTGTTGTAAACAATTTAAATTATATATGATTTATTTTGGAATATATATTAATTAATGGATGTTGCAATAACTTTATTTTGGTCCTGATAAATTTTATACTCACTTATGTTACAATACTAAGTTTTGATTATTTCTTAAAATTATTAAATAAGTATAGCAAGTTTGTACTCCCTCGGTCCAAAGACACTTGTCATACTTTCCATTTAGGGGTGTCCAACAATAGTTGACACACCCCAAAAAAGGAAATAATTATTCTAATTTTTTCATTTTAATATACAATTTTATTCTACTTTACCCCACCTACTTTTTAAACTTACTCACAACTACTTTACTTTTCACTTTTAAAATATATTTTTACTCTTTACTTTTTAATTAAAAATTTAAAAAATAACAATTTTCTTAAACTCCGTGTCCAGCAAAGTATGACATCTATTAATGGCCGGAGGGAGTATAATTTTTCTTATCTTTTTCATTTTTTAAATCTATTTCTTTATTTTGTTTTATCTGTAATTTTAAAATAAATATTTTTAAGGATAAAGTTACATTTTTTTAGTGTTTTTTTAATATAATTTAAAAATTATTTGAGTATATTATATTTAAATATTATTTAAATTTTAATAATGTATTATTTGTTAAAGATTGATCAAATATCTTATGAGTTATGAGTTCATATATTTTATAATACTGTGACGTAAATATAATAATAAAAACTTAATATAATTATTTAAATAACTATTATATTATTTAAAAGATACTAAAATAATACTCCTAAAATAACCATAATTCATAATAAAATACTAAGAATATTTTACATGGATTCAATGGAATCGCTCAAATTGAATAGTATATTTTTAAGAGATTTATTTTTTACTTATAAAGTAAATATAGCGTAATTTTAACCTATTTTCAACAATTTCCTATTTATAAGGGAATCAAAAACTCACAAACTTAAATCTCAACAATTTTTTATTTCTATTTATGACCTATTAAAAAAACAATTATATATATATATATATATATATATATATATATATATATATATATATATATATATATATATAAGGAAATCAAAAACTCACATGATTAAAATTAATAGACAGATAAACAACTAATTACCATACACACTAGCTATTAAGAGAAAAGTCACAAAAGAAAATCAAAATTTATTATTCAAATTCCACCATTCCAAGTTCTCGGGTAGATATCAAACTTATGCATAATTAATTACTTATGTATATGAAATAAACAAACTTTAATATGTAATTTTATAAATAAAACACTCTTAATAAAAAAAATAAAAAAAATAAAACACTCACTTAACCATTGGACCCGTAATTATGAGGAATTGAAATTAAATGTCTATCTAAACATTATATAATATTTTGGTTTATATACAATACATTGAAAACTAATTTGAATTAAATTAATAATTTAAAATTTATAATCATGAGATTCTGTTACAATAATAATCCTCTAATATAAATTATATATTTGTCATGTATGGCATAGGCATTGTTTAATAATCTACATAAAAAATTCCAAAACAAACAATTTTATTCAATAAATCTTAATAGAAATAAAAAAAAACAAATTGCATATAAATTTGATTCACTAAATCTATTCTGAAATTTAAAAAAATGATTTAATATATCTATCACTATTATAGTAGAGTATACAATTTTATTTTCATATTTTTATTATTGATTTTCTAATTAATGTATTAATTAAATGATTAATGTTTTTAAAATACTAGTCCTCTTGCCCGTGCGATGCACGCTAATAAATTTCAAATTTTTGTTACTCTAAATAAGCTCTTTCTGTTTATATTTGATATTTAACCTAACAAATAATTCGATATAGACATTGATAATGCATAAATAAACATTAAGTTTGTGATCTAATTGTAATATCTAATAAGAAATTACAATGAAATTACAAATTTTGGAATACTTTTTTATAAACTACATTTGTTGTTCTATTAGTAAGACGGCCACGATCATCACAAAGCAAAAGTTTCAATCCGGTGGTGTTGGTTACTCTAGACAGCGCAACGTACAATTGACCGTGCGTAAATACTGGTCTCTTCAAAAATATTCTAACATTTCTCAACGACTGACCTTGACTCTTATTAATCGTCATGCCATACGATATCATAATCGGAAATTGTCTTCGTTGAAAAGAAAACGGGAATTTGGTATCTGATAACGTCAGAGCAATTCGAGGAATAAAAACCAATTCCCCAGAATTATTTCCTCCTAATACTTTCGCCTGGATAACATAATTACCAAGGTGTGTTACAACCATCCTAGTACCATTGCATAGTCCCAAAGCGGCATCCATATTCCGTAGCAACATAACGGACACACCAACCTAATAAAAAACCATTCATGTATCAAAAATATGTAATATCTCACAAAATAGAATTAATTCATTTAATTAATTATTTAATAAATACAATACATAGAATATACCTGCATAAATGGTTGCATAAAAAAACCAAAGTTACAATTTGAATACATATATATTAACGTAATATTTGTATGAATATAAATATTAGGAATAATCAAAAGTGATTGGTTATTCTTCAATAATATATATATTATATATATATTAGTCGCATACCTATATAATGATCATATTTGATATTAACTACTATATTAATTAATTAATAGAAATAGATTTGAAAAAAAGGTTATAGGAATACTAACCTTCAACTTTGTTTTAGCACGTTTTTATCGGGTAGTATAATACGGGGCTGGGCTGTGTATAGAGGGTTTGAAACGATACTAATACATGTAAATTTATATTCTGGAGTAGGGGTTGGACTAGATCTGGAAAAGAACAGAGGTTTTGAGCTTTTAAGCTTCTTCTGAAGGATTTCTATTATCCACTCTTTTAATATCGAGTATATTCACTAATTAGTGCCGCCTTTTAATCTGAGGGGATAAGCCCCCTATTTATAGGGATTTATGGAATGATTACATTCAGACCACGTACTACGTCTATATCATTAAATGAAGCTAGTAACGACCCGGGGCCCGTGACTCGGAATGTAGACGATGCATGTGGGTTCACGTGGGCGATGTCTCCGTTCTCCCTGGGATGAGCCCTCCCTCAGATACTGATCGCGCGATCCGGGCTGCTGGAGGGATCTTCGTCGTCTCTACGCATGGAACGCACGGCGGGTTCGTGGAGGTGGATCAAGGGTGCGACCCGGGGTCAATACCCCTGCATGGCTCGCGAGACGACGTCATGACCCAAACCTCGAGACGTGCGTATATCTCGCATTACATTTCGCCGAGGCTCGTCCTGTATGATTCGTGACCCGTGTCGCGGCCATGCCCCGAGTCCCTTCCTTGCGCGTTTTGCCCACGGGATCCGTGACCCGTGACCCGAGACGCCAAGCGTCCCCTTCGTCGCTTCCCCGCCTGGGACGCTTGGGGGTGTTCTTGCCAGCGTGCCGCATGATCCGAGCCGCGAGCCTAAAAATAATTACGCTAATTAATTACACTAAAAATAATATTTATTATATTAAGAAGATTATAAATGTAAATTATATTATATAAAGAAAGAAATAAATAATTACACTAATCAATTAAAAATAATTGCTAATTAATTAAAAATAATTACGCTAATTACTTACAAAAAAATAATATTATTAATGTAAATAATAATATTATTAAATGTAAATTATATTATATAAATAAAGAAATAAATAATTACGACTAATTAATTAATAATGATTGAGCTAATTAATTAAAAATAATAATTATCTTATTAATTACTTAAAAATAATTGAGCTAATTAATTAAAAATAATAATTATCTAATTAATTACACTAAATTAATTAGGCAATTATTTGTAATTAATTATTATTTTACCTAATTAATTAAGTTAAAAATAATAATTAATTTCAAATAATTGTCTAATTAATTAAAAATAATTAAACTAATTAATTACGCTAAAAATAATATTGAATTATATTAAGGAATATATAAATGAAAATTATATTTTATAAAGAAATAAATAATAACGCTAATTAATTAAAAATAATTGTTTCAATTAATTACGCTAAAAATTCTAATTAATTACGCTAAAAATAATAATTAATAATAACCAGTGTGAACATAAATTTAATCTAACGGTGCTTGTTTAAATAATAGGTGTGAACACAAAAAAATCAAACGGTGAAAACATACGACACCTCGGACAATTGCTAGCTGAATTATATATTATAAGGATAAATAAATAATTACACTAATTAATTAAAAATAATTATGTTAATTAATTAATCTAAAAATATTATAAATGTAAATTATATTATATAAAGAAAAAAATAATTACTGCTAATTAATTAAAAATAATTGCGCTAATTAATTAAAAATAATTACAAATAATTTTTTAATTAATTAAAAATAATTACGTTAATTAATTACGCTAAAAATAATATTGACTACAATTTAGGAGATTATATTAAGGAAATTATAAATGTAAATTATAATATATAAAAAAATAATTACGCTAATTAATTAAAAATAATTATTTCAATTAATTACGATAAAAATTACGCTAATTAATTACGCTACAAATAATAATTAATAATGACCGGTGTGAACGCAAATTTAATCTAACGGTGCTTGTTTATTAATAGGTGTGAACACAAAAAAATCAAACGGTAAAAGTATACGACACCTCGGACAATTGCTAGCTGAATTATATATTATAAGGATAACTTATGCAAACATACAAATAAAAATGGTAAATTATAATTAAATTTTGGGAATATTACTATTACCAATCTGTACTTTACACGTTTTTGCACTTTGCAACCTCGCCGGAAAACTGTTGCCGATTGCAACCTAATGTGTTACGTTTTTACATTTTTCAACCTGCTTGAGACCGGAACGAAATATTCCATGGCATATTCCGTTTTAAGGGTAAATTAGTAAATAAACACAAAAATAAATGATTAATTATTGTATTATCCTCGGTCCACATAGTCAACAATAAATATTAAAATAAAATCATATTATATTATATATATAAAATATATAATTCAATTAATATAAAATTAATCATCTTCTTCTTCAAATAAATTGAGAGAGATGGTGGAGAACCAGAGAAGTGTCACATATGTAGGGATGACGACGTCTTCCATCGCACGGAGGCGATGGGATCGACGAATTCAGAAGGTGGGAGAGGAGCAGAAGTCGTGGCCTGTTAGATCTGGAAGGTGGGTAACATTGGCGGCGATGTCTTCGTTGTTGGAGTTGTGTACTTAATGTCTAGATTTAAGTAACGGAAACTCACGATCCATTGCCATTAATCTATTTAACTAAATAAACAATTATTTGCATTTAATTATTTATAATTAAATATATGCAAATTATAGTCCTGGATTCTATACGTTGTAGTTAGTATGGTGTGTCGGGCCCACACAGAAGATCATACTATCGGTTGCTCGTATTTAATCGAACAGTAGCTCACGACCTAGATGGACACGGACCAATCCATCGGTATAGTCGTTGTGTGAGAGAGAAAATAATCTGTCTTGATTATTTTATCACACTTGTACACTTGGTGTATTGGGCGGATCGTTTGAGATTTATCGATTAGGATTGCCTTGGATAATCGATTTAAATCTCAGTGTATTTTATTCTTAAATCCCCGATACTATTGCGGGTGTGTATATTTAATATAAGTGACTTTGATTTTCCAAAGGAATTGACCGGTTTAATTACTGGGTCAATTACCGGTTAAATTGGGTCGCTATATTTTATATATGACATGCCGTGAATACTTGACGGGAAAGTGTATCCTGTAAGGGTTGATAATATCCCCGAGATGAGTTCATAAGGAATTATTATGTAAACCCCGCAGGTGGATTTGTTCCACATAATAATTAAGGATGAATGGTACTAGTCTCGGATATAAGAGATGAATAAATTAATTAGCAATAAATTAATTTTATTCATGGATATTTATATCTTAAATACACGGAATAAATAATACTACCGGAGAAATATTATTTGATATAATATAGTTTAATATTGGGAGTGCAATTAATTTTATATAGTGGAAAATAGAATTAATTAATATTAATGGATTAATAGATTTGGGCTTGGGCTCAATTTAATCATTAATATTAGAAGCCCATAAAAGCACTACATGTCTTCTCTATTCTCATAACTTGAAGATCACAATTCTAGAGAGAGAAAGTAGAGAGGGAGATCCATGGAGTTCGGAAGATCGTCGCCCACCCGACGTTCGAGCTAGTGCAAGGAATACGTGGGAAGGTCTCAAGGTCTTCATAGATCTCGTTTCTCCGTACAACGAGAACAAAGGTAAAATCGTTGAACCTCCTTCGATGATTTTAAATTATTATCGTGAAAATAACGTGAACGTAAGATCCGAGAACGCGACCCAAGTCGAGGTTGAACCGGGCGGTGGTGATCGAAGATCACCGGACCGCCGGCGGCTCAACGGCTCGGGCTGGAGGGGTCGAGGGGCGAGAGCCTCGGCTGGGGGCCGAGACTCGATCGAGCATGAGCTCGATCGCCCATGCTTGTCCAGCGGGCTGCTGGAGCAGCCGCTCGCACGGCGCGATCACCGCTCGCGCGGGCTGACCGCCCTCGCACGGCTGGACCGCCGCTCGCGCGGTGGTGGCTGCGGGCTGATCGCTAGCCACGGTTCGACCGTGGCTTGGGGGCGATCAGCGGGACATGGCTGGGCAAGCCCAGCGGGCTGCTAAGGGCTGAACCCTAGCGCACGTCCGATGACGTGCGCGCGCCTCAATCGAACGGCGGCGGCTCGTGCCGCTGCTAGGGTTTGACGGGGGCTGTCCGCGAGGGTTCGAGCATGCCCGGCGGGCTGCCAAGGGCAGCCCTAGGCGGCTGCCATGATCAGCCGTGAGCCCCACGAAGGGGCTCGACCGAACAGCCGCGGCTTTGCCGCGGTTAGGGTTTGGTTGGGTCCGGATATTCATGGTGGTTCGTGGCGGGATGTTCCGGCAACCGGGAGTCGATTGGAGTTGTCGTTCCGCAACTTTGACAACCCGGATATTCGATCTCCAAAGGATTTCGGTCGGAATTAATTAGATAATTAATTTATTAATTCCGGGATATCGATTTCCAACAATTGGTATCAGAGCGTTAGTTTTCGTTCACTATTTATTCGTTTGATCGGAACGAGTTTTTGTAACCGTTGACCCGTAAGAAACCCAAATAACTCCGCAAATATATTTTTTTTTCTTCAATTCTTGTGTTATCTCTTCTCTTATTCAGTTTTTTCTTCAATTCTGGTGTTACCACAACTACTGGTTTATATTTCTTGAATAATTGTCATCTGTTGAGAGTACAAGGTTCTTTTACACTTTTATAAAAAAAAAAAAAATCCTGATAATTAAATATGACAGGTATACATACACCAGCAGACAGTTGAGAGCAAGTATTGTTCAAAACTGAAGTTGATTCATCTCACTCAAAAAATCACAGAAGAAAAATGAATTACCAATAATACAACCACCAACTTGAGGAAATTAATCACGAATTGCTGCTATGCTCGACCCGCCCTCGCCTAAAAATCAACATACCAGCGCAATAACTTGAAAAGTTTTCGATACGAAGACCGCCTCTAGAAGAATATATGTGCATGCACATCTACTAATCTAACTAATTAATTGTCCCTAACATGATAAACAAAATAAACAAATCCTAATTGCAGTTAGCCAGCCTCCCATCAGACATGCCAACCCAACGATGGCATATAGGAAATGTATCGGAACCACATCCACAGAAGATAGTATTTTCTATATGAGCCGATGTTGGCGCATCCCTTTGCCAAAGTGAGGTTGCATCAGGCGGACATATAAACTATTCTTTGACATTAGTGTGTCATGCGTCCCTTCTTCTACTATTCGCCCGCCATTGAGTACAACTATATTGTCAACATGCCTCATCATAGCCGCTCTATGTGCAATCAGAATGGTGGTTTTGTTCCCCATAACCAGAGTATCTAGAGCTTCCTGTACCACCCGGCTTGACTCGGATTCAATGGATGAGCTGGCTTCATCCAATAATAAAATAGGCGCATTCTTCAAAATAACCCTAGCAATTGCAATCCTTTGCTTCTGTCCGGGCGTTAAATCCACCCCCCTCATCCCAACATGAGTGTCGTAACCGTGAGGCAGGCTGCTAATGAAATGATGGGCGTTCGCTATTCTTGCAGCTTCTTTCATCTCCGCTTCACTTGCATTGTGCCTCGCGTATATGATATTTTCTCTTATGGTTGTTGCGAATATGATTGGCTCTTGCTGAACAAGACCCAAGTGGTTTCTTAACCATCTCAAGTTGTAAGATTTCAAATCCCGCCCATCAAGTAATATCTGACCAGCAACTGGATCAAAGAACCTTTCCATCAAAGAAATAATGGTGCTCTTTCCGGACCCTGAAACACCAACCACTGCTACAGTTTGCCCCCCATTAACTTTGAGACTGAAATTGCTTAGTATCAAGACTTCAGGCCGAGTGGGGTAGCAAAAGTCGACATTTTTCAACTCAATGCTCCCATAAACATTTGCAGGCTTCAAGGCTGAAGTATCATCAGGATCAATCTTAGGGGCTCTGTCAATAATCTCAAATACAGATTTCAAAGACTTTCTTCTCTTAAGAATATATGGAGCCAAACCAAAAGGCTCAACAAGTGCGAATGTTGCAAAAGAGAATACCATGTACTCTTTTAGAGCTGTAGCCAAAGTCATGTACCCATTCCTAACAGAAATACCAGTGTACCAAAGAAGAAGAGCATTGCAAGCAAAAAGGAGAAACTGTGAAAAGCCAAATGCAAAACCAATTGCCATTCCTTGGAGAAAGCTTTTCTTGAATATATTCCCAAGTTGCACTCTATAAAGCTCCATTACCTTGTTTCCAGCACAAAATGCCACAACAGTATAAATATTTCTAACAGCATCCTCCAAGACCATAGATGCCTTCCTGTGCATCTCCTGGATACCCTTCGAAAATCCAGCAAGCCATAATTTCTGCAAGATTAGGACGTTCCTGTTAAATTTCAGATCTGAGAATGGCAAGTATTTCAATGATTATAAAACTATGTACAATAAACAATATGAGGTAACTTTGGTGCTCATAAACCACTATCAAGTAACGATGCCCTGATATCCTAAAGCCAGCAAAACTAACGGTTTATGACAGCTTCTTAGAAAAAGAAAAAAAAAACTTGTTATGATAAAGGTTAGTTGGTAGTCAAGACTCAAGAAGACAAGAACTGGAAGAAAAAAAAAATTGTTCAAGATTCCATTCTAATAAGAACTGCAGGAAGTCAAGATGTGATGCTTTTATTTGTAATAACAGTATGTATATGTAGCCAACTAATGTGATATACATATAACGAAACAAAGGGAGAGAGGGCGGGAACGAAGAGAGCTATTCTCCCAAAGAAACAGAACATTTTCAAGAATACAAAGAAACCATCAAATTATTATAAAAAAATTGAAATTATATTAAATAATTGATTATATCCACGCTAAATAAGCTAAAACTGAAACGGGATTTGAAATCCATTGATTAGAGCTTTTTAGCCAGAATGTTAGATGGATTTCAAATCCTTCAAAAAAAATCCTTGTACACAAATTTTTTTCCTGGAAACCCTTGCATCACAACATCCTTGTCCAGAGAAGTAAAAATGAGATTCTTCAGCACCTACACATCAATACAAAGACTACCATCTTTATCTGCTAACCTTGGCCACTTTTATATCTACCTATAGTGGTTTATGAGTAGACCCAAGAGTGGAACTCATGTCGAGGAACTCTCATAAGTAGAATAATCCGTAGTTTAATAGATTTGAATTTACTTATGTTCTGAATCTTTAGTTCCAAACTTATATCCATAATTTAAGAGTGGGCATCACACAGTTAACTTAGTTTTACAAGTAGCTCAACATAAAAATAGCAACCTCATGTTGTGGTGGAAGGTAGCGCAACATATCTCACACACATGGTGCAAGAGTTACCCTTGTGGAGATGGGAATGCGTATGAGACAAAATCAATGTACTTCTTCCATACCTGTGCTATAGCAGAAACCATGAGTATGGGCAGAGTAGCTAAGGCCACAAGTGCCAAACGCCACTGCAAGAACATTCCAATTAGAACAGCAACTACAACAGCTGCACTGTCTTGTATGAATATTGAAAGTCGGTTGCTGAAAGCAGCTCTCACAAAAGTAGCATCATTAGCCAGTCGCATGGATAGGTTATCAGCACTGTTCTCTTCTTCATCAAACCACCCAACTTCATTTCGAAGCATTGCTGTTGACGAGGAAAGTCAGAAAAAGTGTGTCAGGCATAAACATGTTTATGAAATCGCAATAACTATATCCAAGAGGACACTGAATAGTAAGACAACAATATCACAGATTTAATTCCACTAAGAAAGCAATTACACACCAGAAAACATCATTCTTCGAACGCGTTCAGTCATTTTTTCCCCCATTATACCAAAGTAGAAGTGCTGTAGAAAATTAGCAATTACTGTTACAATTCCCATGCCAGCAATGATTAAGCACCATCTTTCTATGTCTGAATCTTTCCGTATATGATGTCTCTCATCTGTTCTGTAATATGCTGTTACAATTAGTGCAATTACGTAAGCAAGAACAGGATTGAAAGAGCCGAAGATCGCTGCACCAGTGCTTCCTAAAACAGCATAAAGCCACTCTGCAAGACTAAGTTCCACAAGCCTCCACAGGGATGGCTCTTCGTGAGATGAGGTCTCCTTTGTTTCTTTAATTGTGTCGGGAACACTATCGAATTGACTAGGTGGCCGACTAAAAGTTTGTGAATGAGATCGTTCATTTTTTGGATCAGATGTCAAAAGTGGAGAAATAGGAGATTCAGGGTCAGAAGCATTTGTTGGTCGTTGTGAGGGATGAACATCAATCTTGGGTAGCTCTGGCAGTCGCATCTCAAAACTATCCTGCCTCTTTATCGTTGGTTCTTTATCTGACATATCCATGGATTCACCATTTTCAATCATTTCTTCTGTGGGTGGGCTAAGAATTTGGGGGGATTCCTGAGAGCTAAATGTAACATCAGGAGGCCGAAACAAGTGGTGGCCAGCAACTCTCTGTAGAGATGGTGACTTGGCCATTCTAGGGGATGATGGTTCTTGAAAGATACTACTTGCGGATGAATCTTTTTCAACCTGGAATGTTGCAGTTTCCTTGTAGGTCCTCATTGGCATCCTGAATGCACATATGGACACCATTAGTGCTGGGAATATTGATATTCAATTATGCAGAAGTATCATAAAAATGACCAAAATTAGATGTCCCAAAACAGTACCGAGGATCTCAAGGTACATTATTTTCATTTGTAAACAGGAAACCAAACATGATTTCACATCATGTCTACAGAATCATCAGTTAGCTCTTCAACTATACCTCCGAGGAAGTTTTGTAGCTTCTTCACATTTGAGCAGTTCAGCATAAAGGCCATCCAAGTTCATTAGTTCTTCATGTGTACCCATTTCAACAAGTTGACCTTCCTCCATCACAGCAATATAATCAGCATTTTTAATAAGACTTAGCCGTCTGGCTATAATTATTGTTGATCTACCCAACATGAGGACATCCAAAGCCTCCTGAACGGATCTTTCAGCTTCAAAATCGAGTCCACCGGTGACTTCATCCAGAAGCAGAATAGATGGATTTGAGAGTACAGCCCTAGCAACAGAAAGTTTGATTTTTTGTTCCTCGGTCATCACTAGACAAGCCCTACCAACCTGGAATGAAAATTTCAGATTGTCAAGAGTCACACAAGTTGAATTTTGCATAAGCAAATCCCACGAAGCAATATTGACATTTTAAAGTGTAGCACCTGTGTATCATATCCTTTATCCAGAGAACTGATAAATGCATGTGCATGTGCTATTTTTGCAGCTTCTTCAATTTGATCAAAAGAGGCATTCCGGCCATAAGCAATATTGTCTTTGATACTCAAACTCAGTAAGGCAGGTTCCTGAGTGACTAAACCAATTTGACTCCTTAGCCACTCCAGCTTCAGATTTTTTATATTTTCACCATCCAAAAGTACTTCCCCTGCAAGGCAAAATATACGCATTTGAAAAGTTTAGGGAATACACAAATGAGATCATCTTAAATAGGTGTGAAATTAATATGAAATAATACCTAAGGTTGGATCATAAAATCGTTCCATAAGTGGTATGATACTACTTTTTCCAGAGCCATTTCGGCCAACAAGTGCTACGGCCTTCTTAGCTGGCACAGTGAGGTAAAAGCCACTTAAAATTGGAATTTCAGGCCGAGACAGATAGCTGAAATATACATTTCGAAACTCTATGTTTCCTTGAACAGAAGCAAGAGTAAGCCCATCATGATTAACACTGGAAGACGACCGACTTATCATCTCAAACAGTCTGTAGGCAGCAATTCTCCCTTGTTCAAAAGAATAGAAATTTGTTGCCGCTTGATTCAGGCCACTATTAAAAACAAGTCCATTGATGAGTAAGTAAAACTGTAAAAGTCACGCTACTGATTAAGGAAATAGATTTGATAAAGCTGCTTACAGTCCACTCAATATAACAGCAAAAAGGGCTGTTATTATTTCTCCCCCGTGCGCTCTTCCATGTGTAACAAGCGACCTTCCCACCCAAAGTTGCAAGGCGCAAGAACAGATTGCAAGTCCATACGTGAAACCAAGTCCAAGTCCTTGAACAAGACTTATTAATATACCATATCTAAGTGTAGCTTGAAGTGAAGTTGCGTATGAATATTTTGCCAAAGTTTCATTGGTAAACGAATACAAAGTTCTAATATAGGAAACTGCCTGAAAGAAGGGAAAGAAAAATTATAAGTAATATAAGGAAAATCTACCAACCAGGAAAAACCCTGTGTAACAGAAATTATGAATCCCATTTAATATTAATGAACCATAAACAGTCTTCCACAAACACGGAATATAAAATATTTGTCATAAACATCCAAATATCCAATTTTAAATCTATCTGTCTACGAGTTTTCGCATGTGATCATGACTTAAGTGACCCTGTATACGAAAAAAAGGTTTTGCCAAAAAATAGGCAAAATTGTTAAGTTTCAATTCAAGATATATAAAAGTAGAAATAGGCAAAAAAGTGAGGAAATGGGTGACTGGTAACTGTGATGGTGTTATGGTGACGTTATTAAATATCACACTTGTGTTTTATTGCTTGATGATTGATATCATAGTTATTAATGCAATAAGTGACGCCAAGGCGACAAGTCATGCAATATTGCCCATTGGATTGGTCATGCAAAACGACAACAATTCAAACACACACCTGTGACGGTGTTAAATTGACAATATTAAGTATTTCACTTGTGTTTTATTGCTGGATGATTAATACCATAGTTATTAATGCAACAAGTGACGCCAAGGCGACAGGTCATAGCATATTTCCCAATGGCTTGGTTATGCAAAACGACAACGATTCAAACACACACACACTACATATAAGTATATCAAACAGTAATAAACTATATAAAATCACCAATATCAAAAATCAAATATTAAACCCACCAGACAAATAGTCAATAATGTTTACAAAGTAATAAAACAAACATTAGATATCATAAATTAATCAAGCCCTATATATTATAGTTTTCTTAGAACGTTTACTCTAACAAGTAAATTAAGTTAATAATAAGTATCTAGGCCTACAACTAAATTATTTTTCTAACTAATAAAAATTATATTAAAAATGGTCAAACAAGGATGCTGGATTGAAGACTGCTGTGGAATAATCTGGAACTTGCCTCAGCAGTGGGTTGGGCAAGTAGGAGTTAGACTTGTTTTCGCAATTTCGGCTTTTCTTGCTGAACAGAACAGGGTGTTTTTAATTCTTAATGTTGGAAATTTTGGGAGATATATATTGGAGATAGAAGACATTTTTTATTACTTGAAGTGTTTTGCAATGGCTTACTGTCTCTTCAACAATTATTCTATTTATAGTAAAAATCTAGAAAGTAAAACATCACATATTAAATGAAAATCATTCATTTTCCTAACTCCTATGTGAAATGAATACAGAGAAATGTATGCACGATTGCACGATACATTTATTTTACGTTTCATGTATGCAAATTTATTTATAGTATCAACACTTAACAACAGGAAGTCAGAAAAACTCAAACTACTTCTAAAACCCCATTTTCTTAAAAAAAAAAAAAAAACACAGATCACCTAGGCCTGAAAAGGCGTCGCTTTGACCACCTATCGCTTCAAAGAAAGCAGCGCCTAAGCGACTCCAAGCAGTTGCTTCACCACTCCCGTCACCTGGAGGCATGCCCAGGCGATTCAATGTCGCCTCTTGCCTAGGACTGATTTTAGCAACTATGATCGGCTGTGGTGTTTGATATAGTTTTTATTATTGTTTGATATGATTTATTATTTTCAGCATTTGATTTTTAGAAGAATGCAAGTATATAACGTCTTCAAGTAGTTGTCGCCTTGCATGTCCGGATATCACAGTTAGTCTCCTAGGCTGTTGAGGGCTAGGCCATGACTTGTCGCCTGACTTCACATATAGTATTGATAACTGCGCTCACAATGCAATGAGTTTATTTTCTTTCAATCGCATTATTAAATTTGAAAGGAAGGGGTAACAAGCGGGAACACAGGTATCAAGATCAAGGCTTGGGGCAGACATGGGGGAACTTACGGAAAACCTACAATCTGCCCAGTAAATCTTTCTACGATAACAAAAAACTAATGAAACAAATGTTAAAGGTATTGTGATTTACTACTTTATAAATTCAATAAAGGTCTCCGGCACATCTGAAATGTTAAGTGAAAAGAAGGTATAATGTAGAGCTCCTAGGAATTACAGATGAATTAGGGTAAATTATGAGACAAAAGACATAGAAAAATAAATATATAAATAAATAAATAAGGTGTAGTTCAAGTAGATAGTGAACCAGATAGCACGAAAATAAGGAACAAAAAAAAAGCTTATATTAGAACACTATCATGAACGTGGATAGAACACAAGATCGGCAGCAAGTTCAGTTCCACGAAACCACAGGATAACTGACCCAAATTTATTTTCAAAAAGTTCATTAAGCAATGATACCATAGTACACAGAACCAGAGCTTCCTCAAGGAACTCAAATCTTGTATGTATTATTTAAAAACCCTATTCAAAGAAAACTTAATTTAAACCCATAAGTGACTCTCCAGGGATAGGGATTTGGCGAAAACTGCCAGCAGCAAACCAAAGTGGAGATCAAGAATCTGACCTGTTCTGCAATACTTGCGGCTTCAGCATAAGCATCTTGGATATTTTCAGCAAGCCTATGCAGAAATATGTTTGATATTCCTCCTGCTGCAACAATTAATGGACCACTAGCTAAAGTAATAAGGGCAATCTGCCAGCAGTTGACAAATCCGATGATGAGACCACTAAAGAAAGTAGCCATATTGTGAATATAGTTTCCTACCTGTCGTATCAAAGAATACCCAAAAGTGAAACAAAACATTTTAACCAGCTACAACACTACTAAAAGAAGAAATTGAAAGATGTAGACATACTTTTTCACTCAGAGCAGATTGGATGAGCAATACATCACTTAATACTTGGCTCACAATGTCTCCGTTGTTCCCATACGTATCAAAAAAACTCATATCTTGATTAAGTAGAACGTCAACATATCTTGACCTTATCACGGCAGTCTGCCGCTCCCCAGTTAGGATCCAGCACGACACCTCTGTTGTCAGAGAGAGCAGTCCAAAAGTAACATATAAGAAATAGTAAAAATGGAAGAAGCCAGCAAAGTGAACTGTATTTTTTCTTTTGTCTGAGTTAGCAGATGACAAACAGGCCTCAATAAATATAAGCTTACCAATCCAAGCGGCAACAAAAACTCCCACAGCAATGTAAACAATGGCTAAAGCGAGCTGCAAGAATTTCAATACAATGTCAGCCAGCAAGAGAGTGAAGAAAAAGCTCCCGGTAAGATAATTATAATGCACATGGTTACATCTCAATGATCTCTTGCATCTGTCCGGTCAAAACATTTATACCTTAAAGCAGATAATATATTCTTTTAAATGTTAACTGGTGGCAGATTTGGATACATTAGCTCAATAGACTAGATATTTTATCTTTTCATTCAAACAAAGATCACTGGTCAATGTACCCTTTTCAAATTTGGGATTAAATTTAGCACCACAAATATGAGATATACTCGTACAGTATTTTACAATTTTTAGATTGCAGTACTCTTACAGTCTAAATACCAAATTAAATTACTTGCAGGGAAATGGAGCTGCTTGCCATCCAGTTATTCGTTTCAAACAAAAGTTTAAATCTAAGCAGATCATAAGAACAACCAACTATGATATTCAGGAAGCATGACAAACAATTCAGCCAGGAAATAACTAACACAAAGAAAAGCCCACCTTCTAGCTTGCTATGCGAACAGCAAGCAGAGAATTCCACCAATAAACTCAATCACCACAGAACATATTCAAGTTAAACTTAGCTCGAATGAGTAAAAGCTTGGCGCAAGAAAGTAAACATGTTTATTCTGAAGTACCTCAGTGAACTCGTGTAAGAGCTCATCGTCGGATATTCCGGGAGTGTGGGGCCGGAGCAGGTGAACGATTTTAGCAAAATAATGCAAGTAAACAACGAGAGCGGTGCCATGGGCAGCAGCAGCAACAGATCCCACAAACATTAGAACCCAGTCTAGATTATCCGCGCAGGCAAAGAGCCTGGAGAAAGGCACAGCCGCCGGTGGAGGCTCCATCTCCTCTCCCTCCGCATCCATCTCGTCCTCCACCTCCACCGGCTCAGCTTCCCCAGTGCCCATGTCCATATACGGCGAAGGCGACTCCGGCGGCTCTGACACTTCAGAAACCGGCGTCAACGGCTGTATATGCGGAGGCGACCAACCGAATAAACCTCTGGATATCATCATCTTCCCCAACACTACCCACCAAACAAAACACACTCTCACGCGAGCGGGAAAACCGAGACCCTAGACGAGATCAGAGTAGATCGATCAAGGACCAAACGGATTAAGGATCACCGTAATCCTCACTTCAATTTGTAGGATTGACTCGGTCAAGGAAGGACGAAGAAGTTTTGTTGACTAAAGCACAATGTTCTTCTTCTCGGGCGACGAAAAACGGTGACGTTTCGAGTGGCTCCTCCGCCTCTACTACGACTGCGCAGCCGTGGGAGGAGCTGAATTGAGATATTGAAAAGGGGAAAACAGAAAAAATAATTTTCAAAAAAAAGTTGGTAAAGAGAAAAAAGCAGATGAGATACAGCTGTGCCACTGTACATGCGGAAGTGTGTGTATACACTCTGTACAGATATTTTCTGTAAAATCAAACTTTTATTCAATGTGGATTAGGGAGATAATCGATGCTCTGGAAAATATGAGTAAAAATAAATAAATAAACTTGTATTTCATTTATAATTATACCATATTTTGACTGAAATTTAATATACGGAGTAATAATTTATTCTACAAATACATAAAAATAGAGTACATAAACATAGTATAGACAAATAATAAAATTCTGACAGTATTAATAAGATTTCAACAAACTAATTAAGACTCGGCATTTGACATTGAGTAGTCCGCGATTTCGAGTAAAACCTTTGTCGAGGCATAGAAAAGAGGAATGCAACGAGTACAAAGTGTGGTATGTACATCACAGTCGAGTCTTGATCACACACATGTAAAATGTTGAGTTGTTAATAGATCAACAAGAAAATATGTTGGAAATGGAACATGAGATAGAGAGAAAATGAGTTTATAGAATCTGATTTTTTTTATGTTTTGATTTCACTCCAAATTAAAAATAAAATCGAATGAGTTAAATGATAGAGAGATAGGAGGGAGTTGTATCAAAACAACATGCATGTGAGCAAACGAATTCAATTGGCAAAAACTCTTTAAACGGATTTAATTGACAGAACCACTACTACAAAAATGGTCTTTAACAACGGCCAGTTGACATCGGTTATATGATAACCGATATAAAATATTAAATTTACATCGGTTTTCATAATAACCGATGTGGATTAATATATAGACAACGGTTATTTGTAAACCGATGTATGAAAGTTCACACAGACGACGTTTTAATTATGAACCTGTAAGGGGTTTATATTGACAACGGTTACATTGTTAACCGTTGTGAGTGAGTTTACACAGACAACGGTTTCATTGTTAACCGTTGTAAGTGAGTTTATGCTGACAACACTTATTATAACCGATGTACATAAAACCTATTTTTTTCACATATGCACTCGTTAATTAAAAATTATTTATATACTCCCAATCCGAAAAAGTTAAGGTTGTAGCAAAACAAACTCTCTCTAAAAAAATATGACCTACGTTGTCGAACCTCCACCCTCGGTGGCGACCACCGTCCGCCGCCCCGTGATCTCCGCTCTCAGCCACCATTGCCCGAGGCTTAAGTAGGGCTGCTTTCGCCACCGTTCTCTGTAGCCCGTTACCAGCGCCGCTTTCTTCGTCCTTCACTGGCAGCGCGACTCTCTTCGTCCTTCACCTTCTGCCGATGCCGCTCTCTTCGTCCTTCACCGGAGGCGCCGCTCTCTTCATCTCTTGCTGGCGATTTTTGTGAGCTCTACTTGAACAAGGTAAATAAATATATGGATAAAACTCTCTCATATCCTCCATTAATTTTTTGTCCTTTTCAAATGAAAGCTTAGCGGAGTAGTAACTATACAGATTTTACTGACCATATATTTTCTACTTTTATCTCTTTCAAGATTTGGCTCAGTGTGTTTGCTATGTGTTTGATTGTTTGCTATGTGTTTGATTACATGCCTCTGTGTAAACAATTTTTTTTCCTATGCTTGTTTAGTGTTTGATTATATGTCTGTATGAAAACAGGGCATTTTTTGGCTTATTGTTATGAGTTTACTTAAGATCGAATCGTTTTCTAATTGTGTGCAACAAAAGTGGTATTTGAATCGAATCGTTTTCTAATCGTTTTCTAATCATTTGTTCATGTTGCCTTGTGTTCTTTTTTTCTTCATTTTTATTTCCTCTGTGTAGTGCTCATTCTAGTTATGTTCACTGCAAACGACGGTTCAAGCAAATCCAAGTGCTCTTGCTGTGCCTATATATCCCAATCAACGAGAAATTTAAGGTCCCTTTTGTAAGAGCGTGTAAGTCTTGTATTCATCCTTATTATTACAAAAAGTTTTTTTTCTTTATTTCTACACAGAAAGAGGTCGCATGAGCTATACTGAGCTGAGGGAGAAAGTTGCCTCTTTGGGTCAGTTTTCTCTTCTCTCTTTGCTTTTAAATATTATCATCATTTGGAGATTCGACATCACGCGCATGTACTTTTGTAGCCAAACATGCTTCTATATATGGATAAATCATGGTAGGCTTGGTTTCTCAACAGAATATGTTGATTAGAAAATTCAGAGCGCATATCGGGCATACTCGGTATATTATATGTTTGTGTAATTTTTTCCTTTTACACTACAACTAAAGATTTACTATCACCTTTTTTATTTTTTTATTATTATGTATTAATTGAAATATTGTTTGTTGCAGATATTTCAAATACCAGCTAACTTATAAAAATGACATTGAAGAATTTCGATCTCCAAGGAAAAGTTATATTTTAGAAATAAAGGATAAGTTATTTACTGTATTAGTTTATGATATTAGCTTTTATGTACTTTTCAATCTTATTATTAGATTGACGGAATGTTTCTTTTTATGTACCAACTACCAACTATGAAATGTAAGATTAATTTTAAAAGTTACGTTGATAATGATATTTGTGTTATTTTATTAGTATTTAGATTGGTATAATTTAGCATTTTGAATAGAATTGAAAACTATTTAATAATAATAATAATAATAATAATAATAATAATAATAATAATAATAATAATAATAATAATAATAATAATAATAATAATAATAATAAATTGTAAAAAAGCACATCGGTTATTTTAATAACCGTTGTTAAATATCAATTTATTTACTTCACCTGTGGACAACGGTTACAATTTATTTACTTCACCTGTGGACAACGGTTACTTAAGAACTGATGTGCATGAATTCACTTTACATCGGTTGTTTAACCGATGTAAATTAATCTGCTGATTAACATCGGGACCTATAACATCAGTTGATGAACCGATGTAAATGCCCTTTTTTAACCGATGTAAAATGCTGTTTTTGTAGTAATGAACACTTGATAGACAATGATATACAGTATGTACCATTACATGCGTTGGAAAATATTAGTGTAATTAAAATTTTAAAAAATTCAATGTTTGATTAATTTAAATAAATATTCAAAATGTTAAAGATGTGTAAAAGAATATTAATTTTTTTAATCTTTTTTTATTGGGGCATAAAGCTCTTAATAAAATACTTAGTAAATAATATGCATAGTTACATTGGCGAAATTTAAGATAAAATTATGGTACTTTTGAAAAAAAGTTAAATATTATTATTATTTTTATTTTTATAAAAAGAAGAGACGAAAAATTCCTTCTCACCCGATCATCTAAATATTATTATTATTTGTTTTATAAAGAGGAGAGACGAAAAACTCTTCTTCATCAGATCAGAGGTCACTTGATCGGGTAGAATGTAAATCGGTAGATATTATTATTATTTTTATAAGAAAGAGAGACGAGAAACTCATCTTCACCCGATCATAGGTCCTTCGATCGAGTATGATGTAAATCGAGAGATGTGCCCGAGCAGTAGACACATGTGAGAGAGAGCCAACATGTCTCACCACATGACAAACCTTCATAATATATCAATGAAAATTTGTCTCACCCAATATTCGAATTCTACACCGTCAAAAATTAAACTCACATCACCACAGCCGACAATGCCCCTAAAGACAGAAAATATTAAGCGTTGATTTATACATTACTCTCTTTGTCTCATAAAATATACCACAAACATGGACAAGAATCCATCTACATTCTAGGTATTGCATTTCGTACGCACACAAAATATATGACATTTGTTCTTGCGTACATTCATTCACATGTGACAGGTCCGGCCCTGGGATAGATATGTGGTGCGACCCGCTTAACTTTTTAAGGGGCTCATGTATTATATTGTAATTAAATTTTAACACACTACAATTGTATTTAATGATTGTATTTAATGTAATGTAATTACTACCTCTGTCCCATATTAATGGTCATACTTCCTTTGTTATTTGTAAATGAAGTGTGACCATTGCCTTGGGACAGCCTCTGTCCCATATTAATGGTCATACTTCCTTTGTTATTTGTGAATGAAGTGTGACCATTGCCTTGGGACAGAGGTAGTAAATCTTAACGGACACTACAATTATATTTAATGTAATGTAATTAAATCTTAACCGTTTTTTCAAAAACATCTCAACTCTAATTATTCAATTTTTCCCAAAATACCAACATTATTTATTCTATTTTCCAAAAAAAACTCAATTTTATTTGTTCAATCTTTTTTCAATTTAAACTGAACTGAACTTAAGCGAGTTAAACTGAACTTAAGCGATCTAAATTGAACTGAATTAATTTTTTTATAAAAATAATAATAATTTTTATAAATTATTAAATATTTTTTAAAAATTTTTAATAATATTATGACAGTAATTAGATTTTATATTTAAAATTATAAATTGAAATTATTTTTTGGTTATTTTATTTTAATTTATTTTGAAAAGAACTGAACTGAACTGAACTAAAGATATCTGAACTGAACTGAACTGAACTTGTTGAGTGTGAAGGGTGAATTCACGCGGAAAATCGACAAAGGGAGGCTCAACACCCGCCGGGAGGTCTAGCGGGTGCCAGACATGTTCCAGCGGGTGCTGGACAAGGCTAGCAGGCGCTGGCTGATTTATGTCGTGTGTGTGTGTTTTTCGTTTATGTTTTAGTGTCGTTTGTGAGTCGTGTTTTGTTATGTTTGTGTCGTTTTAGTTATTTTTGATGTTTTTGTGTGTATCGGATCTCACGAGATATGTTGGAGTGGTTTGAGTGTGTTTTGTAGGTCAAAAGTTGGAGAAAGTCGAAGAATCGAATAAAAGATCAAAGAATCGAGAAGGAGACGAATCAGGCCAAAAACGGCGGTCGCAGAGGAAAAACGGCGGTCGCCGAAGACAGAATGACGACCGCCAAAAGAGCCGAAAAGAGGCAGATTTTTAATTTGGATTTTTGGGCAAAACGGCGACCGCCGTTTTGTAAACGGCGGTCGCTGAAATCATTCGGCGGTCGCGGAAATTGAATGGCGGGCGCCGTTTCAAGGCAGTTGCAGGGCGGTTTCTGATCCTTTCTTTGATGCATTAAGGCGAGGAAAATGGGGGGAAAACATATCTTTCGCCTGGGATTTGGAGGAGGAGAAGGAGACGATCCACTCGGAGCCGACAACTTCGAGATTCAAGTTCAAGTCACGAGCCGTTTCAATTCATCGTAATTGTAGTTGCTATTTCAAATTCTAAATTCTAGTTTATTTCTTTTTATGCTTTGTTCAACTCTTGCAAAACTTACGAATGCTTTCAAGATTATGATGTTTGAATGATTTAGTTGATGAATGCTTTGTTAATTAAAGATTGTTTCAAGCTTTTACTTTGTTGTTTTCTCTTTTTAAATATCTTGTTTATCTTTGATTGTATTTTAAAAGCTTCGTTTTCATTAATCATTATTCTTGTAATTCGATCTTTGTTTAAGATGATGAACTAAATTCCTTACTCGGATGTTTATATGAAGAATTAGACGGATAATTGTTTTTTTACCGGAAGATCTAGTATAAACGACATACTCTTGAATTCGTAACTTGATCGAGAGCGAATAATCAAGTGAACTAAACGTTGAAAAACGAGTTGAGCAACCCGACCGGGAACTTGACTTTCGATTGTCGTTTATTTAGATTGAAAAAGGTAGAAATAATTTGAAGTCGAATTTGAAGTATAATCATCCGAGTCTTTTCCTTATTGTTTATTTCAAAATTTCCATTATAATTGAGAGTACCAAAATGATCTTAGGAGTTAGTATAATGATTTCCGATTCTAGAATTTCTCATACACTTAAATACTACTCTTTCGTTTCCTTGGATTGATACCGAGTCAACTACAATTGACCTCGGATTTTGACGAGAGACGCACGAAAAACGTCTAATCAAAATTGGCGCCGTTGCCGGGGAAACGGATAGTTTTGTTTAAGTGTTTGTTTAGTTTTAGATTCGTATTTCCTTTAGTTAATTTAGTTTACTTGTCTTGTTATTTGCTAATCTTTTACTTTGAGTGTGCATGGTCACTACAAGAAGTAAGGCGGCTAGTGAGCAACAAGGTTCATCGACCGAAGGAATGGAGAAGAATAAAGAAAGGGTTGAGGTTGAAGATGAAACCGGACAAGAAGTGTCGGGATTAAAGAAAGGTCAACCTTCCCAAGGACACATTCTATCTCCTAATACACAAGGACCTCGTCTACCTTCGGGAACTCCTCAAAATGACAACAATCAAGCGGGAGGAAGTAATTTACAGATTCAAATTCCTCAATTCAATGTTCAAGCTCAACTTACTCCTCCAACACCTTTAAATCCACAAGAAGAGGATCATCATTCTACTCCTCATACCGTGATGAGTCCTAATGTTGGATATCATCCAAATATGATGAATCCTCAGATGATGAATCAACCACCGATGATGAATCCGAACATGATGAATAACATGGCTTATCAACCCAACTACGGGTATCCATTTCAGCAACCCGGAGTTCAAGTCAATCAAAACATGCAAGGGCAATTCCAACAACAATGGCCAAATATGATGCCAAATATGATGCCGTATGGGGGTTATGGGATGCAACCGAATCAGTGGAATCAATATGGAAATCCAGCGGCTCGACGAGTTCAACAAGGAGACATCACAAGGCCTATTATTGGAGCGACTCCGGCATGTGTGGATTTACCGGAGGTGGTGAAGAATTACAAGGTGAATCCGATGGACTTCAATCAACTACCGGAGTACCATGGGAATAACAATGAGGATGTGTTGAGTTTCATCCGAGATTTCTACAACACAATTCATACTTTTCCGTTGAATGGTCTTCAAGAAGACGAGTTGCGTTGTCGGTTCTTTCCGATGACATTGAAGGATAAGGCTAAGTCGTGGTGGATAGCTTTGCCACCTAATTCTCTCCAAAATTGGAATGACATCTATGACGAGTTTATGAGTCAATTCTTTCCACATCACAAGACGACGGATTTCCGAAATCAAATTTGTGGTTTTACAAGTCGTCCGGGAGAATTTTTCCATGAAACTTGGGATCGTTTTCAAGATTTACTTCTTAAATGTCCACATCATACTTTTACTCAAGTCTTACTTAATCAAATTTTCTATGACTCTTTGACAGAATCTTTGCAAGGGTCGGTGGATAATCAAGCCGGAGGTGACATCACATATCGATCACCGGAAGAAATGGTTACTATCTACAAGACTATGGCTGGGAATTCAAGGAGAAAAAGTTCGAGAAGGAGAGTTGTGAATGATGTGAAAGAGGTGGAAGCGAGCAACCTCGACTTGAAAATTGAGGAGATGTCAAAAGAAATAAAAGAGTTGAAAATGGAGGATGGGAATCGGAAATCACAACTCCTTTTGAACCAAATGGAGGTGTGTACTTTGTGTGGATATCAAGGGCATGGACCAGCTACATGTCCGATGCCTCAAATGCAAGCACCGTTGATGATTGAAGGGCAGCCTATGGTTGGAAAGCAAGGGAACATGGCATGCGTTCCATACCAACCACAACAACAAGGTGAAATGGTGATTTCGGAAGTTCAAGCTTCGGTGGTACAGCCGTATAACCAACAAGGAGGCTACTACAACACTCAACAAGGAGGGAATCAAAGGCCTAATTATCCTTATCAACCAAGACAACAACCTCAACAATGGCAACCGAGGCAAAATTTTCAACAAGGTCAATCATCGAGCACACTTTACCGAGCACCTTACCAAGCACCGAATCAACAATACCGGGCTCCGTCTCAAGCTCCTACTCAACAACAACAGCCTCTAAGACCTCTTCAACAACCCTCGAGTAATAATTTTGAAGAGTGGATGAAGAAATATGCCGAGAAAAATGATTTGAGGATGGACAATTTGGAAGTGAAAGTGGGAGGATACGATGCGGTGCTTAATAGCATAAATACTCAAATGGGACAAATGGCGACTACATTGGGAAAGATGCAAGCTAAGGAAGAGTCGGGAAGACTTCCAATTCAATGGTGAGAAGTGCACGAAGGGCCGGCGATCGCAATCCATCACCACCACCACCACCACCAAGGAAGAGGGGACGTGGTTCCGCTACTACTTCCGCCTCAACCGGACCTCGAGATATCTCCGCACAATTTGGAGCTCCGTTTCCCATTTACTACGTCAAGGAAGGAAGAGCATATGAGAAATTAATATCAAAGGGTGAACACATCTTACCTCGTCCGATAGATTGGGAGTTAATGGAAAGGTTGAAGATCAAGGAAAGGATTTTAGAGCTTTTCCGGCGTATGAGTTTGAGGATATTTGTGGAGATGGATTTCAAGTATTCCACGAAGCTTGGATTGGAGATGCTTAGTACCTTCAAACTAGTGCATGAGAAGAGGAAGCCATCGTATGCTACGTGTCGACTCAAGGGAGTAGAGGTCACGATAACGGAAGAAATCATGAAGGAGGTGTTCGGAATTCAAGATGGAGAGGGACGGCTTACCGAAGAACGGGAAAGTGGGACCGTGAAGACAACACATTGGCAAGAGATGGCCGGGCCTAATGAGAAGTGGAAGGATCATGGTCGATCAATTGCGTTCATCGATCCCGTGCTTTGTATTGTCCATAAGTTTTTGACCTACAACATCTTCGGGAAAGTGGAAGGCAACAAAGTGAACTCCTTGGAGTTTTCTTTCATCAATGCGGCTTTGAATGATATACCTTCGACTCCATTGAAGAAAGTGTGGGGTTTGATGGATCAAGCGGCTAGAGGAATACGGACTCGAGGGGCTTTGTTCCAATTTGCTCGACATCTTGCCATTGCCAATCAAATCATTGATGAGGATGATGAGACGTATGATGGAGAGCCGTGGGAGGTACCTCGAGCTTTGGATGTGGATGAGTTCGAGGCTAGTGGATTAATTTTGGCCGGAGAGTTCGTGCCACATGAGATCCGTACCGCCAAAGATCCACAAGTAATGGTGGATTATCGACAAAAGAACTCGGCCCGCATACAAAAATGGAAGTTAGAGTTGGCGGGAGAAAGAGTGGGATCTTCGATTTTGAGAGCGGCCCAAATTGAGGAGGAGAACCTAATGCGTGAAAGAGCGGGTTCATCGTCCGGATTGGGGCATAATGTTGTCGATGGGACATCGACAAGAGATCCGGTGTGGGAGCAAGCATACACGGACTACGGAGCACAAGGAAATCACGGCTACGGGTGGACCGATTCGGGGACGAATTGGAATTCTTCATACGAGGTTCCTCAAACCGGAACCTACTACTCGGATTCGGGACGGATGCATCCCGAGGACCTCCAAGAGATCATAAATGCCAATGCTCGGACATATGATGCACTAAATGCGAGAATGGATCGGATGGCCCTCGACGATGCTACATGGAATAACCGTATGGCTGCCCAGAGGAGCTACTACGAGCAATCAACCCGTCAAATTTTGAGAGAAGAAAGGGACTACAACGAGCAAGCTACTAGAAGGATTGTGAGAGAGGAGATGGAGGATATGAGAAGAGAGCAACGTCAATTCTTCGAGGCCTATGCTAGAGGAGGAGGCCACTTTCCACCTCCCAACATGTGAGAGAGGTCGTGCTAGTCACGACCTAGGTATGTTTTCTTTTCTTTTCTTTTATGTTTTGTAAATATGTGTTTTTGTTTATTTGATTGTGTGGATTAGTTATGTTTCTTTTTATTATTAGTTTGTTGTTTTGTGAAAAATCACTCGTTCATGCTCAAGGTTTTGGTTTGTCCCGAATGTGGTAGTGTTTGCATGTGGATTTGGTTAAGTTGTTGCTTGAACTCACTTGGTTAGTTGGTTGTACCACTTGTTAAGAGTCGAGGAAATGAGTATATGATATACATGAGTTTCTTTCCTTGCTAAATACATGTGAGCTTTTGAGCCTAATTTCCTTGGAGCGTATTCATGATTTTTCTCGAGTTGTGAGTATGAGTTGATTGAGAATGGATATTTGGACTTTGTTATGTCATTGCATGAATATGAAGTTACTTTGACTTGGTTGAGAATGGAAAATGACGTTTTGAGATTGTTAGGATTTAACTCCACATTTATAAATTCCCCAAAATGACCGTACCCGTCGAGGGACTCCCTAGTTAACCATTTTGAGCCTACATGGTACCTATTCTTGTAACCGAGAGTTCCACGAGAGATGTGAGATTTTGAAGGGTGTTACAAGTTTGATTGAGAAGGTTAATATGGGATATTGTGATGTATTGAACATGTATTCTCGTATAAAGGCATGCTATAATAAAAAGCTTACTCCCTAATAAAAAAAATGAATACTCTTTGATTGTGTAAACAATTGACGAGGAAAGGATAAAAAAAAAAAAAAAAAGCAAAAAGAAAAAAAAAATGAGAAAAAGAAGAAAAAGAGTAAAAAAAAAAAGTAAAAAGTGGGAGTATTAAATATATTAGTCTATCGAGAGCATGTGGTTTATGATGAGTATTGACGTTATAAGGGGGGTTGAATGATTTTCATTTGGTGATGGAGGGAGTTGTGTGAGTACATTTGGTGTAGGAGGTTGGCGAGAGCGATTTATTTGATTTTATATTTTTCTTTCGATTCCCACCTATTACCCGAGCCACCTAAATTGCAATCTCATTCCGATTCTTGTTCTTCTTTGTCAAAGTATGCGGATTTTCTTGTGATGTGTTGATTTTTATATTCTCGATTTACTTGTGAGTGATGACCAATTTATATTTTCGAGGGATTCATTTGGAGAGATAGGTGAGTTTGAGTGACATGATATCATTATTCTCATTTTTCTCGTTTTTGACAAGTGGTTGGATTGTGGATTGATAGTGAGTTCATAGTACGTGATTTGTGCAAATACGTTGTTGGTTGATTTTACCTTGCTCGGGACTAGCAAGGATTTGAGCGTGGGGGGGTGATTTATGTCGTGTGTGTGTGTTTTTCGTTTATGTTTTAGTGTCGTTTGTGAGTCGTGTTTTGTTATGTTTGTGTCGTTTTAGTTATTTTTGATGTTTTTGTGTGTATCGGATCTCACGAGATATGTTGGAGTGGTTTGAGTGTGTTTTGTAGGTCAAAAGTTGGAGAAAGTCGAAGAATCGAATAAAAGATCAAAGAATCGAGAAGGAGACGAATCAGGCCAAAAACGGCGGTCGCAGAGGAAAAACGGCGGTCGCCGAAGACAGAATGACGACCGCCAAAAGAGCCGAAAAGAGGCAGATTTTTAATTTGGATTTTTGGGCAAAACGGCGACCGCCGTTTTGTAAACGGCGGTCGCTGAAATCATTCGGCGGTCGCGGAAATTGAATGGCGGGCGCCGTTTCAGGGCAGTTGCAGGGCGGTTTCTGATCCTTTCTTTGATGCATTAAGGCGAGGAAAATGGGGGGAAAACATATCTTTCGCCTGGGATTTGGAGGAGGAGAAGGAGACGATCCACTCGGAGCCGACAACTTCGAGATTCAAGTTCAAGTCACGAGCCGTTTCAATTCATCGTAATTGTAGTTGCTATTTCAAATTCTAAATTCTAGTTTATTTCTTTTTATGCTTTGTTCAACTCTTGCAAAACTTACGAATGCTTTCAAGATTATGATGTTTGAATGATTTAGTTGATGAATGCTTTGTTAATTAAAGATTGTTTCAAGCTTTTACTTTGTTGTTTTCTCTTTTTAAATATCTTGTTTATCTTTGATTGTATTTTAAAAGCTTCGTTTTCATTAATCGTTATTCTTGTAATTCGATCTTTGTTTAAGATGATGAACTAAATTCCTTACTCGGATGTTTATATGAAGAATTAGACGGATAATTGTTTTTTTACCGGAAGATCTAGTATAAACGACATACTCTTGAATTCGTAACTTGATCGAGAGCGAATAATCAAGTGAACTAAACGTTGAAAAACGAGTTGAGCAACCCGACCGGGAACTTGACTTTCGATTGTCGTTTATTTAGATTGAAAAAGGTAGAAATAATTTGAAGTCGAATTTGAAGTATAATCATCCGAGTCTTTTCCTTATTGTTTATTTCAAAATTTCCATTATAATTGAGAGTACCAAAATGATCTTAGGAGTTAGTATAATGATTTCCGATTCTAGAATTTCTCATACACTTAAATACTACTCTTTCGTTTCCTTGGATTGATACTGAGTCAACTACAATTGACCTCGGATTTTGACGAGAGACGCACGAAAAACGTCTAATCACTGGCCCTTCATGAACAAGGCAGAAAACGGGCAGGCCTTTTTGCCTGGGTAGCTAGCACTCGCTAGCCTACCTAGCGCCCGCTAGGACTGTGACGCTAGCGGGCGCTACCTTACGTAGCGGGCGCTACGCGGAGATTTCAGCATCGCGTTTTTGGCTTGTTGGACAAGTTTCTTCCCCCCTATAAATATGTAACCCTATTGTAAATTAGGGTTAACACCTCCATAAGACTAGAATCGAATTATACCATTACAAAGCCTTGTAATCGAGCGTGATAATTGTTCTAGTGAATTATTGCAGCGGCAAGAAAGTGGACGTAGCCCTCGTTAACGGGTGAACCACTATAACTCTTCGTGTCATTTATTTCCGTATTTTTCGTTATTGTTTGTTCGTATTGTTTTTCAAGAGGGGAATTTGGACGCGAATTACCCAACAACTGGTATCAGAGCGCTAGAGTTATAGCGATCGGGGAAAAGCGATGACGGACACCACAACCTCGTTTGGGGTTACGAAATTTGACGGGAATAACTATGGACACTGGAAGATGCAGATCGAGGACTACCTTTATGGGAAGCGGCTCGGAATTCCTTTGAAGGGTAGACCGGAGAAGATCACGGATGACGAGGAATGGGAAAGCCTCGACAGGCAGGTGTTGGGATTGATACGTTTGTCTCTAGCTTCAAACGTGTCATTCAATGTGCGCTCAATTCCCACAACCAAGGGTTTGATGGCTGCCCTATCGAACATGTACGAGCAACCTTCAGCGAACAACAAGGTGTATCTCATGAAGCAGTTGTTCAACCTGAAGATGTCGGACAATGCAAACGCAGCCAACCACATAAATGAGCTGAATTCCATCTTGGATAAGTTGAAAGGAGTCGGGGTGAACTTCGATGAAGAAATTTACGCCTTGTGCCTACTTGCGTCTCTGCCGGATAGTTGGGAGCCCATGCGGGCAGCTGTTAGCAACTCTATGGGGAAGGAGAATCTGCAGTTCTCCGAAGTTAGAGATAAGATCCTTGCCGAGGAAATCCGGAGAAAAGATTTCAAGGGAAAGTTTCCTAGTTCGGCCTTGAGTGTAGAGAGCCGGGGGAGAAACTCGGGCAGGAATGCTAACAGGAACAGAGGGAGATCCAAGTCTAGGAGTGGAAGAGATAGCTCGAGGTCCGAGGATAATGAGTGCTGGAATTGTGGGAAGACGGGGCACTTCAAGAGGGATTGTCGCTCTCGGGGGAAGAACGACAACAAGAAGAAGGGAACCGCCAATGCGGTGGTGCAAGAGGATGACGACGATGGGGACGTCCTCCTCTGTTCGGTCGACTCACCGATCGATTCCTGGGTGCTGGACTCAGGGGCTTCTTTCCATACTACTGCACAGCGAGAGGTAATGTTGAATTATGTCTCGGGTGACTATGGAAAGGTTTTTCTTGCAGATGACGAGCCACTCGATATAGTCGGGATGGGAGATATCAACCTGAAGCTGTCTAATGGGCAAACCTGGAAGATTACCAAGGTCAGACATGTGCCGGGGTTGATGAGGAACCTAATTTCGGTGGGCCAGCTTGATAATGATGGCTACCGGACGTCATTTGGAGATGGGTCGTGGAAGGTTTCGAGGAACGCCATGACCATTGCTCGAGGTCATAAGACGGGCACACTTTATTTGACGACGAGCATGAGGGACTCGGTTGGTGTTGTTGATGGCACCCAGAAGACCGAGTTGTGGCATTGCAGGCTGGGGCACATGAGTGAGAAGGGGATGAAGATCATGGCAAAGAACGGGCTGCTGCCCGAACTCAAAGCGATTGAGTCTCACACGTGCGAGAGCTGCATTCTTGGAAAGCAGAAACGAGTGAGTTTTTCCAAAGGTGGAAGGGAGCCCAAGGCGGAGAAGCTGGAACTAGTACACACGGATGTTTGGGGGCCAGCTCCCGTCGCCTCACTCGGAGGGTCACTCTACTATGTTACCTTCATCGATGACTCCACACGGAAGGTATGGGTATACTTCATGAAAAATAAGAGTGACGTGTTCTCTGTTTTCAGGAAATGGAAAGCCGAGGTTGAGAATGAAACAAATCTCAAGGTGAAGTGTTTGAGGTCCGACAACGGTGGTGAGTACGTTGACGCCGACTTCAAACAATTTTGTGTCGAGAGTGGGATCAAGATGGTGAAGACTATTCCGGGGACCCCACAACAAAACGGAATAGCGGAACGAATGAACAGGACGCTAAATGAGAAGGCCCGGAGTATGCGGTTACATTCGGGGATGCCTAAAATGTTTTGGGCATATGCCATCGACATGGCAGCTCATTTGATCAACAGAGCACCGTCGGTTCCTTTGGAATTTCGGATTCCTGAGGAGGTTTGGAGTGGGAAGAAGCTGAATCTGTCCTACTTGAGGGTGTTCGGGAGTCTGGCGTATGTCCATATCGACGAAGCTGCTCGTAGCAAGCTTGATCCTAAATCCAAGAAGTGCTTCTTCATTGGATATGGCGGCACGGAGTTCGGGTACCGATTTTGGGATGCCGAAAATCATAAGGTGATCCGAAGCAAGAATGTGTTCTTCAACGAGGCGGTCTTGTACAAGGGTAAAGGCGAGGTCGTTGAAGAAAGCATTGATCCCGTGGGAGACACGGAGGAGGTTCCGGTGGAGGTCGTGGAGACCGAGAAGATCGAGGAGGGCAACACGAGCAGCGAGGATGATCAAGATGAGAATGCTCATCCTAACATCGATCCAGTCACACCGAAGCCGTGGAGGTCGACTAGGGTAAGAAGACCTCCTCATAAATTTTCACCTTCCCTTAACTATATTTTGCTGACTGATAGGGGTGAGCCGGAGAGCTACACCGAGGCTATACAAGCGAGGGATTCGATCAAGTGGGAGTCTGCCATGAAAGAAGAGATGAGCTCATTGATGTCGAATCAGACTTGGGAACTAGCCGAGCTTCCGAAGGAGAAGAAGGCCTTGCACAATAAATGGGTCTTCCGGGCAAAGGAAGAACACGATGGGAGCGTTCGGTATAAAGCGAGATTAGTGGTGAAAGGGTTCCAGCAGAAAGAAGGGATCGACTACACGGAGATTTTTGCTCCGGTAGTGAAGATGGTAACCATCCGGGTGGTGCTTAGCTTGGTGGCAAAGGAGAATTTACATCTTCAGCAAATGGATGTAAAGACCGCATTTCTTCACGGGGATCTAGATGAAGAAATCTACATGAAGCAACCGGAGGGTTTCGAAGTCCGAGGCAAGGAGAAGCTGGTGTGTAAGCTTCAGAAGAGCTTGTATGGGTTGAAGCAAGCTCCGAGGCAGTGGTACAAGAAGTTCGACATGTTCATGAAGCGAGTCGAGTTCACGCGGTGCGAGGCGGACCACTGCTGCTATTTCAAGAGTCTTGGAAGAGGTACCTACATAATTTTGCTCCTTTATGTAGATGACATGCTGATAGTCGGGGCGAGCTTGGCGGAGATCGACAAGCTTAAGAAGAGTCTATCGAGGGAGTTCTCTATGAAGGATTTGGGTGCTGCCAAACAAATCCTGGGGATGAGAATTACGAGGAGCAAGGATGGTCTTGAGTTGTCTCAAGAGGAATATCTGAAGAAGGTATTGGCGAGGTTTAGCATGGAGAATGCGAAACCGGTTAGCACTCCTTTGGCTAGTCACTTCCGTTTGTCAAAGGAGGACTCGCCGGTGAGCGAGGAGGAGTTAGAGCATATGGATAAGGTCCCTTACGCCTCTGCGATTGGGAGCCTTATGTATGCTATGGTGTGCACGAGGCCTGACATTGCCCATGCAGTGGGAGTAGTCAGTCGGTTTATGAGTAATCCGGGGAAGCAACACTGGGAAGCCGTCAAGTGGATCTTTCGATACTTGAGAGGGACTTCCGGTTTTGTTTTGAGGTTCCAAAAATCAGATTCGGGGTTACTTGGGTTCGTGGACGCAGACAACGGAGGAGATGTGGATAGTAGGAAGAGCACTACTGGGTACGTGTACACTTTCGGGGGTACCGCGATTAGCTGGGTGTCGAGGTTGCAGAAGATCGTAGCATTGTCGAGTTGCGAGGCGGAGTACGTTGCTGTGACGGAAGCCGCGAAGGAGATGATGTGGCTACAAGCTTTTCTGCTTGAGCTGAGGCAAGATCACTCGAGGAGTATCTTGTGTTCCGACAGTCAGAGCGCCATTCACTTGGCGAAGAATCCGGTGTACCATGCTCGAACGAAGCATATCCAGCTGAGATATCACTTCATTCGATCGGCCTTAGAGGAAGGCGTCTTGGTGTTGGAGAAGATTCTTGGGAGTAAGAATCCGGCCGACATGTTTACGAAGGTGGTACCGTGCGACAAGTTGAGGTTGTGTTCAACCTCGGTTGGTCTTCTGGGATGAGGACCGAGGACGCCGCTGCAATGGGAAGAGACGATAGGGGTCGTGAATTAACTTCAAGTGGGAGATTGTTGAGTGTGAAGGGTGAATTCACGCGGAAAATCGACAAAGGGAGGCTCAACACCCGCCGGGAGGTCTAGCGGGTGCCAGACATGTTCCAGCGGGTGCTGGACAAGGCTAGCAGGCGCTGGCCCTTCATGAACAAGGCAGAAAACGGGCAGGCCTTTTTGCCTGGGTAGCTAGCACTCGCTAGCCTACCTAGCGCCCGCTAGGACTGTGACGCTAGCGGGCGCTACCTTACGTAGCGGGCGCTACGCGGAGATTTCAGCATCGCGTTTTTGGCTTGTTGGACAAGTTTCTTCCCCCCTATAAATATGTAACCCTATTGTAAATTAGGGTTAACACCTCCATAAGACTAGAATCGAATTATACCATTACAAAGCCTTGTAATCGAGCGTGATAATTGTTCTAGTGAATTATTGCAGCGGCAAGAAAGTGGACGTAGCCCTCGTTAACGGGTGAACCACTATAAATCTTCGTGTCATTTATTTCCGTATTTTTCGTTCTTGTTTGTTCGTATTGTTTTTCAGGAGGGGAATTTGGACGCGAATTACTCAACAGAACTGAACTGAACTAAATCGATCTGAACTGAATTGAACTGAAGCGACCTAAACTGAACTGAACTGGACTGAAATTAAGTCCAAAAGAACAGGTCCCTATTCATTCACAAGTTGTTTTGTTTCTCGCGATTTCTGATTTGAAATAGATTACAGTATGACATGCTTGATACTATGACACGAGAAATTATTATATCTTTGAACATAATACATTTGTCATGTATGCAATAACTTATTTTTACACTTTGATTTTTATTTATTTATCATTTTGTAGATATAGTTCTTAATTAAACAACCTGACGAGCAAAAATGAAATTTTAATTTGTACACATACGCATTGTCTTATTGTACGTACATATCTACGTTGATCGTGCAGTCACTCTCACCGCCCAAAGCTTCATGCGAAACCATTAATTAACCAAATGCACAATTGTTTGAAAAGAACATCACAAGTCGGGCAATTGGAAAGAAATGTTCCAAGTGCAAATTAATGCCTCAGCCCAAATTAGAGATCATCGAGACAATAACTTAGTTCCTAAGGCCATCTCCAACCGAACACAAAAACGTAAACTCAAAAATAAGTTTTATTTTAAGTTTACAGTAAATTCACTCCAACCGAGATTCCAATACTAAAACTTAAAAGAATATTCTCAAAATATTCTTCTTATACAACTTTTCATAAATAACCAAAATCTTTATAAATTTACAATTTAACCACATAACTTTTGACATTAAAAATTTAATAGTTATTATTTTCAATTTAAAATTTCAAATATAATAAAAAAAATATTGTGATATCCTCATACTATTATTTTATTTTTAACGTCAATTAAATAATTTAATATTTAATTATATTTTGTATTATCATGTTTATTTTTATTTCATTATTTAAAATATTTTTATTAAAATTTATTTTAATTATTAATGATATGATTATTAAAAAAAATTACATTAAAAAATTATTAAATAAGAAACTAAAAAATTTTGATAGATTATATTTATTAATTTATATAAAAAAGATCATTTTATAAATAATAAAGTTTTTGGTTTGAGTTTAAGGTAAACGTAAATTTGAGTATTTTTTATGTGGGTCCCACCTTAATACTTATAATAGGTTTATGTTTGGGTATCGCTTGGAGCATCTCCCTTGCTCCAAAATAGGTTTTTGGTATCGGTTGGAGATGCTCTAACTACAATTATTGCTGCATGTGCAATTAGCCACAATTCATAAGCAAAGCCCAAAATTTTGACCCGACTCACAAGTTGCATATTTGGTACATAATATCAAAATTAGATACATGTCAATCTCAATAAAATGATAAACTTCATGCAGTACAACATTAATTAACTACACTATTGATTTCTCGAAGTTTGTAAGATGAGATCTTTTTTTTATACAAACTCATCCTGTGACAATTTACGAGTGAATATAGCAAGTATAACTTTAATATACTTTTTTAGTAGCGAATCATAAATATATTATAGAATATATTTGGATTATTAATTAATACTCTCTCTAATTCAATTTAATTGGCATAGGAGAGGGTTGCATTGGTTTTAAGAAAACACCTTTTTGCTTTGTGTTTTTTTTTTTTTGTTTGAAGGGTAATTATAAGTGAGGGAGGGGGGTGTGGCCATTAATTCAAGAAAAAAAAAGGTAAAATGTGACATTTGTTAAAAGACATAGAGAGTATAAATTTCAAGTTGTCTTACTCTCTAAGGGTTAATTGTTGGTATAAGGCTAACGCTTGGGTTCGACTCCCACCAAAAGCGATTCCACTCAAATTAAAAATTTACTAGGTCTCACCAAAGAAGTTGAAATTGACTCATAAGTGAAGATAAGTATTAAATAATGCGGCTTCTAACAAAATAAAATACGTCATAATTTAACGTCATAATTGATGGAGCAAAAATTGCAATAAAATAAATTTAGCGTTAAGATTAGAGTGTGCGAGTCCAATTATATGCTTAGCGCAAAAACACATGAGCCAAAAGAGATTCGAGTCAACTAAAAAGGTTTAATACTAAAACCAATTAAATATGTACTCCTATCTAATTTGTTTATATGCAACGTAAGGTGACTCAACATTGCATTTTAAACATGTAGATGTCACTTAGATCAGTCCACTCCAGTCCTCTCGATCTAATGGACTATTTTGACTGAAAAAAATTTGAGTTGTAAATTTGTAGTATTTCTCAATTCTAAAATTTTTCGATTTTAAAATATTACGTCCAACTGATAAAAAAAAAAAAAAGCAAAATAATAAATTAAATTAAGTTTAAAATTATACTCTCCTATTGGCTATAGCGTATAATTTTCCAATAAAATAAAATTTTAATATTTCATAATAATAATTATAGTTATAATATTTAAATTGCCAAAAAAATTCAAATATTCAAAAACTTTTAAATCATAAAATAATTTAATAATAATTTTTAAATTATTAAAAATATATATTGAGATTGCATTTTTATTTTTTTATTTTAGTCAAAACATTGTGTTAATAATTTATATAAATTTTAATTTAGTAAATAAATCTAGTTAGTCGAGTGAGCCCACAAATTATCGGGGTTGGTTAAGGTCAAATTGGGTCGAAGATGTTTGATCCTACTCTTTCGAGGTCGCTCGACTCGAGTCATCAATTTCTGGTTAAATTGACATCACTATCCCTAGCAACATGATTGGCCATCCACTTATTAATTGGATGTGTCCTCAAAGAGAGTAATACACGTGCGAGTGAGCCGACTAAAAGAAAGATTCGGAGATGCAATGCACAGCAGCAGGTCACCTATTAGCTCTCACATCTCGTAATAAATCACTGTTTCACAGATATGGTAAAACACAGCACACCTCCAACCCACACTCACACACAGGCAAGCTATATTCTTCAAAAGGTTATTAATCAAATTTCCTCTTATAAACGTTATTAAATAGGCTATTTTAAAGAGAAACATTTCTAAAATGAAAAATTAATTATGAAAACTATCTACTCTTAATATATACTCTATTTGTTTGCACGATTAATAGATAGTAGTATATTTTTTATGTAAAAACACACAAAGAAGTAGGTCTATAAATCGTGAATAGAGAGAGTATTTACTTAATATAGTTTTCTATATTGAAAAAATGTTTCAATAAACCATTCAAGGCGTACTCTTGGTATCACTCTGATAAAAAAAATCTATTTAGTATATCACTTGTAAATTTGATCATATAATATATTACTGGCTCTCTCAAGTAATATGAATTCAAAATTTTCTATATACTATTATATTACTTGTGTTATGACTTATGAATGATATTATTATTATTATTATTATTATTATTATTATTATTATTATTATTATTATTATTATTATTCACTGTTCTAAAAATCCCCGCTTAGCTTCGATTAATCCCCGTCTAGGCTTTAAGCTGTACTCGACCGCCTCGATTTTAAGCTCTAGGCCCCTAACCCGCCTAAGCGCCATCTAAACCCGCTCAGACCCGCCTAAACCCGCCTTGGGCCGCCTAAGTTCAATTAATTTCGTATTTACTTACTTAAACGGTTCTCGAGCAGATTTAACTGAACAATCAAATTAGATGCAAATCTTAATGAATCAAATAAAATAGATAATGTTATGATAAATTTTGATGTACGAGACCAGAATTAAAAAAAACATATTAAATATATAATGAAAATGATCTAAAATTTGAAATTTACAAACTATTTTAATTATTTTACTATGTTAAACTTGTGATTAATATTATGTTCAAATTATTTATTGATTATTTTGTTCAAAATATTGATTTATTATGCATACAAATATTTTTAAAATATAATATTAATTAATTAAATATAAAAATATAAAACGATTAATCCCCGCCTAGTCCCGATTAATCCCTCTAGGCGCTAGGCCCTTAGTCACCGCCCGACTAGCGTCTAGCGCCTTTTAGAATCTTGTTATTATTATTATTATGAAAGTGTAACATTTTTAATTTTTTTAATAAAAATTGTTTCAAAACTACAATCACACAATCTATTTTGTAAATAAAATAAAAATTAAATAAAAAAACAAACTTCATCACAAATTTGAACTGTGATTTACGAATTACATAAAAAAAATTAAAAATAGCATTTTTAAAAATATAACAAAACTAAAAATTGAGAAAAAAAATATTATATTGTATATACATAATACATTGCTAATTTTGAAATATAATTTTTTTCGTACTATTTTTTACTATGTTTAAAACTTTTATTTTGAGAGAAGAGACGAAAAACTCTACCATATCAAATTTCATATTATTCTCTTATGTCACATGCTAATTGTCGCATTTTTTTTTTGTAAATTAAAAAAAAAACGAGACAATTGGTATGAAACATAGAAAATAATATTTTAATGAAAACTACTCACATTAATAATTTAAGAAGTATTTTGAAAAAAGAAAAACTTGATGTATGAAATTATAAATTCAACTTCATAAAATAGTAGTATACTACTCCTTTACAATATAGGATTAATATTTTTTTACCTATTTATTTATTAAAGTATTATTATTCGAAAAATTATAAACATTAGCACATTTTGAGAATAGTAGTAATTACTTATTTAACCTTTAGAACATAAAAAATACTCATATATTAATATTTTTTTTTCTTAACTAATGACTTATTGAGTGATGAGTACCTTCTGCAAAGCGTAGGGTAGGGAGCGTGACATACAATTGGGAGTAAGGGTGGGAATTCCGGTTTTGGTTATCGGTTAAAACCGAAACCGAACCGAAAATTTCGGTTTTTGGTTAACCAAATATATGAAATTCGGTTTTCGGTTCGGTTATCGGTAAGAATTTTTTTATATATTCGGTTATCGGTTAATCCGATAACCGATCATTAAAAACCGAATAACCGAAATATATTATATATATTACATATTATATATATTCTTAAGTACGATTGTATGACAATACTCCCTTACTTATTTCGGATTTTTTGTATTTTGTTGGATTTATGCATGTTAGGTTGAATAAGTTGGATTTTAGTTTAAATTTGTTTATATTTTGATTTGTTTTCTTTTTTTTCCACGATATTATTTTTAAAATCAGCTTACTTTTTTTCTAATCGGTTTTTTGGTTAACCGATAACCGAACCGAAAAAATCGGTTCGGTTATTGGTTATCCAATAAATTATTCGGTTCGGTTTTGGTTAGTCATTTTCGTCGTTTTTCGGTTCGGTTAACCGGTCATTCGGTTCGGTTCGGTTTTAGTTAACCGAACTTCCAGCCCTAATTGGGAGGGTAAGGTGTGAGCCATTTTTTTTTACTGTCTGTGTATTTCATTTATTGATTTGAGAAAACTATAAAGAGTAATTATTTAAGAAAAAACGATTTATTCAATTCTAAAAAAGCATTTAGAGTTACTTTTTACTATTAAAAATCCTCCATAATTTAATTTTAAAATATAGGAGAAAATTTTAAATTACTATGTATATGCGTGTTCTGTGCATAATAAATCACCATTATTACATTTAAATATGGAAAATGTGGTCCCCAGAAATATAGCGGAGTGGTAAGGCCTGTGATGATGTGAGTGTAATTCTCCGGCAACGCAGGGTTCGAATATCGGGTGGGACAAATTTTCATTGAAATATTATGAAGGTTTGTCCTGGGGTTCGACCTGTTGGCTCTCTCGCACAGGTGTCTGTCACTCGGGCACATTCCTCGATTTACATCCTACCCGATCGAGGGACCTCCGATCGGGTGGGGTGGAATTTCTCGTCTCTCCTCCTTATAAAAAAAATATGGAAAATGTGAATAAAAGTTGGGGACCGACGGAGGTATGACTTTTTCTTGTTACACACTCTCTACTACTTAAATTTATTTTGTCTATATATGAATCCCTTCATTCCCTCTTCATTTTCGCCCACATTAAAAATTTATCGCCACCGTACTGAATCCTGATCACTTATAATGTCGAGAGTAGTGGCCGCCATCACATCACCACCGCCTTCTCCCACTCTCGGCGAGCTCATGAAACGCGCCGGAGACGATGACGTCGACGACACCGATCTCGAAATGAGCCGTCGACCCACCTCGACGATCCCCTTCGTCCTCTCCTTCTCCCACCTCACCTACACCGTCCGCTCAAACCGCATCGCCAAGACCATCCTCGACGACGTCTCCGGCGAGGCCCGCGACGGCGAGATCACGGCGGTGATGGGCGCCTCCGGCTCCGGCAAATCTACCCTCCTCGACGCCCTCGCCGGCCGCATCTCCCGCGGCAGCCTCGGCGGCGGCCACGTCACCCTCAACGGCGAGCCCCTCGACTCCAAGCTGACGAGCACCATCTCCGCCTACGTCATGCAGGACGACCTCCTCCACCCCATGCTCACCGTCGAGGAGACCCTCCTCTTCGCCGCCGAGTTCCGCCTCCCGCGGGCCCTCTCCAGGCCGAAGAAGCGGGCCCGCGTCGAGGCCCTCCTCGACCAGCTCGGCCTCCGCGCCGCCGCCCGGACCCTCGTCGGCGACGAGGGCCGCCGCGGCGTCTCCGGCGGCGAGCGGCGGCGGGTGTCGATCGGGATCGACGTCGTCCACGACCCCATCCTCCTCTTCCTCGACGAGCCGACTTCCGGGCTCGACTCGACCAGCGCCCACATGCTCGTCAAGGTCCTCCAGCGGATCGCGAGGAGCGGGAGCATCGTGGTTCTGACGCTCCATCAACCGAGCTATCGAATCCTCGGACTTTTGGACCAGACGGCGTTCCTCTCCCGGGGGAGGATCGTCTACAGCGGATCCCCGTCGAACCTTCCCCTGTTCCTCGACGGGTTCGGCCGGCCGATCCCGGACGGGGAGAATCGAGCGGAGTTCGCCCTCGACCTCGTCCGGGAGCTCGAGGTCTCCCCCGGGGGGACGAAGGGGCTCGTCGAGTTCAACAAGGCCTGGCAGAAAATGCATCCGAGACAATCGAGTATTTCCAACGGCTTCTTGTCGCTAAAGGAAGCCATAACGGCTAGCGTATCGAGAGGGAAGCTCGTTTCCGGGGCGACCGGAGGCGGAATGAAAACTTTCGCGAACCCGTTGTGGATCGAAGTGGCGGTTTTGTCGAAGAGATCGTTGGTCAACTCCACTCGTATGCCGCATTTGTTCTTAGTCCGCCTGAGCGCGGTGATGGTCACCGGATTCATCCTAGCCAGCGTGTTTTGGAGGCTCGACGACTCGCCCAGGGGCATTCAGGAGCGGTTCGGGTTCTTCGCTTTCGCCATGTCCACGACGTTCTACGCGCAGGCGGACGCTCTCCCAGTCTTCATCCAAGAAAGGTACGAGAAATAGAGTGTATATATATTGGTTTTCATTGTTATTTAAGATAACTTTTGCTTTTAAAATTATGCTACTGCAGGTACATATTCCTGAGGGAAACAGCTCACAATGCGTACAGGAAATCCTCGTACGTGCTGTCTCACGCGTTAACCTCCTTACCGGGGCTGCTGTTCCTATCGTTCATGTTCGCGGCGGCAACTTTCTGGGCGGTGGGGCTGAGCGGGAGTTTCTTCTTCTACTTGGTGATGTCGTTCGCGTCTTTCTGGGTCGGGAGCTCGTTCGTGACCTTAGTCTCGGCGTTGGTCCCACAGGTGATGCTCGGGTACGTGATCGTGGTCTCGCTCCTGGCTTACTTCTTGCTCTTCAGCGGGTTCTTCATACACCGAGACAGGATCCCGGCTTACTGGATATGGTTCCACTACGTGTCGGTTATCAAGTACCCGTACGAGGGCGTTTTGTTGAACGAGTTTCACGATGCGGAAAAGTGCTTTGTCCGAGGAAAGCAGATGTTCGACGGGACGCCGCTGGCGGAGGTGGCGGACGGGATGAAGGAGAGGCTGCTGGAGAGTATGAGCGGGGTGTTGGGAGTGCCGATAACGAGGGAGACGTGCGTGACCACGGGAGGGGATGTGCTGCGGCAGCAGGGGATTAGTGGGCTCACCAAGTGGGATTGTGTGTGGGTGACGCTTGCGTGGGGCTTCTTGTTTAGGATACTCTTTTACTTCATTTTGCTCTGGGGGACTAAGAATAAAAGGAAATGATTTATTAATTGAACTTGCCGTGATTAGTTTATGAATTAATTACTATCTGTTACTATTAATTATTTTATTTTTCCAAATTAAGGACAAATTAAAATGATGGCAATAGTTCCCTATAATGAAATATAATTTTATATTGTTGAAATGTACAATAAAAATCACTGTAAGGGCAAAATCGTAATTTTGCCAGGATTTGATATTCCCGCAAGACAAAACAGCGTCGTTTTGCTGATGAACTGGCGCGCGGGTGCAAGGTCTAGGGCGGTCGATTTCTCACTCGATTCTTAACCATTTCACATGATTCTTGTGGCTACGTGATCCTTGTCAGCTTATCTACGAGACGCGCATGGAATTGAGTGTATTGATCGCACGGTCGCGATGTGCGAGTCTGTTACAGACGGGCGGTTTAGATGTCCATTTCGATTTTGTGCATTATATAATCGCGTGTGTTTGCGATTGATATGCAATTCTTGAGCTAGAGTGAACTTTGTACAATCGGTTTTGAACTTTATATAATACCAGAACACCATTCCCCTCCACCGTGCACATAGATCACATTTCCGATAATCGAAGCACGTAAAATTGTTGTTGTGTCTGTGTTTTCTCTTCGTGTTTGCGTTCGTAATTATCAATACAAACTCGTGGTGAGGTGTGTGTTGAGTGATTACAACTTGAGTGCGATTTTAGTGTTCATTTCAGTGGTTCAGTGTTATTGTGTGAGGTTTTGTGTCGTCGGAGCTCACGTTTGTTTCCGACCACTTTTCTCAACATATATAGTATTAATTTTTTAATTTTAGTATTTTGAAATTAAATCCATAAAAAAAGGATTCATTATTAAGAATACAAATTTAAGAAAGCAAGGCAGACAAAAATAAAAATAATTTATTTAATTATATGTAAGAAGGACAAAAAAATGTGATTACATGAATCATGCATGTGTGAACATTAATTATCGTGACAATGCAATACAATACACGTTGCATTAATTTATTAAGACTAACAAAATCTACTTTTACACGATTTTCACATTCATTCTTGTATTCTTAATTATACTTCATTCCCATTTTGTAGTACTCCATTTCCTTGTGTTACATCATAATAAGTGTGATGTTGATTATATATGTTAGAATATTCCACATCGGTTGGATAAAGAACCTCGGGCTCACATATAAGTTGGACAACCTTATCATTTTAAAAAGGCCTTTTAAGGTGTATACTGGCCCAACTTTGACATGGTATCAGAGCAGGCCCAATACGATGTGGGGCCCCGGTCGATGGAATTTCCGACTGTGGGCACCCCTGCCGATGAAATTTCCGGCCACGAGTAATTCCGATGAAATTTCCGGCTTACTCGTGAGGGGGAGTGTTAGAATATCCCACATCGGTTGGATAAAGAACCTCGGGCTCACATATAAGTTGGACAACCTTATCACTTTAAAAAGGCCTTTTAAGGTGTATACTGGCCCAACTTTGACAATATATATATCTCGTTCAATTTTCAAATTTATCAGTCAACAAAGTCTAAACAAATATCAGAATAGATCCAAAGTTTAGTTTAAAGATTGATTTGAGAGTCCGCCCGCAATCTATTTTCAAATTTATAAATGTTTGTTATTCGAACACATCATTCGAATTATATCATCGTACTTGATTAAGTGAAATTTCTTATTTTTTTCTTATAAAAGAAAAAATACAATATATATTTGTTAAACTCAACGCGTACTTGATTAAGTGAAATTTCTTGTTTTTTTCTTATAAAAGAAAAAATACAATATATATTTGTTAAACTCAACGCGACCGGCAGCCAAAAGTAACAAACAGTACACTTCTAAAGAAATGGAAGTAGTACACTTATTTTTGTTGAGAGTGCAACAAGTTCCGCAACACGCTCCTCGAGCACCTTCAAAAAGCTGCATATGCCCAAATGTTTATGTACGTACGTACGGATAAAAATCAAATCAAACCATGCACAAACAACGTACGAATAAAAATTTAGAATGATTGGTGAATTATTATTCTTAGTGTCTTTAATACAGACATCTTGTCTCATCAGTCATAATCCATATTCTCGGCGAAACCAAAACACATGAAAAAGGTAAGATCACGTACTCGATCTATTTGTTATTATGCATGCCGTACATGAAAGATCATCTTTTCCTTTTGTGTTCTGCCGACATAAAAAAATTATTGTAATAAAAATAAATGTATTACTACTAGTAGTATTAATTATATTCAAAGCCATTTAAAAAAAAGGTAATTAGGTAATAATATAAGAAAAAAAAAAGAGATTTCGGAAAAGGAGCACATTTAAATAATTGTTTATAATTAAATATATTGATTTTTTTAATTATAAATTAAGTGTAATATTACAAAATTATCCTTATTATGCATGATTGAGTGGTTATTTATTAACTTCTAAGGGTATTATGGTAATTAGTATTTTCAAAATGTATTTTTTTAAATAATTATAAAATTAATGAATAATAATATCTCAATTAATAAAAACAGTTTCAAAATATTATCTTTAATTAAAAAGTGTATTTTATGAATATTGAAATATAAATTAATAAACCAAAGTATGGTTATTTATTAACTTCTGAGGGTATTATGGTAATTAGTATTTTCAAAATGTATTTTTAAATAAATATAAAATTAATAAATAATAATATCTCAATTAATAAAAACAGTTTCAAAATATTATCTTTAATTAAAAAGTGTATTTTATGAATATTAAAATATAAATTAATAAACCAAACTACCGCTATTTTTTAATATTTAAAAAAAAATTAAGATAAATATAAATTTATTAGTTTTTACTGTATTAACTTTTTTTAAAAAGGATTTTTTTTTTTTTTTATCAAACTTCAACACTCATTTTTATTCTGTCTACCTCATCATGCTTGCTATAGCAGCCTAGCACATACCAATAACTGCATAAAGGGTACAAGGAAACAGAAAAAAAAATTGAAAGGGTGAAAACAAAATCAACATCGTTTTCACTAACCACAACACAAGATCCACAAACATCAAGCCATAATTTCTAAACACTAATTCTTCGATACAAGGGGTTCATAATAAGAAGTCAATCATTTTATTTCAAAACGATTGCAAGTAGAAAGATTATTAGTACAACTCAATACCAGATGCATGCATTTCGACCCGTCAGTCCCCTCCCCTCTTTCGTTTGTTTAATAATTGCCACTGCTTAAGTAGAACCTCAATTCCTTCCTTGAGGGTAGCTTTTCTACCTTCATTGTAGTTCCACATTTCCGAAGTAATATACGCCCCGCTCGGATTATACTCATTAATCTCTAACAGAGCTGATGTCACAGCATCGTAAACTTCAACGCCGTAACTTTTCTTCAGATCCCTCAGTTTTGCATCATCTGCTATCACAGTCTAACCAACAAAGACAGTTCTCTTAAATCAAGCTTACATTTTGCAAGTGTGTGTATATCATTTGTTGTATTTATTATCAAACTACAGTATGCACAAATTTGTTTTAACCCGTGTACCACTTAAAATGAGATATTTCAGGCGAGCTTCGCTTTACACAATACAAGGATATACATAAAAAAAATGTAAGAATAAGAACTATACACATCTGACACCTTTGGAAATATGGTAGGTGAAAATAAAATCTATTAATAGCCTGTTAACACTTAACTAACATCTGAAAACATGTTATTAAGACACTATGATGTTATAAAAAATTTAGCAGGACCACCACAACTTGGAAATTTGGAATAGCTAACTGGGAATAAAAAAAAATGAACGTAAAACGTGAAAGCAATACCCTTTGCCTAACTGCCTAAGTCATGCTCAATCACCATTTTAAAAGTAATCATGTACGTTTATACAAGTATTTAAACCTAACCTTGTTTTCATAACCACATATAGTCGGTCAATAGAGCTTGAGAATGTTTGTATTGAACTTCTTAAAAGCATACGTTAACTGTTGAAGTGACTTAATAACAGAAGTAAATGCAAAAATATATTTGCTTCTTATACGCTTTAACTGCATACCTTAGGTTTATCACCGGTGTCATCCACCTTAAAGGGATGCCATGCAGGGTCTCGAAGATATTCCTCCCACAGGGAGCACAATTCTGTGGCCTTCTCATCTGCCTCAGCCTCACTGTACTTCCTTTTCATTGCTCTATGAAATGGCTTGTCGTCAAGCTCCCCCATTCTCTTGATACTAATGTGGGAATTTATTGCCAATTCTTTCAAGACCTAGAAGGCAATTTTTCGGCCAATCCATTAACTTTGTACTAATGATAACTAAAAAGAGAGAGAAGGTATATACCAAACTAAAGGAAATAGAAATTCATAACTCCCATGATTTTTGAAGATAAAAACGATTTTTTTAACAATTTCAAGAATCACTTGTTCGTCCATTACTGGACTCCCACGTAACTATCTTCTCCCCTGCATTTAGTTGGAAATGTTGAAAATTTGACTTCTGAGTTGAGCTCATTTTTAGAATTAGAAATATTAAAAACCCAAAGAAAAAATTGAATTAACATGTCACAATAGAAGATACTCCGTATTTCAATTGTGCGGTGAACAGCTAGGGCTCCAGTCATAACCCAATAAAGATCAAAAAGTTCAGTTTAATTATAATGAAATCAAATTACAAAAAATCAAGAAGTAAAGAGCATGGTAAGGAGTGAATTTTGTCAATGAAAAGGATATAGAACTAACATGAATCATTTCTTTTCGAGCTTCCTGCAGCGCGTCATTACAAATGCGTTCCTGAATTTGTAATGTTTGGTTCATTGTTACCAGATCCTCGAGCTCGGATTCCTTCTCCCTCATTGCCTTGAGCACCATATCCACTTTGTTTAAGACTTCCAAGTCGCCTTCATCTCCCATGTGCTTCACAACATTGAGTTTACCTCTCAATTGCTCAATTTCAAGCTGTACCGCTTGTTTTGCATCCAGCTGTGTCTCCAGTAGAATAATTTTCTTATGGAGCTTTTCCTTTTCTTTCTGAAGTCACCAAGGTCAACATACAATATCTCGTAAATGTTTTTGAACTATAATTTCTGAAACAAGTACATCAGATATTATATGGGAAAAGTAAAATCTAATACCTTCTGTTCTTCAGCCAACTTCATTACTTTTTCATCTGCCTTGCGTTGTTCCTCAGTCGCAGCTTGAAGGGAGCAATTTTTTACTGCATTCTGGAGAGATAATTGTCCAAAAAGAGCAGTGTTTATGTATGCTTAATAGCTAAAAAGAAAAAGGAAATAGAATATTACGGAGCTATTGCGCAGTGAAAAATACACTCATCAAAATATAGTCCATCTAACTTGATGTCTATAGCAAATGTGAGCTCAACAGTCATTGCACAGATGATATGTAGACAACCGGAGAAGGATGTTTTTTCCAAAAATTGGCAGTCATTAGTAGTGAAACCCTTTTATTAGACATTCGGCATGCATAATATGCTACATTACATTTATTGACTTTTCCAGTACAGAAAGATCAGTTACTTTCAAGGAAAATATTCCGTGGGCATTGTTATGGATATGCTTCTGCAGGACAATTCGTGAAACTGAAATTCTAAAAAAAAAATTAAAAAAAATAGCACTCGCAACAATTGAGTGATGTAATGAATACTACTAGTTTCGTTACACCTATTAACAGCGTCAACCATCAATTAAACTGTCAAGAATAACAGGCAGATGACAGCATATGAAAGAGTGCATACATCAATTAGATGGGGGTGGAGGACACGACAGCACCCTGGCATGGTAAGAACTTGTCCCTCAAACTTAAAAAATTGGGGCTCTACTCCAAAATAGATCATTTTAAAAACGTTGAAACTTCATCTTACATTTATTATTACACTACACCAACCCCGAGCAACGTTACAATATTTTTTTTTCAAAATGCTATCCTTTCATCATATGTCATCACCATTAACCATAAATATGTACTATGATGTTTTTTTTAATTATTACTTTCATGGAAAGAGCGGAGGGAGCACAGTGTTTGCTTACAAATACTAACTTTTTGGAGGAAATTGATCTCAACTGATATTGAGGAACGCAGTGGCTTCAATACACATAAGTTGAGAGGTGATATGCTTAAAACTTACATTGGGGTTGACATGCCTTACTAAATATATTTGAGTAATAAGAGCTTTGCAATACTATATTTGGGATGCTGTGGCAGAATGACCAAATGTTATACCCGAACGAAAAACAAGATTGCCAGAGGCAAAAAAGGATTGTTGCTCCATCTAATTTGCATATTTCAATGAAGAAGGGTTTTACAAGGGAAAAAAAATTAACACAGTAGTTTCAACAAAAACCACACTCATCAAGCCTTAAATTTGGGGTCGAAATGACATACCAGAACAAAGAGCAAGATTGCTAGAGGCAAAATAAATAAATAAAGGATTGTTGCTCCATCTAATTTGCATATTTCAATGTAAGGGTTTTACCAGGAAACAAAATCCAACACAGAGTAATTTCAACAAAAGACACACTCATCAAGCCTTGTGTAACAGTACCAATATAAAATGTGACAAATAAAGTAAAATCAGATTCAATGTACAACTAATCGATCAACATTTTTTTCTATAAGGAACATATACTTTTATAACAAACATAGGGACAAGACAAGACATCCCTAAACTCATTGCAAAGTTGGATTACCTAGCAATGGCATAGTATCAGTTTCTAGATATACATCAGATACAAAAATACCCTTAGAAGCATCTAACAGATCTAAGCGACCACAGAGCCACAGGGTCAATCATTGGTAACCAAATACTAGCATTTCATTGTCATCAAATTGCAGAACAGCTAGCTCGGCCAGGGATTTTCTGAAAGTGTTTTGCTTCATGAATCATTGGTAATTTGGTATACAGCATATACCATATTAGACTAGGTGGCACTTAATATCAGTAAAGATCCAGATTTTGCACAAAACAATTAGCAAGGACCAACTCTGGTCAGTGGTCACTAAGCGATTCCAAAGCACTAGGCCATGGCAACATGCTAATGACATGTTATATTGTGAATGAGGAGTAGTACCTCATTTCCAGTTAATCAGTGTAATCCAACGAATCATTAACATAGAAATACACTCACAACATATAAGAAACATATACTGAACCTGTTCGAGGTCTTCAGCGAGCTTTTTTCTCTCAATTTCATTGTGTGTCTCACGTTTCATCAGTTCCTGACCTCGGAGCTCCAGATCGTTCTTTTGGGTTTCCAGTTGAAACTTCAGCCTCTGGTGGTCATTGACTATCCTCTGGTAATGATCTTTGGCACTTGACGCAATCTTTTTTATCTCTGGCAGACACAAGGGAGATATCAGGTTTAAAAGCACATCCAATGATATCTATTTGGAAAACAACTAAACTTAATGAGTGTAAAACCTTCGTTGTAAGCTTGATGAATATTATCCTTCTCCGTAGCCATCTTGCGTAGAGAGCTTTCAGTCTCCTCGAATTTATTCTCCATCTCCAGCAAGTGCATCTTCTTAGTCTCGATAACATTCGTCAAATTACCAACAAGCTTGTTAGTCTTTCGAGCTTCCTCTTCCATTATATCTGCTATGGTTCTAAGATCTCCGATCTTTCGAAGATTTTCCCCCACGATGTTTTTTGAATTGTAGTCATCTGCGCGAGCAACCCATGCATAAAGATCCGATTTTTTTTCGTTCTTGGCCAGCCAATTCTTCCTTCCATGCTGATTGGCTTCGTAGGCTTTTTCAAAAGACATTGCATTGGTAAATCCAGACCAATCCTTATGGAATTCAACAATAGCGGTTCCCGAATGGCCTTGATAATTCCACAAAGGTCGCACTCTGGTCGGATTAAATCCTCTCTCAGCCAACTGATCCCTCAATTTACTGCCACTCTCCCCTACATATCTACCCTCCTGAAAGTAAGTAGGGATGTTTATGACAATGCCGATCCATGGCCAGACGAACATCTCATCATGGTCATGCTCTGCGAGCGCATCTACCTCATCGGAAGGCTTTGAAGGACCAGCATCAGTAGCCATGTCATTCTCCAAGTACTTTGAAAGCGCAAGGTGATTTGCCTTGTCTTTTCCATTTCTTTTCTGTGAACTGCAGCTGCCAATCGAACTCGCGTGCTGCAAGAGATCTTTAAAATGGAAGTCTCTCTTTTTCTTCTTGGTGCAGAAGGGGCACGTGTAAGCTTCGTCGGATATCTTAACCTTGTGCTTACCGTTCTTCAGTTCTTCGTATGCCGCCTCCGCGTACTCCTCGGTTTCAGAGTCGGAGACGTCAGTATCTTCCCCAGAGCTTCCCATGACCTTGACCTCACTGGAAATGAAACAGAACTTCAGCACGAGTTTCCGTCCAAATTGGCAAACAAATTCCTTAAAACTAAAGAAAACGATGTTTTTCTTTCACAAATTGACATGCATTTTCTCGAATCGATTCACACAGACTGGAAAATTCAAGATCTGAGCTGAACTATAGGCGAAATCGAAGGTACGAGAACAGAAGCCAAAAAAATCAAAACAAATAAATAGTTACCTGAGAATCGATGCGAAATTGGATGTTGGTCGGCGAGAAATGAGAAATCGAAGCAGCGGCGATCCACGGAAAATTGTGTAGAGAGAGTGAAAGAGGAAAGGGGTTTTCTGGGTTCAGTCACGGGGCAGCGATGACTGAGCAGTGAGTAATAGGGAGACTGCGAAAAGTACAGATTTTGATGATTCTCGAATCTCGAATGCAACGACTGACCGAGTTGTTGCAAATCGCAATTATGTCGTAATAATATCACAAGTCGCATTTGTAATTGTAATTGTAATTGTATTTATTTATTTATTAATTACTATATGTCGTAATACAAGTCACATTCTAAAATGAATTTTATTGTTATTGAATTATCGGAGCAACGAATAAAAGGTAAAAGTTTCATATTTTCTAAATACGGCCCAAAATGGCCCAATTGATAGTCATTAAAATTTAATCAAACATAAAATATACTCCTAATCCCTAAACAAATCACTACATTAAATTTCCAAATCATCCTTGTAGAAGAAGGATTCAGTTTACCAAAAAAGAAAAATCACCACTTAACATTATTTGATGATGAAGAACATCGGCGATGAAAGAAGGGAAGCCCTAGCACAATACGCAGTCGATTTGGCATGTGGAAATGCTGGCGCGTGCACCTTCGAGCTCCGGAATAGGTATTTCACCCCTTCCGACTCTCCTCAAATATACCACATCAACTTCAACATCACGTTCGGGTTCATATTCACACGACGAACCCAACACCCCACCACGCGTGCACACGTGTCTGCCCGCGTGGCAGTTCCGCTAGCCGACGAGACACGTCATCGAGTGTGCCACGAAAAGACACGTGCAGCCATCGTAGAGGCCCTCGACGAGGCCTATCTGCCGCATTTTCCTAGTGAGCGGGATGTCGACGACTTGGTGGCATTCGCGTGGAAAGAAGGCGGAGGCGTAATGACGAATTTGCCCCCGAGAGGCGGCTACAAGGATCTGAATCTCGACTTGTTGGTTACCGTTAGGAACCCGTTTGTTTGGGTGTTTGATCCGTCGGAGGGAATGTTATTCGACAAAAACAACTTTTGTTACGCTTGCGCGGTTGAAATAATATTGTACGAGGAGGAGATGAATAATGTTTCATGTTGCGGCATCTGCTTAGAGGATTTCGCTAGTACTGTTCAAGGATGGCGATTTCCGTGCAAGCACGTTTTTCACGGTGATTGCATCCAGAAATGGCTGACAATCCGTCGAGACTGTCCGGTGTGTCAATGTCAACTTAGATAGATAGATAGATATGAGCATTTTGAAATAGCTTGTTACCTACATATTGCCAGTTTCTAAATATGATCTTGTGTTCTTTTCTATATATAATTTCGAAAACAGAATTGTGTTTTATCCTATTTATTAATTACTACATCCTTTTACTTACTCATATTTTTGTTTGCTGCAATGGCCTAACTAACACTTTCAAAACCATCAGCCATATATATATATAGTTTTTCACATTGTCTTTGTTGAATGGAAAAATGTCCATGTATCATGTATGAATTATGTATTACATGATCAGGCAGGAAATATATAAGGATCAAGCTGAGATACATTATTACAACCATATATGGGCGACTTGAGGAATATGCATGCCCGTACTTATAAGTTCCAGTGCTCCACCGATATCAAGTCCGTTGTGAACTATATATGTCTCTTGTTGTTCAATATCTTGAGTTCCCACGTACTTTCCTCTTCGGTCTGTTTGAACAGCTGAAAAACAAGTACATACCTTGATCCTTTTGTCTTGGAATTCTGTCGTGTCTCGTGGAAAGTATATGTCACTGTCCTTATACATGTTGGTCTGATCCTTAATTATAATTCTGTTGGTATAATATGTCGAATTTGAGGTCATTGATCTTTCTCTCCAGCCAACATATCGCCTCTTCCACTAGTGCTACTTCAGCTCGAAGAATCTGTACCTACATTGGGTCACCAGTAGTTATCAACACACATTTTTCATACGAGCCAGTGATGTGGATGTAAACATTAATCACAACATCGAGTCGTGATGAATGATATGATGGTGTATATAGTAGACGAGTGATATGTACATACCATCAATTGAACGATGAATGTAAAGTATATATTCACATCACCGAGTTTGATCGATCAACCATGCAATTAATGGAAATATAAAGTACAAGGAAATTAACCTTCAACGGTAGTAATGGAGCTGCAGGTCCTTCCATTGCACGCTGCAAAACTCTCTTCGCATCTCCTTCATCCAACTCTTCCTTCACTATTTTCACCTGTCGACACATTACAAACAACACGGTTCGATTCATTTAAACTGATAGAAGAGCTGCTATAGAATTTCGAAGAAACGCATACATGTTTTCGGCTCTGAGGTTGAGCACTTTGCTTATCTGCTCTCAACAAGTCTTTAAATTTCATGTTTAAGTTAACAGCAGTAATCAAAGTAGGGAATATATGAGACATGTGAAGACATTATTTAACCCCTTTTAAGTATATATAAAATTGATGCATATTATTATCAACTGCTCAGTTGAATTTTTAGTGTAAAATTGTTGACTCAACTAAACAGAGTACATTGCCCGGGATTTAATTTATTATTTTTCAATAAAAAATAAGATGCTTGTATTTTCTAAACATATTACTTTATTATGATAAACAAAATCATTTAGTTGAGTGATTGACTTGAAAATGGAAATGATTAAAAAATACATTAAATTTAAGACGCCGCCGTCGGTGGGATTGGAATTTGGAACCAAAGATACTTTACAAATGTATTGTAGTATACAAGTAGTTTGCCATTGAGCAAATTAGCATATACAGTACTATGAATTGTGAGTTAAGTAACTTTTGTTTGAACAATAATAAAAATATATAATTGTTTTTATTTATGAACATGAATAATTGTTATTTCATTCTAATCAACATTATTGAATAATTTAGCTAGAGCTACATTTGACCCACGAGAAGTGTATCAACTATCAAGCGTGTAGAAAAAAACACAAATATTGATTTGATAGACAAAACTATCGTTCCTACTTCCTAAAAATAATTACCAGTGAGTGAACAGACTTATAAATTGAACTGGAAAAAAATTATAAAATTGAAACTAAAAAAAAATACTACTTTTTTTTATAATGTTTTTATTTCCTAAAAAATAATAATTACGTGAGTATTAAAATATTGAGTTTAGTTAAGTGAAGTAAATAATAACTAAAAACTGAGTAAAAATTTATTAAATTATGGTTGGTGGATATGAATCCATAAACCAATGCACATGCCCTATTAAAGTTTGAAAAGTAAAAAGATAAAATAGTATTTTAGAGTTTAGAGTAGAAAAGTAAAAGAATTATGTCCTTTTTAAGCTTTTTAAAGTGTGATACTTAGTTGAGTCATTTCAAAAAAAAGAAAGTGTGCATAAATATTTCTACGTGGACAACTTTCTTTTTTTATATTATAATTAGTACATGCATAAATATTGTAAGGGACATATTTTCAAAGTATAAATAGTTTGTATTGCATTTATAATTAATACTTTTGTCTCAATTATTTATGCAAAATGTACATAAAAAAAACATAATTGTTTTATTTTATTTTTACTCTAAACTTTAAAATACTTATTTTACATCTATTTTTCAAACTTTAATAGAGTATGTGTATTGATTTGATGAGTTTATACACACCAACCACAATCTAATCATTTTAACTCAATTTTCAATTATTATTTACTTCACTTAACTAAACTCAATATTTTAACACTCACATCATTTACTAGTTAAAACTCAATATACTGATCACATCATTATTTTATTTTGATTTTTTATACTTTTCATTTTAAATAAATCATTATATATTTTAAATTGTACAGTAGTATTATTAATTATATATTTTAAATAAAAATAATTAAATATATTTTTACTTTATCAATTACTATTACTTTATTTTTTAATTTAAAAATATATTTTTATAATTTACTTTTTGATTAAAAAGAAAAAGTATTTTTTTTTAATTTACGGTCAGAAAGTGCATATATATAGTTTAGACAAAAGTAGTATATATTTTTTTCAATTTTATATTTGTTACAATATAATTTAAAATATTTTATGTGACTTTCATTTGAAATATATTGTAACTAGTGTTAAAAAAATTGAATGAATATAATAATGCTAAAAATTATTGTACATAATTTAATGAAGAAATTATTAAATTGAAAAAACATAAAAAATGATAAATTCAAAATATTGTTGCAAATTAACATAGATTATTTAATAATTATTTATCTAATTTAACTTTTTTAAAACGTACTGTAAGTGTTTTTTTTTTAATTTTACTAAAATTAAAAATTGTTAATGAACAAATTGCCCGAAGTAAAGAGCAAAAATCCTTTGTACGTGAAATTGCCGGAAATGAGAGGGTCGTCGTCCCCATATCCGACCAGATCCTCGTTACATTCGATGCCGATCCCAGAAACGAAGAAAATATGTTGACGCGATTCGGGTCGACGGCGGAGCCGCTGAGCGAGGCCTCGACGATGGTGTTCCGAATCGGCACAGACGCGTCTCTGTATGACGATCCAGATGACGTCAGTATCGCTGATCGCTCCTGGGCAGCAAGTTCATCTCCGAAGACGCGAGGCCCTCAAGCGTCTCCTCGCTCAGGGATCTCCACTTATTTCCCTCAGGTACTAATTTTTCGATTAGTTTGGATCATAATTCGATCTATAAATTTTAGCTGTTTCATTCGAACGCAGGTAGTGAAAAATGGAAACTCGGGTTACTTGTATTCTTGCTGCATTACGCTGATAAATATGTCACAATATTGTTGAGATTTGCTGTTTCCAAATTACCCTTAGGTTCAAACCTGCATCAAATTAAAGAAAATTGATTGATGCTTTGGTACTAGGATTGTTTAATATCGAAGTACATTTATTTGAATGATACATGTAGTTGTATTCCAGGCGGGCGGCCGAATGAAACGTTGCTGTCAATAAACCCTTTGGTGAGGGGATGGGCACTTGGCACCATGGCAGGGGTTCGCCTGCACGTTATTGAGGAGGTCCGTAATCAGCTTTCATGATACGATATATTATTTGTAATTTTCCTGCAAGAAAGCTGATTTGTGAATTTCTATCTACCTTGAATGTTTACTGTATTTACTTACCTCCTAACTGCACTCACAATCGCCATTATTATATTGCTGTAGTGCTGGTTGCATTGGGTTACGGTTCCGAAGGAGGACATTCACAAGATTGTAAAGCCTTTGCTATTTCTTTTGAGGTCATCTAGCTCATCAAAATATGTGGTATGTTCTTAATTTGTAGTATAATATATTGAAAAACTTCATTTCTAGAGTTTCTTCTAATCAATTTCTTACTACATACTGTAATACTTATGCTAGATATTTGATGGACCCATCTCTAGATTTTAGTTCACACGCGGTTTATCTTATTTTTGGTGTAGGTATGGGATTTAATTACAAAACCTCTAAATCTGAACACTATTGTTTGATGGTTTTCCAGTATTAGCTGTCTTGAATATTGTACTTATCTTGATCCATCTGCACATAAAAGTAAAAAAAGCAAGTGCCAAATAGGTTGACTATTGAGTCTTATAATATTCACCTGGTTGCTGGTGCTGTTTTATCATCTGATATTCTTTTATTAGTAAGATTATGTTAATAGCTTTAACCTCTCATTAGATTTAGTCATCTTAGCATATGGTCATGATTTGAAATAGTCATCTTAGATAATACAGAAGATTGTGCGAAACTCTTTTGGGTGTGGAAGAATGGAGTCAGATTATCTTGATTAGGATCCTTCTGTTATATGTAATTGCAAAACATGGGCTAGTTGCAGAATCCCTAATGTTTTCTTCCAATGCTTTGTGGAATGTTAATTCCGAAAAGGAGGACTCAAAATCTCATCTTACTATAAGAAAATCACTTAATGGCACCAAATTTGATGTATCTACTGAGATCGCAGATATAGTCTCTCGGAGTTGCCTTGAAGGACTAGATATGTATTTATTTCAGTTGGGTCATATAAATCAAGATGACTATGCAAATTCTCTTTTGATAGAACACGAACTCAGGCTGTCCCGACTAAGATCGTATGGTAGGTCACAAATCAGGAGAATTTGTACCTACTTTAAAACATACGAATTATGATTCATTAGTAGGATGGAATTATAGAAACCTTGTGCTTGTGCTTATGCTAAGAAAGAGTAAAAACAAAAAAGAACATCTGCCAAAAGCAATCACGATACGAAGATCTTGTTGCAATGTACACCACCATTGTTACTGAATTCTAATAGTGCTGCTGCAGCTGAATTCTAAATGTAGAGATGATTGTTTCTGAATGAGCTTTTTTTACATTTGATGATAATCATTCAGAAATGATAGTATTTGGTAATAGTAGCTGCCCTTTTTGATGACAATGTAGGAATCAGCTCATTATGCAGAGGCACCCGGAACATCATCGGCAGCAGGGGCGACGACCCGAACATCATCGGCAGCAGGGGCTAGTGGTACAACAACAGGGGCAGATGGAAGAGCATCAACACCGAATGAAGATGGCAGTTGATCAATAACTTCGCACATCCTTGCATACACATCTGCATAAAAAATTAACAAACAAAGGTGAGATTATAGGATGATTTTTCATAGGCAATATTAATTTTAATTACCTTTCATTTCTGAAGCTGTGCACCCAAACGCCCGGTGCCAGTTTCGGACAAACTCAATTCCCGTTTCTTCTTCGGCCATTTTCAGAGCCCCAACAAGAATCTGGTTTGCAGCATAATGGATGCATATTGTGCTGGAGTAAGCGTGAAACACAAACCGAAAGGCAGCCTCGAGTGTCTCTGTCAAATCGACTCTTGGATGTATTTGATTAACAGTAGCAATTGTGATTAAAGTTTGTGGGAGATCCACTTGGAAGGATGGACTTATGGTATCACTCAATTCCTCTTGGGCAGCAAGAATTTCGTTCTCATGGACATGCTGCACACACAAACACCATTCATTAAGCTTTCATTTAATATAGCCTAAATATAATTAGTAAAACACTTTCATACCTGATCATCACTGGATTTCATGTATAGCAGCCTCAAGAAAATTGGTAACAAGACTCTCATCTCCACACCACCCAAAAGCAACGCCGCTGTGGCAATCACCTACTCTTTCTAAACTTAATTAAATCTTTCTAAACTTAAATAAATAAAATTAAATTAAAACAAAACAAAACAAAAAAAAAAACATACCTTCGTACGATCGCGATCGTAGGAGGTATCCCTGTAGAACATATAGGTTTTTATTTGGAAGAATCGGTGCGTGTATACCGCAGCCATTTGAACCCTTTGATCGCTCCTAAATTTAATATAACTATCAAAGGGTTTGCCAACAATTCATGCATATACGTAATACTCACCCGACTCTAAAAATTAAAGGCTCAATACGCTTCACAAATTAGGGGTTTCCAAGAAATTAAAGGCTCAGTACGCTTCACAAATTAGGGGTTTCCAAACAAAAACAATCGTATAAGGAATGAAACAAGAACAACCAAACCGATCGAAGTCGAAGCATGTACCGATACAAAAGAAATGATTGTATTCATGCTCGTACGTATAATCGATAGAAGCAAGTCGACCCGATCGAAGGGGTTTTCAAGAAAATTTATTGATCCATGCATGCTCGTACGTAGGAAATTAATTAATAAATGATTGTATTCATGCTCGTACGTATAATCGATAGAAGCAAGTCGACCCGATCGAAGGGGTTTTCAAGAAAATTTATTGATCCATGCATGCTCGTACGTAGGAAATTAATTAATAAAAAAAAACTTACATGGGTAGTTGTTTATTAACCTCAAGCAAGTATCCCCACCATGTCCATCGGAGGAGATCATCTTCATCCGCAGCAGTAGTTCCTTCGTAATTCCTAAGTCGAACCATTTGAATCGATCAATCTGGAGAAGTATAATGGAATGATGCGATTCAAGTGTTATGGAGTGAAGTAATTGCGTGAAAGCGGTTAATATAACAACTTCATTCCGTTGGAACTCAATATATACATATGTATATATGCTGTATAGGCCACGTGCATCTAAGTAGAAGCTAAATATAAATTAAATATTATTTTAGAAACTTTGTTACTGATAAAATGATCTAAGTAGAAGCTAAATATAAATTAAATATTATTTTAGAAACTTTGTTACTGATAAAATGAGCCCCCAAATTTTATCAAGAGTTGGAAGATACTATTTAAATGTTTTAAAATGCGTAAAATACTATTACCCTCTTTTTCCTCTCTTTCTTACGAGACACAGGCCGAACCCCCGAATTCCACCTCCCCCTCTTCCTCCGATTCGCGTCATTGCCTCGGCTGTCTTATTCGTCGACCACCGCTGATACACCACCACGTCGCCGACATCGACACCGCGCCCCTCCACTCCAGCGGAGTCCGCCCCGTCTGCGTACCGTAGAGAAAGGGGATCGTGAGGCTGAGACCGAGATCGACGAAATCGCCGGACCCCGATCCACGAGGCGTCGGCAAAGGGGAGGACGGAGGTCCCGCTGCACTCCGCCATCGCCGCCGTGAGGGAGAAACTGAGGTCGATCGACACAACCATGAAGGTGTTCGATGAAATGTCCGAGACGAATTCCGTTTCTTGGAGCACGTTGATGGGTGGTTAGTGAGGTGGAGAATGTCATCCGAAGCTATCGGGCTGTTCGAAAAGGATGCGGGTCGTTGGCGTGAGGCCCGACGAGGTCACCATGGTGATGGCGCTATCTGCGTGCGCTGATTCGGGAGACCTCGAGCTCGGCTTATGGATTGAGTCTTACATAGAACAAGAAAAGCTCGAGATGAAAACCGAGCTTTGCAATGCTTCGGAGTGTCGACCAGGGTCGGGAACTCGACTTTAGCCGTGATGATAAAACCTTCATCGTGTATGAATGATATTTTCTTTCTGCTCGGGGGTTACTTCTACCACATGTCATCCGATACTGTAGAAAGACTATTGTATGCATCAACTGGTATTTTGATATAATTCACAGGTAATTGTCTATATCCAAGCTTGCAAATCCTGTTTCACTCAGGCGCACATAAGCATTTTTTGGGGGTGAAATACGCATTGGCTTTTAGTGTTAAAGATGTTAGCAAGGTGCTTTATGGAAAATCTTGGTTAAAGTATTTGGTTAATGTGGGTTTTGTGGGATATACTCATTCAGAAATAACAAGGAAAGTCGATATTTCTGTAGGGGCTAGACGTTCTTGTGCACATAGGTATATACGAGGCCGCAAAAGGGATATACAAGCAGATGTTGCCTGAAATTCAGGATCATCTTAAATCCCACGGTCCCTGCGCCGCATTTCGTTTCACTGGTCACTCCCTTGGTGGAAGCTTACCATTATTAGTAGATCATCCGTGTCTTAATAAACAGGTATGTTGATTTTACTATGTAATACTCACAAAACTACCTGTCAGTATGTTTTGATAAACATGTATCGATACATTTTTGGTTTTAAATGTTTTGCATATGCCTTTAGCCAACAGAAGCTGCTATATGCTCCCATGGGGGAGTTTCTAATTCTCCAGCCGGACAATAAATTCTCTCCGAGCCACGACCTCCTTTCTTCAGACAGTGTCAAGAACCGGACATTACCGAGTCCGAGAAACAAATCCAAGTTGCACAGGCTGTGTTTCTAAACTCGCCACACCCCCACGAGATATTAAGCGACCGATCAGCATACGGGTCTGGAGGGAGCATCCAGAGGGACCACGACATGAAGCAGTCTCTTTAATGTCCTACGATTGTTTTCTTAGTAGTGTTATAATCATGTTTTTACGTTCATTTAAACAGACTTTGGATTAAGATTGTTCTCAACTCACTTTCTTGAAATTTTCATTGACATGTACAGAGATGGAAGTTCACCTCATTAACAAATGAAACATCACACATTAATAAATTAATTTTTCTGGAGTGTAGACTGGGGCAAATGGTTTTTTCAAATCAAAAATATGACATTCCGTGTATTTTTTTTGACATTCATGTTTTTTAATGATATTTTTTTAAATAATATTCCATGTTTTTTATAATAATATTCAGTGTTTTTATAATATTTACTATAAAAATCGACAATTCCGTGTTTTTTTAATTATATTGAGTGTGGGGTGGGGTGGGGTTGGGCATGTCATTGTTTTTATAATATTCAACGTCGGTATGAGGCAGGGGTGGGGTGGGGTTGGACAGGTCATTGTTTTTATAATATTCAGTGTAAAAATCTGACATTTTAGTGTTTCTTTAATGATATTCGGGTGGGGTGAGGTTGGGTAAGTCAGTATTTTTATAATATTCAGTGTACTGCAAATCCTTTTTCCCTAGTTCAAGTTCGGGTGTCGCCTGATCAACATCAACAAAAAACTAGAAATATCTTTTGTTCTGCTGATATAACTCGCAGAATTCTTCCCCGGTAGAAGCATAGGAAACATACTATTAATACTTTATTAGTGAGAAATAATTCTTTCGTATTTATAGAGATATGAGACATAATTCACATGGATATAGTAAGTCTTGCTTGGGCTGCTTTAATGGTAGTCTTTACATTTTCCTTCACTCGTAGTGTGGGAAAGAAGTGGTCTCTAGCAGTACTACTGGTCAGGAATCAAACCTTATCAATTGTTTTATTGTGGGAAAGAAGTGGGCTCTAGCAGTACTACTGGTCAGGAATCAAACCTTATCAATTGTTTTATAGCTCGTTCTGCAACGCATTTTTAACTATTTATAAATTAAAAATCTATGAATTTAGACTCCATTAGAGGAATCTATGATATCAATCATACTCTTTCAATCAAAGAGAGATTGATTTTTATATTTTTAATGATATTTGGTGTAGATATGGGGTGGGTAGAATAGGAGTGGGGTGAGTTGAGTAAAAATAGATTAAGGGCTTAGCCCGGCTCGACCCGAATAATTCGGGCTTAAAATTTCTGAAATTTAATAGTTAAATTTTATTATAGTATTTTTTTAATAATTTTTGTATATTGTTTATTATATGTATTGAACGGTAAAAAAAGTAAAATAATTATTATTAGTGGATAGAGAGAGTATATTATTAAAGTTTAAAGAAAAAAAAAAGATTGATATATAATTTTATAATAAAATCTAATAATTTATTTATTTGTTTGAACAAATCTCATATCTTATTGCATCCCTAATTTCTTGGAATAAATCTACTAGTTTTATTGAATATATATAGTCTTGATTTGAACGTGTATTAGGAATCCTTGTTAACCTAGGATTCGTTAATTAGGGCAATGTTTTACTACTATAAATATACAATATAATAGGGCAAAAGTTTATTTCATAAATCAATCATGAGCATCGCGGAAGAAAGAAGTGCCGCCATGAAACAATTCATTAGCGATTTGGTAGCTGGACGCAGGCCCCCGTGCACACCGGAGCTCCGGAAAAGGTATTTCTCCCCTTCCGACTCGCCCCAGTATCACATCAACTTCAACATCACGTTCGAGTTCAAATTCACACGACGAATCCAACACCCCACCACGCGATCACACGTGTCTGCCCGCGTGGCGGTTCCTCTAGACGACTCATTAGCCGAAGAGACACGTCATCGATTGTGCCACGAAAAGACGCGCGCAGCTATCGTGGAGGCCCTCGAGGAGGCCTACATGCCTCATTTTCCGTATCGAGAGGTCCGCTTCAGGAAAAAACTCGTTTCCGCTTCTAGCGAGCGGGATGACTTGGTGGCCTTCGCGTGGAAAGAAGCGTGGGAATTCGGCGTTATGACGAATTTGCCCCCGAGAGGGTACAAGGATCTGAACCTCGACTTGCTCGTCACGGTGATGGACCCGTATGTTTGGGTGTTCGATCCGTCGGAGGGAATGGTGTACGACAAAAACAACTTTTGTTACGGTTGCGCGGTCGTCGAAATATTGCACGAGACGAATGTTTGTTGCCACGTTTGCTTAGAGGATTTCGCCGGTGTTCAGGGATGGCGATTCCCGTGCCAGCACGTTTTTCACGGCGATTGCATCGAGAAATGGCTGACCATCGGTCGAGAATGTCCCGTCTGTCAATTTCGACTTAAATAGAATTTTGTAATTTTCGGATACGAATATAATTGGGTAAGATTGAAATGAATTCTCCTTTGGTGGCCGAATGAATTTTAGTTCTGTATTATGCAATTTACATGCGTTGACGTTGACCATCAAAATCATCCATTTTTTTAATATTTTATTTTGTAACTTGGCGACTACGAAATCAAAAGCCCAGAAGCCCTTTTCCGTCATTTCGCCTTTCGTCCATGCCAACGCGCTATTCTCTTTTATATACTGTATACGATACGTACGAGAAGAGCTTTCGTTTCTCATTTCCTTTTTTACCAATTCAATCAACTCAATTTGATGTTGTGAATCCATGATTTGAGAACGATTCCGAGCTCCTTTATTTTCTGAATTTGGGGGTTTTGTGGAATCAAATGATTCAATTGTTTCGCAGAATTTTTGAGAACGAATTTGTGTTCTTCGTTTGAATTTTATTTATTTATTTATTTATTTTATGTTTGAAAAAAAAAAGAATTTTCAATTCAGGCCGAATATACAGCGTATTCATTATTCTTTAATTTTATTTTGGTTTTGGTGTGTAAAAGTATAGGAAAAATAAATAAATTGAAACCCTGTAACTTAATTTGATGAAGTGCAAGATTTATGATGCCTCGTCCAGCGAGCTTCGTGTGAGGCAGGCGACCGGAGGCGGTTTGAGCCTTGAGAGCGAATATGATTTGGCGATGATGGTTAATGATTTCTTGGAGAATGGTAACAGCGGTGGGTCCGACTCAAGATACAGCAGCGAAAGCGATTCCAGCCTCTCTGATCTCCTTCACCTCTTTGACAAAATCTCTGTTAGTCCCCTCTCTATCTCTCTGAGTTTTCATTAATTACTTTGTAGATTATTTCTGGCCAATTGCAATTGCTTCTTAGTTTGCTTATAATGAGATGAAAAATGCAGAAACCCTTTGAAGGCATATATGTTTGGTTTATCGCAGACGTTGTTAGTAGGACACATGCCAATTTTCCGAATGGTCGGATTTACTCCATTTCATATAGTTAATTGACCCGTTAGTCAGCTTAATGTTAGAACTATTGTGGGTTTATAGGTTAACAATTTTGATAGAACCTTGGGCTATCGTGGACTCTATGGGGTAGTGAGAACATTACGGTAATGTTGATGTCATGTTAACGACCTTACTTGGATTTTAAGATTCTTGGTGCTTATGTGTAAAATGGATATAAAAATATCATGGATAGGATACCTTTAAAAATATATTGCAACCTGTTTGAAATTCGCACCTGTCATTAATCTTAACTAGGGTAATGTTGTTTTTTTGTCTGAAATATTTGAGCGATTTTCTACCCCCTCCCTAGTAAAATAATATCGGCCCCCCACCAAACTTATGTTGAAGTTTAAGCAAATGTTCCATGAATGGAGAAATCCTAATTGCATATGAGACCTTAATCTAAGAGTAGTTCTCTTTATTATGAATGCTCATGTTGTTTGTCCAATTGTCCCTAATCGTAGCTTATAATTCCATGTGAAGACCTTGCACTTTTCTTCTTGTTTATGTTTATGATTTCGGGAACTTGTGAAATATTATATTTGATTGAACTTCTAGCAATACTAGCGATTCTTTAGTTATCTACTCCATGTCTATACTATATTTGCTCTAACAGCTGTTTCAATTTTTCAGTATCTCAAGCTAGTGTTGAATCAGTACGAAAGAGATTTGTTGTTGGTGGTCAATTCTCTTGCACTTTCTATTAATGAAAGAGACCTTCAAGCAGCAACTCCCGGCATGTGCAATTCTAGCTGCATCAGATACTCCCTAGTAAAGCTTCTCCAGCTGTCTGGCTATGATGCTGGTGTGTGCACATCCCGCTGGCCCATTATTGGCAAGGTCCCTGGAGGTAACAATTCAGTTCATTATTTAAAAGAAAGGAAAAAACCAAACTGGTTACTGTATATGTGTGTGTGAAGAGCTAGGGATCGGAAAAGGGGAAGGAATAAACACTAGAAAAGCTGAGAGGTCAAATTTGTAAAATTAAGCATATGAAAAAGTTTTATCTTTATTTATGGAAGATAGCTTTTCTTTTTCATATACATGGAACCTCAAAAGTAATATTTGTAACTACCCCCTACATAGAAGTGAACTTCGTTCGGATCTGTCATCAGGAGTTGTATATGTGTATAAGAAATAGTTCAAAATGAGAACTAAGTCCCAACATCTGAATTACCCGTTCCCACTGTTAATTTCAACCATCTGCAAAGCTATTCTATATTTCAAAATTGTCCCAGCCTAATTTTTGCATTACACATGAGAGACTTCTTCGTTGATGTATATACTTTGGTCTGCTGATGTACAATGACATAACATGTGTACTCAAATAACTCAGATGTTTTGATTGTGTAGGTGATCACGAATATATCGATGTGGTTTACTACAATGATACTGGAGATGCTGAGCATCTTATTGTTGATATCGACTTCAGAAGTCACTTTGAGATAGCTAGAGCTGTTGAATCCTATGACAAGATATTGAATTCTCTCCCAGTCATTTATGTTGGCACATTCACTAAGCTTAAACGGTATCTTCAAGTAATGGTCGAAGCTGCTCGATCATCTTTGAAACAGAACTCAATGCCTCTTCCTCCTTGGAGATCATTTGCTTATTTGCAGGCTAAGTGGCAGTCACCATATCCGCGGAAATATGTTCCTGACGAACATAACTTCAATGCCATCACACCTGTTGAACACCGTAACTGTGCTGGACATCTTAAAACATTGCATTCTCTACTTGTGTCTGAGATGGAAGTCGAGCAAATGAAGAGGCCCTTTAACTGTGATAAAAGGCTGAAGGTTCGTTGGGGAAGGCATCCAACATTCCACTTGGGGAGTGGAAGTTGGAGGGCAAAACTTATCCATAGCACTTAAATATTGCATAACTGAAAGTGTTTTGAGAATTATAACTTCATCTAAATTGATGCACACCCACCCCAATCATCTTTTTTTACAAGTTTCTGGTTTCTGGAGCATAAGTCGAGATTAAAGGTTCCTCGACCAACTGCGGAACAACTGTCAATACCGAGTAGAGTGGCTTTCGTCCTCTTGGAATTTTGTATTTGTTTTCTCTATTTTTGTTTCATTTGTTTTTTGGCATATTGATTATTTGTTCTGTTGTGTAGCTCTTATGGGGAATTTAGCCTCTGTAAATTCAATTTATTGTTGTGGAAATTGATAAAAATGTGTGATTAGTCTGTGCAAACTCTTATCCCAGCTATATGCATTTATTTGTAATAGGAGTATCAAATAATACTTGTTCCTTTATTTAATCAAACTAGAATTTATGTTTACTTTAATTTTTTTTGCATTGCACTAAATATTCCTGATAATAATGTATGTTGTTGGAATTCGATATCCCGGTTATTTAAATTTGCGGAACCGATAACTCGAACGAACCCTTCGCCGGAGATCACACGAACGCCGACTCATCCGCCGGGGTCCGACCTTTGGAGACCACGCGCCCGAAGGCGCGCAGCCCGCCCCCAGCCGAACCCCCGCGAGTGCGGGGTTCATGCGATCCTCGCATGCGATCCTCCACTTGCTAATTATTGTAAGAATTTAAATATAATAAAATGGAAAAACACAAAACCAAATTCTGCGGCTGAAAATTGCCTTTATACATCGTTCGCCTTTCAGCTTGGTTACATCCAAATTTCCAACAATGTCGATGGCCATTTTCTCCCCAAATTTCTCAACTCTAAACCCTAATTTAAGTACTCCTAAACCTTATCTTCCTTTCCGACCCTCGAAAAAGCTTCAGTTTCAGTTGTTGGTGAGCTCCGATAATGGCTCCGGTGTGGCTGCGACTGTGGAGACTCCTCCTCCGAGCGGTTCGGATCCTTCCGGGTCAAATGGGTCTCCGTTGGATCCGTTTCCGGATCCAGCAGTGAGCAGCTTCAAGGACTCGAGATGGGTTGGAGGAACATGGGACTTGACGCAATTTGCCAACAATGGCAGCACTGATTGGGATGCCGTCATCGATGCAGGTACCTCCCTCGTTATCATACTCAGAAGCTGAGATTTTTTATTTTTTTTTATTTTGTGAGATTTTTTATTTTCCTTTGTTGGATTTTAATCTGTGATTTAGGGGTTTATGTTCTTTTATGTTATTATTTTGGTCTGTAAATATATGCTTATGGTGTAAACAATTAGGTTCATTAATTAAAAAAAAAAACAATTGCAGAAGTGAAGAGAAGGAAGTGGATGGAGGTGAATCCTCAATCATCTAGCAACGAAGAGCCTATAGTCTTCGACACCTCCATCGTTCCTTGGTGGGCGTGGGTTAAAAGGTTTCATCTTCCAGAAGCAGAGCTGCTCAATGGTTTTGCTTCTCCGCTCGACATCTTCGATTAATTAACCTAAGCCGAGCTTTTGTTTAGTTCTTCGTTTATTCGTGCAGGTCGTGCAGCGATGGTCGGTTTCTTCATGGCATATTTCGTGGATAGTTTAACCGGAGTAGGACTTGTAGATCAAATGGGCAACTTCTTCTGTAAGACGCTGCTATTTGTGGCTGTGTCGGGTGTGCTTCTTATAAGAAAGAACGAGGACGTAGAAACCTTGAAGAAATTGATCGAGGAGACAACGTTTTACGATAAGCAGTGGCAAGCAACTTGGCGGGATGAGACGCCAGGGGGTTCGGAAAAGAAGTAGATAATAATCTAGCCTGAATTATTACGAATCTTGTTTCTTCCCACGCGAGTATTATTAAGATTGCGAGTCAAGTGCTATCCATTTCTTGGCCTCATTCATGATCTACTGGTTCTTGTTTGCACTAAACTAAGCTAGGGTTGGAAATGAGCTGGGCAGCTCTCGAGCTGCTCTAGTAGCATGTGTCATAAATGAGTCGGACATGAGCATTGAATCACTCGTCTCACTAGCTCCTCGAGCGGCTTGACAAAACAATAGATTATTAAAAATTGCTTAGCTTAAGTAGCACGAAATGTTGGGCTCGTTGAGCTCAAACTCATTTATTTTTTATCAATCATGTTTTATAAGATCAATGTTTGATTAAAAAAAATTATTTTCATCACACTGCAATAAACGTGGAGTGATGCATTTTTTTTGCTATATACAATAGTCATCCTTCCTCAAAAAATATAATTCACTTTCTTTGTAAATTCTCAAAAAAGATACTCACTATTCTTGTAAATTTACAAAAAAAAGTGAATAATTTTTTTCATGATAAATAAATAAAATAACTCGTAATGGTTTACTCCTCTCTTCCAGAATTAATACATGGGTCTCCCCAAAATTCTAACCTTTTTCGAGACTACTACCATATTAGTATGCAAAATTCTAACCTTTTTCGAGACTACTACCATATTAGTATGCATTAGTCGATGCATTTATTTGAATATTCATTTAAGTAGCATTACAAATTTGATGACACCATAATAATTCAAAATGAATCATAGTATATAAGTATTGATCATCAGAAAACCGAAAAAAAAGGAAATAAATGTTTGTAAAATAATTGAATGAAATTATAGACAATTCTGGGGTGAGATTTAACCTTTTATGGTACAAGCATAAACTAGTGTGGTACAAGCCTTTGCTGCCTTGTATACTCCCATAGTGCAATAGCTCCACTGACATGAACATTAAGAGACCTAACTACTCCAAGCTGTGGAATCTCGATACAAGCATCCAACATGTGGATCAACTCCACAGGGATTCCTTCTTTCTCGCGACCGAGAACTAAAACCTTTGGAAAACAAAAAACAAAAATGTATCGAACATAATGATCCATTCATAATTATGTTAAGCAGAAAACTGGAATTCTTGAAAGATGTCGACGTTCAGATTTTGCAAGAAAAAGAATCATAAAGTGCATATTCGGAAAACACTATTAAAACGAAAACAAGGGTATCATTCTGGGACGGGGAAGTATACATGCTATGGAAGTATCGAAGTCTAGTGTCCAAAATCATGTGTATAAATCTTTGTTTAATTTCTTTCACGGATAAAGTCAATCTTAGCATGCAACTTAATTCTAAACTACTCATTTGTGATTAAGGAAGCTAAGTCGTTCTTAACAGAGTGATGAATACAAACCCATCCATAAACGCATGTCCTAATATAAGATAGTGGAGATTGATTACTTACTGTCTTCGTAGAAAACTTGTACTCGTCCAGTGGAAAGCTATTTGCAGTTTGCTCCAGACCTAGGATAGCAAAACCCTCTCGTTTCTTCTTCTCCAAGAATGTTTTCATGCTTGTCACCGGGACCTCAACAACAGGAACCCACTTCTCTGCTGTTACACTGATAAATCAAAGATGGTTTACGTTACTAGCATATATCCATAGGTGGTTTGATAAAATGAAATAAGAGTTGGTTTTCAGATTTCTATAATTACATTTATTAAAATTACAAAATCAAATAATTGCAGCTTAGTGTACGCATTTACACAACTGTTTTCAATAATAAGTGTCTCGTAAAATTTTGTTGTGTAGCACCACATTGCAGTATATTCGTATCATTTTTCTATTATGTCGAGAAGGATGTCCACTATTGAGGCGTTGACACTTATGGATAAGCCTTCCCAATCCTCAGTGTATCACCAAAATAAGTGGGAATAAAATCAAAATCATATAGCCCGAGCAGGAAAATATTTGATCTATCTTCTGGACCCCCAAGGGCATATAGTATTCATGATACGTGGCTAGATTTTCTATTCTCAGGAGAATGTTTTTTTGGCAAAGTAATCAGTTGTGGGGCAGAACTGAGAAACAGTAGAAACGTTTTTTTGCGGATTCACACAGAAAGGATAGGCAGTACCTTGGATGGAAAGACAAATAATAGTTTGATTGGTGACGTAGAAAAAAACACTACATATAACAGCAAGGATGGATAATCTTGCTATCAGCCCTAAAATAGTTAAAAAACACTGTTAATTAACCTGATAAGTTGAAACTGCTTGTCATTTAATATATTTTTGTCTGCGACAGCCAGTCCAGCTGCCCTAAATACCTGGATAAAAGATTGCATATAAATTAGATTTTTAACAAAACGTTCTAAACAAATCTGCGAAAAATCAAAAAAAGAATGTCAAAGCAAAAAAATGAAAGTTGAAAGGATGTAGGTTAGAATATGGGAGTTTTATGAGTATAATACCTCACATGTTCGTGCCAATCCAGCTAGATTAGGTATTCGTTCTACCAGTGATGCTAGAAGAATAATTTCTTGTCTGCCTGATTTTAATTTCTCAACGATCATTCCTCTTGAACGCATCAACTGATCGAGAAGTTGGTCTTCATTTTCCATATTTTCTGCATATGGAGCAAAGAAAATCAATAACATTTTAATAACAGCTGTTTATTTTGAACTGTATGTGTCTCTCCAGTCCCAAAAAACGTGATAGTCGCCCACAAAAAGGGTCAGTAAATGAAATCCTGTTTTGTAACTTAATGGTCTAGCAGCCGGAAATACTTTTAGGGCGCATAACTACTTTCAGCTGCCCAAGTAAAAGTCTCAACTCAATTTAAGAAAGTCTTACTACACCTCATGTTTTCATTAAGAGTATTTGAGTTCTAGTAATATTTAAAAGACATGTAACAGGTAAAGATGGAACAAATAAAAAGAGCACTTTATTGATCTTTTAATGATATTCAATAACAAATTATTACATGGACTTGGGTGCACGTAGATCTACGTGGAGATTATAATAAATATTTCAATTATACAATAATGAAGAACTAAGTAAATGTGTATTTCATGTATAAAGTATTATTAATAGTTGCATAGCTATATTTTTCATTCTTGTAGAACTATATTTTTCATCAATTTAACTAATTGTAATTTCCATTCTTGTATAATTGTATTCTTCATTATTACTATATAATAATGTAATCTTCATCAGATCCACATAGATTTATGTGGAGTCGAGACCATGATATACATTCTCCTATTATTGGTCATTATTTTATTAATTTGGAAACTCGTATACTGAGAAGTTATACAGGATTTCAAACAAACACGAGCAATACATAATGAGCATTAAGTATAGTTGACGTACCCAAAAGCGAACCATATGATGTGTTAGTGTCCATAAAAACTTTGGAGCCTGAGTTTTCCATCTCATTCTTGGAGAAATTAATTTTTCTTTGGAAGTCATATAAGAGTTCTTTTTCTGGATGGATTACCGAGTGTCCTTCATTGGAGTTCAATGCATCTCTACATTTAAGATCGCCTTCCATTTGGATGATCTCATTATTGACCGTAGCTGCATCTTTTGCCATTGAGCATCTAAGACTGTCCCTAGTAACCTGTACAAATTAACTATGAGCAACAAACAAACGAGGAGGAAAAAACAAATCAAAGTAGCTAGTGGCTTACATTCAGAAAGTCAATGACTCGGTCCATGAGTGTAGTTGGAACGCACTCAAATTCAAGCTCCTATAACCATTCCAAAAGTTTGAGGATTTAGAAATAAGCAGCAGTAAAAAAAAAGAAAGTTCGAGGACTAGCCAATATATTGCATGATTAATTGTAATTAATGTAACAACACAAAGGAAAAACTCAATAGCAACGATAGTAAAGCACTAACAAATTGTAATATGGAACTATGGGAGTTACAAGAAATGCATGAAATAAGCGAAACAGGGAGAGAGAAAAACATAACAGTTAGCGAAGCAGGGAAAGAGAAAAAAATAATTACGCACAAAACAGATGGATGTAATATTTAGTAAATTAAGGCTAATGTACATTACAAAACACAACCAGCAGCTTCTAGACTAAGCGCAATGAATATGTGGGAACTAAATACTAAATGACAATTCATGTATAGAGAAGCATATACCATCATTAATTATTATCCATGGTTTGATAGAGAAGGAAATTTGTTTCATTGCGTAAATTATCCACATAATAGAAATGAAAATAAATATAAAAAATCATATTAGTTAGTACAATATATTCAAAATAAATGGATAGAAAAAGTTGTTGTTAGTAGCAGACCTTGACCCTATTTGTAAATATTCCAGCAGGTGATACAGACTTCAGTGGATCAAAAGAATCAAGATAACTATCCATGGAAGCTCTTAACCTGCACCAGTAATTGATGACAGATTACACAACAGCAAAACAGATCTAATAAACATTGTTAAAATTGCAATTTTTTGTATTCAAATGCAAAATGTTACTGTATCAAGTATCAACCATATTCAACATTCACAATGTATAGAATAATTAGAAGAGCCTGATTATAGGAGATTGCAGAATAGTTGATTGGAGAGATCCTTATACTTCTCAGAAACCGTTACTTCGAAAGTGCATAAATAACTAAATATGCACAACTATATTCTATTACATTCAGTATCTAAATTTGTCTGTGTGTGTGTGTTTGTGTGTGTGCATATCTGTATTCACTAAGAAGAAACATTAAGGAGTTCAAGGATATTCCCAAATTTAATAGTTTGACCCAGCTTAGGTGCACTGAGCTTTTGTTGCTTAAGAATAGCAAAAGAAGACAATAACACCAATGTGGTGCACGATAAATTGTGTGGTTAGGTAACTAAGGTTGTAGAAACTAAACAAAATGTTAGACTTGACAAGACAAACCAATCAAACATTATAACAGGGCAAATTTTATTTTTTTTATTTTATTGGAACATTTTAATGGGGCATATTAGTCAAACTTACTTTGCACAGTCAGAGTTATGAGCCAAGTAATGTTTCAAATCCACAAAGCACCTCTGCTCCAAGGACATACTGGCAGAAGCACATGAGTTTGAAGCAGGCACCAACTTTTCAAGAACACGATACACCAATATCTGTGAATTAATATACAGGATACCATAGATATGAGATTTATGTATCCAGTAAATCATGTAAAACAATCTAGTTTAGGTAGACTTGCCTGTGTAATTCCACGTAGAGTGTGATGATGAGAGGTCAACAACGGAACTATAGGAGGAAGTAGATCATCAAGGTGTACATTCTCTCTTTTTGCATTGAGAATAACATTAGCTGCTATGAATACATAAGACGACAATGCCTGCAAGAGTCAACTATAAGTAAATTGTAGTTTTATAGTTGTAACACCACAATATTTAATCAAATGTTTACTTTGGTTTGAGGTACACTGGCTAATTTTGCATGCATTTGATTTTTCGCAAATCCAAGTTATTTATCATCTCACATATTTTGTTAACTCACAAGCACAAAATAATGTCATCACAGAACATGTAAACATTCTAGAATTCCTCAAAAGCAATGTTCCACTATTCATTAGCAAATTGGGAGTTTTCTTTTGTCAGGTTAAAACTCTCATATCCTAAAGTATGTAAGCCTAATTACAAGATGCACAAAACATTTAACATTTCTCTGGACATCTTCTTTCGTTCTTCTGAGAGAGATATCAAATGAAAACATCAAATTACTTTTCTCACCTGAGTCCTCAAATCACAATTTCTTAGTTGGGAAACCAATTGTTCACCAACCTGTAAAGTGAGTAGAAAAGCAAAGGCTCAGATCACAACGATATAATGAAGTCCAGGAACACAAAGAAAATACACTAGTTTATACAACAATGTAAACTACATCCTGCAGGAGCCTCCAGAAATGCAAGTTCCGAGTGGAAAATGAATGCCAACAGGACTTCATAAATATTGACTATGATAATTTTTTAGACAACTCATCTCTCAGCCATCATAATTACTAGCAGCTCATACAAAATTTAAATTGTACAGTATATTCAAAAGATAAGTGACTTTTTCATGTACAAGAAGTGATGATTATCATTACAGGAGAATTTGATGAAGGAAGTAAAAGAAAAGCTAAGCATAAGATTACCCCTTACCAGTGAAGGGAACTTCAAATATATAAATATAGCAAAAGTTTCCAAGTATTGCCGAACTGAAGGAAAGTTGTTCCTCTACAAGCACACGAGACAAAATATTAGCAGATCAACAGTTGGAATAAATAGAAATCAAACAATAGAAACTCGGTGCTTATTCACCCGGAATTGAAGTAATATTTTCATTAAAAGATAGTGTGAGCATACCCCATAAGAGTACTCTAAAAAAGTGAATTAGAAATATTGTTACACAGCTCCTAGTGTAAAATTTAAAGACTATCCTGAGTGCAATAATGGAGAACATAAAATAACAAATGTCTTGAAGAAACCGAATGAGAAACTAGTTTTTCCTTATCTTGTATAACCTTTCATATGGTTTACATTTCCAATCATATTACCCCTATGGCCTACATGTGCATCCTATTCTCGTGTAAAGAGCATACAACATCCATGTGACACATATTAAACAGACTTACAGAACAAAAGTATATGAAAATCAAGAGATTGGACAACATAAAATGAAATAAAGTTTTCCAGGTACAATTGACTCACGTAAATTGATGTATGCAAACTAGATGTTACTTGCTCAACAATATCAAGGTCAACAAACCGCGACAGCACACATATCATTTGCCATGCACGTACTTTCCGTCTATGAATCTGGAAAAAGCCACAAATGACAAAGGGGAAATGATAAAAAAAAGTGAAGAATAAATAACCGGAGTAATTTCTTCTGTACTGTTCAGCATCAAGAGGTAATCACTATCATATTTAAGTTTATGAGCCATGTTTCCGTCTATAAAATTACACATTTGGAGGAAACTCTAACTAAGGAGCATTTATATAGAGAAGAAAATAAAAAACGATCATGATTCCTTAGCCAGAATTGGTGTGTCTTTGTTTTGTTCACCAGGAACTTACCGCACTATACTTTTTAATCAACTCCTTAGACAGGTCTTTATCATTTACCTGCGAACAAAACAGACCCAACAGTAGATCAAATGTTTGCTTTCCCATACTTAGAAAGAGAGAAGAAAAATATGCTAGCATAGAAGAGAACATTACAAATGAAGTCAACAACGAGAACATTAGTAAACAGCATATGGGTATGAATGTTACTGGATAACTTGTAAGAAAAAATAATGATAATAATTACCACAGAATTGAGAAGTTCTAGCAAGAACATTTTCCCAGATGCAATAACAGCGGAATGGATTTCGTCCATGGCCGTAGATTTGTTCAAATAAGCCATATCCGCAAGTTTTGCAAACAAAACAGAAACAGACACGCGTGCAAACAACTCTGTATTGATGAACACCTGATCATAAGAAACGTTAAAATTTTATGTCAACTCATCCATAGAATGTAGTTTCAACATCATATCACCGTGAAGAAATATATGAGCACAGAGGATAAAAAAATACTCTATTTTCCATAAATCAAATAAACAGGTAAAAAATATTTAGAGCTCGAACACTCAAAAAAACATGCTATGAAGCTATAGGAATCTTCCTAGCACACCAAAGCTATCAACTGCCCCATATGCAACACGAAATTTCGGTTCAACGGGTGTTTCGCAAGGTAGAGAAAGTACAATGGGAGGAAATAAATTGGGGAAGAACAACAATTCATTTAAGTTAGGTGGGAAAATAAATAAATAAAATAGTATGCGTCAAATGACAAAAACAAGAAAGAAATCATCAGATTGCAGAAAATTAAATAACAACTTGTGATTTGGGTTTGAGGTTGGGTAGGATTGCAGGACCCAGCAACCTGGAAGACCTGGAAAACAAGGAGGCAAAAACAGACCAAAACCTTCCTATTTTAGTGCTTTTGTCAAGCAATTTTAACACCTAAAGCAACAACATTTTAAAACAAAATATATTAGTCACAGCCCACGGGCGACATTTTGCAATGTGAACTAGGGACGCAAATGTGCTCAAGCAATCTCTATTGCTTTTCCAGTCCTTCTGTTCATACCCATTAGCAGTACCATAGAAACACTGAAGAAAAGAAAACAAAAACATTGACAGAACACTGAATCGTCGAACTCGGTAACTTACATCAGTTAACTCAGGATCTAGGCTTCTTGACAGTACAGATACTTCAGTTCTTGCATCATAGTTTTCAGCCAGTTCGGCTTCAAAATCCTCATCAAAAGCAACTACATAGGAACAAATAAATAGAAGCTGATAAATAAATACGGAGTATATATATAATGTCAGAGGATTAATCTTCCATAGAAAGATGTTGAACTAAGAAATATGAATAAAGTGCTAGCCTATTAACAGAAACTTAGAAATGTTTTATAAATATAAAAGCATACCAGAACCATAAAATGTCAACAGCTTTAGCTCATTAATGTAATATTTTATTGTATTTGGATATGACAACCAAAGCCCACATAAATGCAATGCAGCAAGCCGAATGGTACGTGGACTTTTTGTGCCTTCTTCGAGGATTTTCTCAACAAACTGCAGAAAGTTGATGATAATTTGCATGAACATATCAAACCAATTACATTAAGCATATTGGAGGGGAGAGGATAAGGATGACACATACCCACTTCAAAGGCCCAGGAGCATTATCAAATTCATGCATGTGTTCATCCCCAAACACTGAATAATGCAGGACAGAGGATAACAGTGCTGCGATAGAAGCGACCCTCCTTTTGTTGCAGCTAGCATGCAATATCCATGAAGAACGAACCAAAAGCCACATCATCTAAGAAGAGAACAGTATGTTGACAGCAATTCAGGCTACTTTATTAAGCTCATACCCTTTGTTATTAAATAATAAACAAGTTATGGAGATGCCAGTTTAAATGTGTGCAAGTCAGATAAAACAAAACTATCCTTTTTTATCAATAAAAAGAAATGCAAGTTTAGGGTTTCAAACTGGAAATAGAACTGGTAGTTCTGACTTCTGATTTTAAAACTGTAACCAGCCAATCAAGATCCCACAGGACTGGGAACCGGCGGTAACTAACCATGTTTTATAGAGGTATGGATTGACTTTCTGACGCAGGGAAGCTATTACACTAATATTAAAACTCGTTGATTCTATGAATACCCGAGAATTAATGAATTAAATCAAAGTTCGTTGATTCCTCAGAATACCGAAAATTGGTAAACTTCAAGAAAACCTTGAAGACTAGAAAACTCTCTTTTTATTTCATCATAAACAACCGTTCAACGTAAAGACAATAACGAAATATAAATACTAAGAAAACTCTAAACATATTGGGCTTATATTAAAAAGATATGTAAATAATATAATTAACTATTGGGCTTCCAATCCACATCATTCTCCCCCTCTAGGAGAAGGTTCGACCGCGAACCTAAAATATCGAACACGAAAATGCCGGGATCAAACACCAATCGTCGGCGACTATTATCAACAATAACCTTCAACATGCGAGTAGCCACTGAGATAAGTGAAAAGTTGTCAGACACAATAAACTTTTTAGAAGGAAAATCGGAGGTGTTTGTGTGTCCATTGGGCGCAACGACATGGGGATATTTTTTGACATAAAAAAGATTGTCAAAACCCAAGCATTCATATGTCGTGCAAAACTCAATTTGATACCCACCAAACCAATCTGGAGTACCCCAATCTTTTCGGATCTCCGGGGTGAATCTCTTCAAGCACTCCTGTATGATTGGATTGTCAACGCTACAAATACCTTTTGGACCACACAAGCCATATTGCTCGTCGTCCCAGTTCGGTTCTTCGTCCCAAATCGGCTCGTCGTCCCAGATCGTGGCTGGTTCGTCTTCCGAATCAGTATCCCAAATCACAGAATTTTCGTCATCAGTCGATTCAGTATCCCAAAGTACAGAGGAGTACTCATCGTCACGATCGAAATCGACAAAAATCAGATTTGCAAAATTTGCATCATAACACCGATCTTCGCGGGGGTCGTCGAGGGCGCACTCGTGCGCGGAGGCGGGCCGATGAGTAGTTTCCGGTAGACCATTGGAAATAGCAAAGCGAAGTTCCTCGAGATCGACGGCAAGGGCTGCGATTTGGCGGCTTAAGACGGCGACGTCGGCACCGCGGCGGGCTGCGGCCTCAACGGCAGATTCGCGAGCAGACCGGGGACGGGGAAGCATCGTTCGGCTCTGATTACCAACTGACGCAGGGAAGCTATTACACTAATATTAAAACTCGTTGATTCTATGAATACCCGAGAATTAATGAATTAAATCAAAGTTCGTTGATTCCTCAGAATACCGAAAATTGGTAAACTTCAAGAAAACCTTGAAGACTAGAAAACTCTCTTTTTATTTCATCATAAACAACCGTTCAACGTAAAGACAATAACGAAATATAAATACTAAGAAAACCCTAAACATATTGGGCTTATATTAAAAAGATATGTAAATAATATAATTAACTATTGGGCTTCCAATCCACATCACTTTCATTTGCATGTGATCATTTAAATCATAATAGCATTGAATCTTAAATGAAGAATTTTAGAGATTTGTGGATATTGATAAACTCATCATCATTTTTATCACCAAAATTCTTCCAAAAATAAGATGCAGTTTTTCATGTTGAGAATATGCTGCACTCAACATTCGATTAAGGTAAGAATGAAAGTGGTGAAACAATGTTGCTCAAGTACATTTCTAAATGAGTCCAAGTGCAAAGTGAAGCCTAAATACTGATTAATGTAGACAATAAGGAATGTGTGTGCTATAATGGAGCATCCGTTATACGACTATTCAAAACTAAAAATATAATGCATATGAAACATACCTCAACTGTTATTCCATCACTGGAGGACACTGATGGATCCATTCTTTTCAAATCAAACAGTTCCATGCTTAATCTGACTGATCTAAGCATGGGCAAGACAGAAACTTCTCCAGCATTTTCTAGGCTGCGAGCTCATGCATAAAGATAACAATGAGCAGATAAAATGATGTCTACCAAAAGTACACAAACACGCTGAAACCAGACAATCTTTGAGTCCTTTCTACGCACTAAGGTTTTCTGTGAACTATGCTAACTTTGACAAAAAGGAGAACAAAAATAGTCTTAAAGAATATCATTTTTAATTTTGTTCACACAACTTAGCACAGGACGGAAAGATACTAGAAAAGAAAACATGCTCAAGAAATTACTGCAAAGAGACATTCAATCTGCAATTCAAATACTTCCAACAAGCTATGTTACTCAGCAGACAGATACCATAATATCATAAGGCACGAACAGCAAACATGCAATCCTTCTTAATTTTTTTTCTCCTTTTTGTGCAAATTAAACCTGAAGCAATACTTATAAATTATAATCAGAGACAGCACAGAATTGGGATAACCCAATGGATACCCAATTCACTGAAAGCCCTGTTCAATAATACTTGAACAAAAGGAACAAGTAAGAGTAAATGATTTAGATTATCTGAAGAGTTCCCGCGTACAATACACCAATTTTGAAGAAGAGAACAATTAGGGCAACATTTTTCAAAATAATCATATGTAGGTATCTTTACCAAAACAGCCAACCAGATAAAAATCTGAATTTTCTTCAGAACTAGATCCTTCCAAACCATTTAAAACCAAGGGACACGACCACCATTAAATTTAGCAGGAAACATTGGGGGAAAAGACAGATCAGCCCCCAAACCATACTAATGTCCCCATAATCCCCCAGTCTTGCAGAAATTAAACATTCAATGAGTTTTCTAAACTCTTAGTTCTCCTATGATCAACATGCATAATATCATTTAGCATCTTACCTTCCGACCAGATCCCCAAAAATCAGCTTTACTGTTGTATCTGAGAAGTAATGTTTACATAATTGCAAATCAACTCCATTGCATAGGGCATACTTTGGAAGCGACAATAGATATTCTAGACAGCTCCACTGAAAATACAAAAATATGATACTTAGTGTTATGATTGCACAAGCAAATTATCAATTGTTGGCAACTTTCAAGCAGTATAGTTTTTTTTATAAGAAAACATTATACTCCAGTTTTATAATGGTTTAAGTACTAAAGCTAATTTGAAGAATGCAGGTTCTATTAAGTAATGTATACACTTCCAAGTGGTCATGTCACGAACTTCAGGCTTTTGAAGTATTGCAAATGGATATTACAAAATATGTCTTATATGTTCGCATGTTGGAAAGAATCATATTCAATGAGTGACACAAGTGACAGGATCAAACAAATAATTGAAGCAGGTTAATAGGACCGCAACCAATAGGAAGAGCTAAAGCATGACAGGAAGTTTTTCACCGCCAAATTAAGTATATTTCCCATGTTAGGAGTGTAGAAAAAAAAAAAAGTCCAATTGTAGGACATTTTTATCCAAGTCAACAGACATTTGAGACGGAACTTCATGAAAATCCATTCCTCAAACTATGGGTCGCCGCAGATGTTAGACGAAAAACATGGGACACATTACCCAGCTTTCATCATTAAACAATATAGCTTCTCATTCTATCTGCTTGTTAGTTCTCACTAGTATTGTGTCGTGAACAAACACAGATAAGCATACACAGAGTTTGTTCCAAAAGTGGGAAATAATACAATCAATGGTCATATATGAAAGGAAAAGGAAAAAAAAGTTAGACAGAATCACCTTCCAATTCAACAAAACTGCTCTTCGTGTCCGTGCCAAACTTCCCTCGTCAATAACATTGTTAATGTTATGGATAAATTTTCTTACAAAAACATCCAAAGGTTTTCCATCTGATTCTAATGCAAACAACCTATCATTGTTTGCGACAAGATTGAATGACGAAGGAGAGAATACAGACACTAAATCCTTCAATGCATATGCACATGCTTCATAGGCAGCTATGCATAATTCTGCTTCAACCTGCTCATGAAATAATATTTAAAAATGAAAAGGATAATAAACATGATCAATCATCATCTCTTGAAGTATTATCCAAATAAAGCACACCTCTGATTTAGGGGCTGGAGTTGAAATAACCTTCAAGCAGAAGTTCCAGAGGAAGGTTTGAGCAGAATTGGTCAGATCACCTCTTTTAAACTGGGCACCACACCTCAGCACAGATGCAAGAGTCTTTATGGATGTTATCTAATGGTCACAGTAGAGAGGAATAAAAAAATGGATAATCTCTGAGATTCATGCTTGGTATCAAAGACAATTTACTATTAATTTATCAATATGAGATAGTGAACAGTAAATAAACTAATGAAATATTTTCATCAAAATTTTCAAAAGGCACAGTTAGCAACAATCCCTAACACAGTCATTAAAAATGCAAAATATAAATTTCAGTCAAATTGGCGAAAGGAAATTTATTTTATACACGTAACCCAACACAAAATTTATATCCGTAGATCTACAAAACATGCAACACTAGATTTCTAATTAAAATTTCAAAACTGCATAGCTTTCACAAAATAAATTTAAGCCAAAGCACAACAAGCTTGTAGCATGTAGCCCTTGGAAATAAACTTGGAGCACAGGCATTTCATTTGGCATCAGTGACCAGTTATCACTATTTTAATCATAATCAAGTCACCATATTAATACCGAGTAGATACGTTATTGTGTGTCCATTTTGATTGTAGACATTAGCTTGTAGTATTTTTCAGATTCAGAACTAACAACCATCTAATTTTTCCAACTTTCATTCTGAACCATTCCTCTAAAAAAGTGTATTCAAGTTGATTGCCTGATTTATCTTTAGTAAGAAAATTGAATTGGTTGTTTCAAGAGTATAGGCCACATATGTTCCTAGGCCGCGGATAAACAAGAACCATGAGAGTCATAAATATACAAGCAGCATGAGCACAAATTAGAGGTAGAAATTAATTTTTATCACGTCTTCCATGTGAAATTCCTACGAACAGTTCAAGAAGTCGAGAGTCAGCTGGTAATGCTTTGTTCAGCAATTACAATAATTCCAACAATTCTAATAAATTAAATAATCCTAAGGAAATTGAAATCAAACAAGTCATGTGAGACCAAGATATGTAACAACTGCAACCACACTATAAATAAGTACATAAATAAAGTCTGAATGATCATACAGCTTCCAAAACAGAAGTACACAGCGAAGATGGCAAACGGCGTTGACTTGGGCCCCCTAGTTTCCCTCTTATGGAACCTGGCAGTGTCATTTCCTCTGTCACAACATCCCACCAAAAAACAGAGCATGATAATTTGGTGAATGACACCAGTTCTTCCTGTCAAATCCTTACGGAACTAAATTAAAATGCAATTAAAAGGATATTTTAACTGTAGAACTATAAGAACAATCAATACCAGAAATGAGAACAATATGGTTGCAAGCTTGTCAAAAGTGATTGATTCTTCAGTGGAACTTAGATTGTCTACCGCACTAGGAGAGACAATATCGCTTGTCACTTGATAAATGGATGTTCTCCCTTGGTTTACTTGAAGTTCCTCGATCATGCTGGAAACAAGAATGAGAAACTTCACTGCCACCCCCTCTAAAGAGTTCTTGTGGTTGCAAGCATCAGCACCATGATCCTCAATGAACTACGTAAAGGGATTCACACGCATAAAATTCAAGAGATGCCATGAGAAGAACATGTAATGACATCCAACTCAAACTCAAAATAATTGATCGTGGGAATGATATATGAACAAAATGTTAATGTTATTGTTAAGATTGAAAATTTGAAATAATTATTAATTTTTCTGAATGAACCTCTAAACGATTAAAACCAAGTTTGTTTTGGGTTATATAGTGGGGGATTTGCAGATCATTTGACGCCCCTACACTTATATGTAGGTTTAAAACAATGCAAATCAAGTTATGAGCAATCACCACCCGAAATAACCCAATAAGATTTTAAATGGAATTAACAAGTCAAATTTTCTCCACAAGGAACCTACTCTGACCTAAAGATATCACTGCATGGGAAATTGTGTAACGCCTACTTCCAGGCACATCTTAATCAATACCTTTTAATCACTGGCAGGTATATATAATTGTCCTGTTGTAGTGCACATAAACAAAGAATTTCAAGTGAACTGCTCCCAGAAATGAACCACACAACACAAATCTTCCTTCAAAAGCTAACGTTTCCTTGAAACCACTAACAAACTTCTACTCTGCGTTTAGTGACCTTCAGAACAAAACTATTTCATTAGTCTCATTCTGATTATCCTCGGGACTCGTTTTTCAAATTCTTTGACATTAACTAACAGTAAAACTACGCTAGTACACATTGTAATTTATATGAAGCTTGGATCAATACAGAGTGGTTTAACTCAAAATGAAACATGCTTTACGCCCATATCCCTCCCAACAGCAGATATGAGACTAGTTTCATAAAATTATATAAGACGATGAATCAAAAGATTAGGAAAAACATATTGAATTAATTCATAATATAGTGTGTGTATATATATAAACCTTAAGGATTGAGCCAAAGTGTTCTGTGCCCTCGACTACAAGAAAAAGAACCCGAGCCCAACGTTTTGCGTCAGATACCCATGTCTCCAGTTCTTCATCGTCATAAGTAAAAAGAGAATCTACTGGATACTGATAACTGGTAAAATTCCTAGGGAATTCATTTATAGCCTTCAGAATCCCAAAGTCAGGACTACGGAGCCAATTTTGAACTACATGCCTCAGTGAACCTATAGTATAACAAAAGAGCAAGAAACATATGTAGGAGCATGAGTTACAAATCAATCAAGTAATCAATAACAAGTTTAATGCAAGTAAGATATTTCAGTATTTCACAGCACAACCACTTAGGGCCGAGATCGCGGCATAATTCATTTAATTAAGTCATACCGCCGTTATCCGTGTATTCACGAGGCAGGCTAGAAATGAAGTGCAAAAGGATATTCAGAGGAATATCGATTCCAGTCATCACAGAAGCAGCAGCAGTTATAATCTTTGCACAAACTGAAAAAACATTGTCAGGATTGCATTGTTCAGCGTGGTCGCATTCATGACTTAAAGAATATGACAAAAGTAATTTAGTACCTTGATGACGGTATTTAGAATTAAAATGCTGTTTACAACACTCGAGCACAAATCGAAGAACATCTAATAAGTCAGCTCTTTTAATTTGATAAGAAGTTGGAGCAAATTCAACTACAATTTCATCATTGGCAACATCCAGACGTCGCTTATCTTTGTGATCGTTATGTATTAGAACTCCACAAGCAGCTGAAGCAATGCACTCCACAAGGCACATCAGCCCAGCCCGTCCAAAAGAATGGGTTTTGGGAACAGTGCACAAATCAATTAAGAATGCAATATGCTGTCTGTAGTCAAAAGAGATGCTTCAGAGGACATTCTTACTTTTGCAGTCCATAACTATCAGTAGATGTAGAGCATGAAATAAGAAACACAATAATCACTCAGTTCAACCTAAAGCATTTCAAAGAACAAAAACCAGACTAAAGTGAAAGGCTTGGTTCTGTTTGATAACCTAATCTCAGAATATTAATATCTTCAGACATGTGTAAGAAAATTTGTTAAATAAAATAGTCAGCGCATAATGATTTAAGTATCGTTGGAATTGTGTACAAAAATTTCATCTGAAAATTCTGACTGGATGCTTATTCTGAATGGATTAATTAAATATTCTAATCATATCCACTAAATCTATTATTATCGAATTTGAACATATCATTATTGTATCTTTGTATAAATGTTTTTCTTCCTACCTATCATAATAAATAAATTAGTGTACAACAAAAACACAAATAAATAGACATGTCTAAGAAAGCAAAGCTAATATAATAATCTAATTAAACATACAATTTAAAACATAAAGAAATTCATATAATAAATCTAATTAAACAGATTATTCTCTCTTCAGCGTCTCTATGATTGTTTTTTCATATATATTAATAAATTACTTTACAATACTGGTTATAACTTATAAGTTAATGCACTTTACACGTACGATTAAGTTCGAACTCATTAAAATATTTTTTATATGAATTGTAAATTTTTTGTTATTTCAGCATTCAAAACCAAAGATATTAAGCATGTTTAACGAATTGAAGGGTGGCACTATTTGCACACCGATTTCCTCTATTTGAATTCAAAATATTCAATTGTACAATTAAACCCTAAAACTCAGGACATTATCTATTTCAGTATTCAGATTTCAGACTTGTTTATACAACGTAACCCCAAAAATATTTTTTCTTCCAGGTAGACGGTAATTACAAAAGTGACCCCAAAAATATTTCCTCTAATTGCATAGGAGCACAACGTCTTACATCCAATCAAATCAGAGGAAATATTTTTGGGGTTACGTTGTATAAACAAGTCTGAAATCTGAATACTGAAATAGATAATGTCCTGAGGTTTAGGGTTTAATTGTACAATTGAATATTTTTCGGGTCACTTTTGTAATTACCGTTTACCTGGAAGAAAAAATATTTTTGGGGTTACGTTGTATAAACAAGTCTGAAATCTGAATACTGAAATAGATAATGTCCTGAGTTTTAGGGTTTAATTGTACAATTGAATATTTTTTTCTTCCAAAAAGTGACCCCAAAAATATTTTTTCTGCCAACGTAATCCCAAAAATATTTTTTCTTCCAGGTAGACGGTAATTACAAAAGTGACCCCAAAATATTTCCTCTAATTGCATAGGAGCACAACGTCTTACATCCAATCAAATCAACATGACCCTCACTCATTCTAAATAGAGGCGGCAGCAAAATCTTCAAAATTTTCAGGTAAAAATAGCAGAGTATATCATTTGCTATTTCATCATCTTATATGAGACAGAATTATGACAATATTTTGGAAAAATTGCATCTGCACTGATCTGCTGACACATAATTTTGTTAAAAATCAGCAATTGTGATTTTCATCTACAACTTAATTTTAAAAAAACCAAGACAGTACCTCTCTTCCATGTGGTTGACATATTGGCTCAGAAATTTAGCTGCAGCTTCAATAGCCCATGAAGAGTAGACTTCTTTCACGCCTATCACAGAAGCAAAAATGATTAATTATGCCAATAGACACCTGACTTTACTCAGAGATTTCAAGATGATAAACCAACCGAATTCTCTGTGGTGCACTGGGTCATTTAACCCTAGTATAAGTGGGCCAAGTATGAAATCTTTTGGTACAAATTTTAAGCAACCTCCATAGTTCTTCCACTCGATTTCCAAAAATGATTGCATGATAAAGCACCGTACTGCAGCAAGAAAATGAAGTATTGATATCTCAGAGAGAAAAAGTATCTATTTATACTGAACTAGATAAGGGACACCACACAGATTTAAATTCCAGAATAACACCACTACACCAGAGATGTGAAATACACAAATAACCTTGAGGATTGTCATGGCAAAAGCCACGTTCCCATAAGATTGCTAACCATTCAAATGTTTGCTCAGCATTTGCCATCCGATTATGATAGAGCTCTTCATTATTAATGATCACAGGATTCTCTAGAGATCGAAGCCAAAGCATAATCTTTTGTATCCAAATAAATAGAAAAGAATGTTAAACGATATAATAATTACCACACTGCTACATAAAGAGATTTTCCCTACACAAACAAATGAAACTTGATTCAAGCCAAAGCATAATCTTTATGTCATACATTAGTGAGTTTGTACCTGGTGACTCCAAGCTGCTTCAACCAAGTGGGTGCCGAATTCTTCAAGAATTTCATATAGGAAAACAAATGTCTCCCACCTATACCAGCCATTGAAACCCGATTCGTTCACATTGCATTTTCTGCCAACGTTTAATGACTGGGCTTCTTTGTCCGCCCACCTCTCCTTTTTGCTCATCCTGCGAGAATTGGAACCTCTTTCATCTGAAACTTCCTCCAAAATACAAGAGGTGGATGGCCTTTCATTGCACAAGTTTAATGTTGTTTTCAATATATGCAGTGACTGCTTCCTCAGTAGGCTCTCCTTGTCAAGCTTAAAAAATTGAAGAACACGTATGACATTATCAAAGAAGAATATAACCAATAGCATATCAACAAATAAGTTGTTATAATTTTTAAACTAAGCAAAAGAAAAATACACAAGATCTATTTACCAAGCCTCTCTTTATTTCATCCCAAAATTCTTGATCAGATCTTAAATCAAATCTTTCCACACGTTCACCCACATCTACATCTTCAGGTTCATTAGTTGGTGATGAATAACATAAATACAGAGACAGTACGTTGTAAGCATCTCTCCTCTCCAGAGACCCCATCGTAAAAAGTAACTTACAACATTTCCATATTTTCATAAAAAAATCATTCCTGCAAACAAACTTTTTCTGTTTAAAAATCTGAGGATTTAGAAAGATACTAGTATTAGCTAATTTATAAATCTGATTGGATGATTTTACCAATACAAACTTGCATACCTTGTTAATACAAGGGACACCCCAGAAACCGTCACTGTGAAATTACAGTCATGGGCAAAAGCTTTAAAGATAAATGGAAGAAGAAATTTGACAGCAGAAGACCTATGCTCCAAACTTTGAGAAAGCATTTGAAGAGTCAAATTAGAAAGATCCCAGAGTATATTTCCAGCAAAAACTTTTTCCAAGCACCCATTGGATGAGGGTGGGGCAGAAACTGCTCCTTCATGTTTGTGTTGAAGAGCAGCGTCCAATGTCAAAGTTAATATATTGCAAGATATAGATAACGGAAAATCATGTAAGTGAGATTCTAACAAATCTTCAGATATTAACTTGTCATGAACATCATCAGAAGACTTAACAATAACTTCATTGTCCCTGGAGCCCTTAGATATTGAGGTTTCACTCCACTTATATACTGCAAATTCTTCACTGTGAAACATTCCCATTGATAAGCCAATTGATCTTAACAGGAGAGGCACCATAGTTGCTTCGAGAACCTCCCAGCTGTCCGTTTCGATCACAACATCAAGGAATAAACTTGTAACCTAAACACAGCATAGGATATAGGAAATAAGATGAAAGGTTAAAAAGCTTTGGACAAAATTCAACATGTCAAGGCTAAGTGTTTAAATGGTTTACCGTATTAAATAGCTCGTGATCATTTGTATGTACAAATTTCAACAAAGGAATCCAAGTTTTCCAGACAAAGGTATGGATGTGATTTCTACCTGCAGATATATCAAGCAAGGAAGTTTCTAATAACACGTGAATTTAGTCATGATTCAAACATTTCCAGTAAGATATAATTCGACATGAAGTAAGTTCAATTACATGCATGGAACAGAAACGTCTGGTGTTCAGGAAAACAGTCAAAAACTCACCAGACTTCTTTAGTAAGTGAGAAACGGCGGCCATGTAGGATGCGGCACAGTTACGCCATTCACTTTCAATCTTTTCACCTTTTTGTACAATGTCCTAAAAATAAACATCCTGGTTACACAAAATGAAAATAACAAGATAAATTGGACTAAGGCTATGTTCATTTGGACTAAATTTGTCTAAACTGAATTGAACTGGATTGAAATTAAGTTCAAAAGAACAAAGACCTAACGTATTAAAAATTCAACATTAATAATGTGACTATTTCAATATTTTTTAGATTATAGTAACATTTTATTAACTTTCTGGTTTTTTCTATTTTCCTTTGTTGGGTTTATAAAACTTTTTTAATCTATCTTCTTTTGGGCTGAATTCGTCTGAGCTGAACTGAACAAGACTGAACAAGGCTAACGTATTTACGATTGAGAAATTGAAATTCATGACAAAGGAAAAGAAAAAAAAAATAGGCTGTTCGAGTTTCGAACACGAATAACCATACATTGGTGAGGCTGGGAAATCCCTTGAGGAGCTGATAGATAAGCGACGATGGAGATGAGTCGGTAGAAGCCAGTATGCATTCCATCATCGGGGGAATCGCGGCCGGAGGGACTCGCCGGAAACTGCTCCAGAGTGAAGCGACGAGAGGCTCCATCCAGTTTTTCTTGTCGGGAATGCAATAATCAAGGCTTAAACCCTACTGGGCAATTTCGCAAAGGGTTTAGGCAAAGTGTTTAGGTACATATTTAACGTCAATGGTCAAATAATCTTGACATCATTCAGCTTAATTTTTTTCTTTCGTCAAATAAGACCTTATTCGCCTCAATTTCTAATATACTGCAAATTCTACATCACGGTACATTTTATATATTTCAAAGTACGGAATTTCACGAAAGTTCGTGGTAAAACTTGTGATGATTTGGGTGTAATTCTCCGACACAAATTTTCATAAAATTACAAAGTAAAACAAATTTTTATTAAAATATTATGAAGTTTGTGGGTGAGACCGACTTGTTGACTCTTTCGCATAAGTGTCTTGCTACTTTGGAACAAATTACCAACTACTCTGAATTTTTTTTAAAATTTTAATTAAAGTATTATGAAATTTGTCAGGTAAATTAACAATAAAAAAATTATGTAATTTTTTTTTTATTAAAGTATTATGAAATTTGTTAGGTAAATTAACAATAAAAAAATATTATGAAGTTTGTGAATTGTGAGTGAGACCGACTTGTTGACTTTTTAGTAGAAGTATCTTGCTACTTTGAGACAAATTCTCAACTACTCTGAAATTTTTTAAATTTTTTATTAAAATATTATGAAATTTGTCAGGTAAATCAACAATAAAAAAAATTATTAAAATATTATGAAATTTGTGAGATAAACCAATAATATCAACAATGTTATGAAGTTTGTATTGTGATGAGTCAACAATGTTGACTCTCTATCTCTCGCACAGAAGTTTGCTACTCGATCACATTATTGATCAGGTAGGAATAGAATTTCTCGTCTTTTCTCTTTATAAAAAATATATTTTTTAAAACAAAACAATTATATTTATAGACTTCTCTAGAATATATACAAATTACATTTTTTTAAACAAAATAATTATATTTATAAACTTTTCTAGAATATATACAAATATCATATACATATTATGCAATTTAATGGATATTTTTATTTACAAACAATTATTTATTTTTAAATCAATAAAATAATGTATATTTTACTTTATCACATTTATTATTTAAATAAATAAATAAATAAATAAAATTTGAAATATATTTAATATTTAAAATGTTGAAATATAACAAAAACAGTGTGAGTTGCGATGTTATTAAATGATATTTATGTAAAATTTAAATAAATAAATAAATATTGTGAGTTACGAGATTGATGCTTAGGTTTATCTTATAAATTATTATAAATTACAAATTCATTTATATGATTATGTCAAATAATTTAAAATTTATTTTTAAACACTTTAAAATATTTAAAAAATATTTTTAATTATTTAAAATTTATTTTAAGAATATTTAAAAGTTAATTAAATTATTTAAAAATGATTGTAAAATACTTTTAAATATAGGGAAAATATAATAGATATTTAAAATTATTTTAAAATATATTAAAATATTTAAAAATGATTTAAAATCTACTTCTATTTAAAGACACATTAAAATATCTAAAATGTGTAATTCAACAATTTAAAAAGTTATTCTAAAAAAAGTAAAAAAAAAAAAAAAAATTGCTTATGTTTCTCCCTTTTCTCCCAACAACACACGCCCGCGGTCTACCTCGCCCACTGCCACCGCGCCGTCCCCACTGCCACCGTCCATCGTGCATTCAAAGTATATTTCTCTATCTCTCTCAAACGTCGATCCTCTTCTCGATTTTCCTTTATTTCAACCTTGGACATACAATGTCTGTTCATGTTTTTTGTAATGAAATCCGGGCTCATTTCAGCCCGAGAAAATTAGATGGATTATAAGATTTTCCTTTCTCATGTATTGGGGATACGTTTTGCGTCATTTTTTTTTATGAAATTAGCCTTCGATCCAATGTGGGTTGAAAATTAAGATGGGTAATTTCTATTTTGCGAAAACTGTTATGAATGGTTTTATTGGTTGATTGATGATTTTTTTTAAAAATAATTTTGTGTTCATTAAGGGTTGGATATTCGTTTTTTGAAAGTATGTTGTTAGTATCCATATGTAACATGCCCGTTTATAGTTTCGATGAGATGGATTTAACATTTGGAAAAAAATTATGTTGTTAATCTTGTAATCATTGATTGTTATATCTTTTAATTTGGAGAAGCAATTTAATGAAGTTGTCTGATGAGATTAATAAGTTTTTCGAACGAAAAATAACAAACGAGCAAACAACACTACATATCAAGCGATGCAGCTGAAGTAGAAAAAGCTGAGGGTGAAGAACAAACAAGAAAATATTAATCCAGCTGGAACAAGGAAGAAGATGACACGGAGACCGGATGTGAAAAAGAATGTGGTCTCCACGAATATTCTCTGCTAAGCCAGCTTCTTTCTCATTTTAGCATATGGATTAAAGCTGATCTCCACGAATACAGTATTCTCTGCTGAGTCATATTATTCTCTTTCTAGATTAGCAGAATCTAAGAGTTACATCTTTACCCCTCTTTGGCATTTCACTATTTCTAGGGTTTTCGTATGATTTATTGGGTAGTATAAATCGTTGTCTTAGAGTTTTAGTTTATGGAAATTTGGTGGAAGTTGAGCACACATATACCGAGAAAACTGTTCCATTGGTCTCATACAATTATGAATGAATTCATGGATCGAGATTGAGTGTTCTTAATTTTACTTTTATTACAATTTCCCCCTCATTTGGGTTCAATTCCACAAATATATTTTATCTATCTCCATAGTTAGAATTCTTCTGATATTTATGACATGACTTCGTGAATTATTCTAATTAAGAATTCAAATTGTTTTTTGGATTTCTTTCTGATATTTATGACATGAGTTCGTGAATTTCTAGTTTTATGCTATTGATTTTGTGGACCTTTTTACTAGAAGTTTTCTTATGTTCTTCACTTATAGTATCAATATGGCCAACAGTTCTACATTTCATACTCAAGGGATTTCATTTTACTGTTCATTGAGATATTTGTAATAATTTATTGCATGAGTGTATCTCCATTGACCCATCACCTCTCTCTTGTTTTATAATGTGACTGAAGTCATTAATGAGAATTTGTATTCTGGATTCCCTGATTTCTTAGTTATCTTCAATCCATTACATTATATGTTTGATATGAGCTGCGTTCTAATCGAGGGGGCATCTTTTTTTTTTTTTGCTAGGCTAATATGATTTTGATTATGCGTTGGAGTGAAGCCTAAGGCACTATACACTAGTGTGTAGTGTAGTAGTGAGTTTCTTCCTCAAATGGGTTGTTTTCATTCTTCTTCAATAAAACAGTTTCCTGGACATGAAGACCCTGTTGTGCTTGCATCTCAAACAGCTTGTAAGTTGGCCCCTTATTTCCATTTTGTATAACAGTTGAATATGATGATCTTAATGGGGTTTCTTTTAAATTGTGAATTACGATGTAGTTTAGGCACGAATGGAACAACTACAATGTACATATTAGTCAATTATGAGATGACTTAGGCTGCAGGTGAAGTGGGAATGAAGCTAAATCCACTAATTCTATATTTATATTAGGCTACTAGTGTCCATGTAGTATTTTGTGAGTAGACATCTCGTTTTGTGTTCAAATTTGGATTAATTCCCTTCACTACTTGCTCTAATATGAGCCAATCAGTTAGCATAACTCATCTGTAAGCTCTTTGGTTTCCACTGAATCTACATGATTGTGTTTTGTTTTGTTTTACTTATTGATTTGGAACAACTTAATGTTATTGATGCTTTCTTCAGTAATTGAGGTGCTCTTATGCCAAAAAAATAATCCTGGCGAGACTACTAAGACTAATACTGATGCTTTCGGATTCTTGTTATTCCTTCACACTTGATTTATCTTTGTACGGTGTCTGTCTTTATAGTTAGTGTTTTTTTTATTATACTGGGCGACATGCATAGCATTTGGAAAATAAATATATCCTGCATAATGTGTCATCTCTCATTTAAGTATCACCTGCATCTTTTAACACAATATTTATGTTATTGCCACAATGCTTGAGTTGGACATTAATACTCATCTGATCTGGGGTTGCTGGAGTTATAGTTTTATTTATTGCTTTCCTTTCTTCAATTATACTTGAAATATTCATGCCTCTTTTTGCTTCTGCAGTTAGCGTCAGTGAGGTTGAAGCATTGTTTGAGCTGTTTAAGAGCATTAGCAGTTCTGTCATTAACGATGGGCTTATTAATAAGGTACTGTAGTTATTCCCGAAAATTAGCTAAGGAATTTAACTTATCGACTGATTCTTGGGCATTCCTTATCAGCCAAGACCTAATTTATTGTTATCTCATTAATGTTTCAGTGATTCATGATTTATTGAACTTCGTTTTGCCTTGGCCAAAGTCTTCAAATCGCATACCTCTGTAACATCTTAAATTTCTTTTGCACACGATACATGTCAAATCCTAATTAGTCACAAACAAACTTCATGGCTCTTGCACATCATTCTTCATTACAACACCCAGAATGTACACAAGACTGATTTCATGTTTTAACTTAGAACTAATCGTGTATATTTGTCAAAATGGTTATTCTTTGTACGACAGTTAAAACTTCCAGCTAAGAATTTCCTTTGAGCCAGGTTCAATAAACATGTTATGTAACAAGTATTAGTATGTACATATTTGTATGACTATGCTAATCAATGATCCCATGGTAAACATATTGTGCGTTTTTCACTTCTTCTTTTTTGGTAAGGATATCAGAACTTTGTTTATGTGCAATATTTATTTCCTGACATGTCATGTGGTTGTGTTACAATGCTGCTTGCATAACTAATCGTTGTATTATGACTACAATGATTGGTTGGTTTTCTCCTTTGGGTACATAAACTTAACTCTGCATATTTGTACTGTGCTGAGTATGCAGGAAGAACTCCAATTGTCTTTGTTCAAGAACAGGAAAAGAGAGAACCTTTTTGCAAACCGGGTGGGTAACCAAGTATCAACATTTTCATGATATAATGAGTATCATTATGCTTTTTTAGTAACATATCAGAACTTGGAAGGTCACTGTTATAGGCTTATGAAGGGTACCCATTAAAATGTAAGTCTGACATAATAGAGCACATAGGGTGCTTATGTTGTTTGGAAAAGTTTCTGCAGTTAATAATTTTCTCTAAACTAATACTTAAATTATCATAGAAATTATTTTATTAAAGCAGTTGTCTATCATTTTTTTTTCATTCTCTCTCTATCTCTCTCTAAGATGGCCAGCTATTTCTGATTACAGATCTTTGACCTATTTGATGTGAAGAAAAAAGGAGTAATTGATTTTGGTGATTTTGTTCGGTCACTCAGTGTTTTCCATCCAAATGCACCACAAGAGGACAAAATTAATTGTAAGTTAAATAAATATATCTCAATGGGTTTGTTCTGTAAATTTATTTTTCCAAAAAAAAGCCCTAACTCTTGATTATTGTGGACTTGAAGTTTCTTTTAAGCTATACGATTTGGACGGAAATGGATATATTGAACGGAAAGAGGTAATTAATTTGGAGCTTTTTCTTACTTTCCAATTGACAACAATTTTATAATCATTCCGCGTGCTATTTATTTAAAACAATGCAGTCCTTTATTTAAAACAATGCAATCCTTTTCAATCTGGAATCAAATTAGACGATGGTGAATTGGCACCCATCTTTTGTACTATATTCATCACTCATTTGTTACATGCTTATCACGTCGCATGATGCACCATGAAAATATATGAATTCGAATGGTTCAATCTATGCTCAGTTTTCATTTTTACTTTTCTGATGTTTCTTTGCATTTCATAATATTTTGTCACTGCACTTCTTCCAAAATCCAGTTTTGTTTCTATTTTCCAATTTTTTGCTCTTCTATATCACTATACCTATTCAAATAGCCCCTTCATCATACTATCTAATTTAGATCATTCAAATAGCCCCTTCATCATACTTGTCCTATTATAAATTTATTTAATACTGTGATGATAATAAAAATGATAGAAGATTTGAAAAGGATTATCAGAGAATCAATATAGTCAACATTTCCTTTATTTATTTCTTCAGTTAGTATTAAGCATTTATTTATTTCTTAGTCAGTAACTTAGCCATGGGTTTATAGATTAGGAGGATAGGTTTTGAAGAGGGATTTGAAAAAAAAATTATTTCTTTTGAAATATATTGTCTACAGCATTTTGGCTGGTTGCTAGGATAATTCAAGATCTTCATCTTGGGTTGCTAGAATTATACCTCTCTTGAGGTTTCATCATACTGAGTAATTCTTACAAAAATAGAATGCTCCTCCTTTCATTTGGGGATATTATAGAGATCTTAACTTATGAATAAATCACTCTTTCCCGCCTTGCTGAAGAGTATTCTGAATCAGATCATGTCCTTGTGCGAAAGGCCACCTTATTCTCTATGAAAACAAATATGTGATTGTGCTCTTTTTCATCAGTATAATGTATGTGTCATTTTTTCACTTTCATATCATTCTCCATTCAATAAGAGGTTTTGTGTAAGGAAACATTTTGAATGTTGGACGATTTTGTGATATGATTTTCGGCGTATCTAGTTAGATTGTATATTAGTACATGGCTCCTAGTTGCTTTGAAACTAGGTTTGTTTTTACTTTTTAATATTTTTCATTTGATTTCCTCAGGTTAAGCAAATGTTGATTGCACTTTTATGCGAGTCTGAAATGAAGTTGGCTAATGAAACAATCGAGACAATATTGGATAAAGTAAGTGTAGTATTTCTATACACTATGCATTAACGTCTCTGCTGTAAATGTTTAAAAACCAAACTTGAAGATTCAGAAACTGATCATCGGATCATTGGGCATTGGTTCCAAAAGCCTGAGAACCTAATTATGGTCAAATACTTAAAACAGATGATTTGTCTTATTTTTCTCACATCCTTTATACTGTTAAGATACTGCAGCTGAATGTGGTTAGATTTCAGTTTCTAGAAGTTATCTTTCTGTGCGAAAATCTTAAGATTTTGACTGTTCACCCTACCACATTAAGATTTTCATGCTCGTTTACTGCATTTTGACAGACATTTCAGGATGCCGACTTTGACCAAGATGGAAAAATCGACAAGTCTGAATGGCTCAATTTTGTGTCACGAAATCCTTCACTGTTGAGGATAATGACTCTCCCATATTTAAGGTATTGTCGTATGTCAGTATTGCATGTCTCTTGATTATACATACGAGCAATTGACGTGATTTCTCGTGTTGTGGCACTGCAGGGATATAACTACAACATTTCCTAGTTTTGTTTTCAACTCAGAGGTCGATGAAATTGCTACGTAAAAAGCCAATGAAGCTTCAACTGTTTGACAACTTTTATAGCTCAAAAGTGAAATATTATTGAATTATATAGTGACATCATCAACATTCACTTCTAAGAGATATTTTGCTCTTGAAGATATTTTAGGAAACGCAAGTGTACCAATTTCTGAGGGTGTTTGCTTGAAATTAACTGCCTTCGTTTGTACTGTTTTCGCCGTGTGCGTATATCCGATTGTGATTTATGAAGAGCCGAGATGTATACGAGGTTACAACATTTGTCATGATTATAATAGCTCAATAACTCATTTCGAACAAAATACGAGTGCAGAAAATAAGCACGATATGTGTTGAGGGACACGAACCATAAGTCATAACTCGTGTTTGTTAATAATGAATCTTCTAATTTGTGAAAAAAAGTACTAAATTGAGTGCTAACAAAATATTAGAAAAAATTGTAAATATATAAAAAAAAATAAAAATTGTTATACTGTATATATATACTCCTATCTTATATGGGAATTTTTTTTACAGGATTTGTTTTGGAATTGTTTTACGCACAAAAATTATACGCCGTACCACGTATATATTTATTCGGAGAGAGAAAAGAAAAAATCTCGCAGCCAAAATCTGACGATGGCGAACTCCTGTGGTGCGATAGGCAGCGAAGCCAAAGAAAACATCACGGAGAGGTTGTCTCTCATCGACGGCTTGTACTTTCCTCGAAAAGTACAACCCTCCGATGCATCTGACCCCTCCCGCCGCAAATCCCTCCTCCTCCACCTCCTTTCTACCGACGCCGCCGTCTTTTTGGGTATGTTTCGCTGTTTGATTATTCTTTTTCAAATTGTCTTTGCGAATCGATAGAATCAGTTCATGTGTGATTTTAGATGTTTAATTGTGCTTTTTTTCTCTCTGATTTTTGACTCGTATACCTTCGAATTGGAGCTTAATTTGTGTTATTTTTTCTTTGATTTGATGAATACAGAACGTTACGGTTCGAAACTATCGATTCAGGAGCTCAATCAATTCGATGTGCTGAAGGAGGATTATGAAATCAATTGGCACTTGAACCACCTCCGAAGCGTCATCAATCCAACAGAGGAGGAGATGAAGTCTTCATCCGCAAAGATCAAGAATCGGAGATTGGCATATATGGATAAATTGATGCTGGACGGAAATTACTTTTCAGAAGATGCCATGAGAGAGAGAGAACCGTATTTGCATCATTTGTATGTCGGGAAGTTTCAGGACCCAAGTGGAAGGCGTATGGCGAGGCCTGGAGAAAGGTGGTCAGAGACGCTTATGAGACGTTCAGAAGATGCCATCTTGGTGCAGAAAATCAGATGTGAGCAACAAAGGTTGGGTGTGGCTCAGAGTGAATGGGTTGGAAACGAAAGGGAAGAGCAAGTGGTTGAAGAAGAAGAAGAAGAAATGGAAGAGGAAGAAGAAACAGATGAGGATGAAACTGAAACAGAAGTGGAAGGCGTGGCAGTTCCTCTCACTAGTAGGAGCTCTGAGACTCTTGAGGTATAATCTCAGCACTTCAATTGTTGTTACTAGTATCTGATCCTTCTTTGTAAATACTTTGTCCACTTCTTCTCTCATGTCCTTTTGGTTTAATGCATTCAGATCGAGAGGAAAAAATAAGTATGTCACATAGTTTTCTTAAATAACTTAATTGTGAGGCAACCTAAATGCATATGATAAATAGACTTGTCTTGTGCCATTACCTCAGCCATTAGGTCGAGCATTATGAGGCTTCTATATCCTAATCAGGTCATAGTATATTTCTGTTTTCAGCAATAGGTTATGAAAAAACCCTCTTACTTTTCCCATAAGGAACCATTTTTATGTTAGCAAATAGCAATAGATGAACAGAAAATGAATGTATGATTAGTAATAACCTGCATCTTGGTACTGATATGTTATCATGTTAGCTCACAAGTTAGGGTATTTTGTCTTATTTATGGAGAACTTCAAATCAAGAAGGTTTTTGTGATTTTTGATATATATATTCGAACAAGATTTTTGAAATAGTACTGTACTATAAAATATGTAGTGTTGGAACAAAAAATAAATTCGATGCTGAAGTTATGTTAATGAACCTTGGTATTGATGTTAAAGTGTTATTCTGTGAGTTGGGTTTCAGTTGAGAATGTTTTGGGATGACCTAAATGTTCTTTCAGGTTGGTTAGGGTTGATGAAAACATCTATAGTGGTGTTCAAAATTCCAGTTCGGAATTCTTCAACTTCCTTGAATAGACCATCAATTAGATTTTTCATATGTGGAAATTTTGAAATCTGGGCATGTTCTAGTCGAGTATACGTGTATTATGTAATGTCCCAAATCCACCATCAATCTGTGAAAAACACTTGGGGCCCCCTATTTCGGAACTCATCATTATTTTCAGACCAAGTCACTGAATCAGGCCAGGTCGAACAAAATTTATCAGGCCACAGATTTTATGGCCCATTGTGACTTGGGCTAACTTGGACAAGGCCAAAAAAAATCCAATTAAGGGCATACAAACCTATGTCCCAAGTCCATTAAATTTTTTGTCTGGGCTTCTTGACACCTCTAGGGCTCATTATCATGTGGTGTAGTTGCTTCTACACTTGGCATCTCTCTTACTAAATTATTACTTGAATGATTTGTTGTGTTTGTTGTGCAGTCCCAAGCTGAAGAACCGGAGGCTGACAGTTTGTCCTCGCACGAAATGCAAGATCGCATGGACCAACTCACCCACATAATGCAGCAAAAGTTTTTGACAGGGGAAGATCATCAGCATCTGGACTACTCGAAGATTGATGACAACGAGACCTTGGATGATCACTGGATGAAAGAAGCTAATCAAGATGCTGAGGAGAAGTATTTTGACGACATCTAAGTTTTTGCCGTTTTTGTATTCGACTCCGAACTTTCTGTAAATAGTGTTGATTTGGGACCTTGTGACATTTCAACCATAACACAACATTATGCTTTGTTTCTTTTAGGCATTATGATAACTAATCTATTGTGAACATGTCAGATGACAATGCCCCCACCTTTTCAGAATATTTGTTTTAGAATTCTGAAAAATAATTTAATAAGAAAATTAGTACGAGTATTCTAAAAAAGAAACCTAACTTGTACTTTAAGATATGCAAATATTAAATTACTTTTACAACATGGAAATATTATCAGAAATGCTTTGTTTGAAAAAAAATTGTGGAACTCACAAATCCGTCATATAGCATAAATATAAATGACCTTCATCGTTCGATTTAACTTTTCAATTCAACTTTCGATTGCATCATATAACATAATGATCTTCGTATATAGTTCAATTCAGTTTTTCAATTGTAACTTTTCAGTTGCGAAATTTGTGAAACTTTCAAATCCGTCATATATATTATAAATATAAATTACATTTTAAGTTCAATTCAATTTTTCAATTGTAACTTTTCAGTTGCGAAATTTGTGAAACTTTCAAATCCGTCATATATATTATAAATATAAATTACATTTTATCGTTCGATTCAACTTTTCAATTGCGTCATATATCATTAATATAAATGACATTCATCGTTTGATTCAACTTTTCAATTGCGATGAATTTAACTCGCCATTTATATTACTCCATCTTTTCATAATATATTTTCAAATAATATAATGCAAATTTGAAATAGTAACATTTATAGTTAAGTATTTATTATCAATTAATTTTTTATTCTTATATAGAAAGCATGATTATTATGTACAGTTTCTTTCTCAACTATTTATACACTTAAAAAAATGCATAAATAGTCGAGACAAATGGAATACTTATTTAATAAGAGATTGTGTATCAATATAGTCAATAATACTTATTATTTTTGTATATTATTCATTTAAATAATGCGCTATGTAATTAAATGATGATTATTTATGATTACATTTGAAGTTTTGTGTTTTTTAAAATTGATTATTTGAATTTAAATAATTTTGTAAGAACATTTTTATTGATCTTTCTTCTAACCAAATCAATTAGTTTGTTGATTGCATTGTGAAAAATTAAAGCAACAATTTTCATAAAAATTATGGAAGGAGAGTATTTAATTTCCCTAACCCAAAGTTCACACACATATATATATATATATATATATATATATATATATATATATATATATATATATATATATATATATATATATATATATATATATATGTGTGTGTAATTTATTTATGTTTTATGAAAGAAATATTTATTTAAAATTTATTTTTATTTTAACATTACAATTTAATTTTATATATTAATACAAATATTTTTATTATTTTTATTTAAACTCAATATATTTTATATATTTGGAGTATATATAGACAAATAATACACGAGGGATACAAATGTCATTTTCTATTGGTTTGATATAGAAAATGGCCTATAGAAATTTCTAGAAAAAATGTAATAATCAGATTATAAATTAATTGCATAAAAAAAACAATTAAAGAGACTTACAAATAACTACTACTACAATATGAAGATACATTAATTCCAGGCATATAAATAACTATATAAGAAGATTTACAATACTTATGTTGATTAAAACTCAAACACACGTGTGTATATAAGATTTTTTAAACCTAATTAATTGTTAATGGTATTTGATTTTGTAGCTAAATTTATGAAAAAAATGTATACCTAAAGAGAGTAAAAACAAATGTAACATTGATTGTGTAGAACATCTTAAATACTCTTAAAAAAAATCAAAATTGTAAACAAAAATTATATTTAATTATATGAAAGTTATGAATTTGAGTTCCCAATATGATAGTTATACGTTTAAAATATATTTTCGATCATTTTAGTATGAAATCACGATTTCAATGGTATTTAATTTGTAGCTACATTTATTAAATATATATATTATATAGAGATGAGTAAAAGCAAATGTAACATTGATTATGTAAAAAACCGCAAGCGTGTTAACAAAAAAAGTAAAATCATACTTGCTGTGTCAAAATATATTTTTATACGAAAATCATGAATTCGAGTTCTCATTATGTTAATTTTACGTTTTAAATATACAACTTCAATCATTTTAGTATGAAATCACGGTTTCGACTCAATTTTGAAAGTTTATTTAATCGAACGATTCATCTTTTCAAATTATTTCTAAATAAGAATTTATAATTTAAACAAAAAATCTATACATTTATTTACTAAACAAGACAAATAAAGAATTTTGCAGATCGATTGCTTAAATCAAACCAAAACCTTTTTTTTTTCTTTTTCATTCAAGTGTAAATCAATTTATATAGTTTTTAAATTAAAGTTACTTTTAGTAATTAGAGTGAAGACTATGGTACTGTAATAAACAACAGGCAACACATTGATACATCTATAGCTATTTGATCAAGTGTGGGGCCCAATAATATGATGCAAAAAACATAACGTCAATCATACCTAACCAATAAAATTAAAGAGACAATTATCCTCGTCTGTGTGCTTGATTTTTCGTATAACATTATAAAATTACAATGAATTAATTCAATAAGTACTTTATTCTTCAGGAGAAATAATTAATCTTTTTTATTGGCCATTTTTTTCAAAACGAATATTTATTTTATTTTTAATTATTTTATCGAAAAAGTGTGACTAGACTATTTTGGACGGCACAGTAATACTTTCACAAATTACTGTTTTTTTTACCGCGTAACAAAAAGGAGGTCTTTTATACAGTATTTAAAAGGGAATCTTATTCAGTCGTGAAACTTGTTGACTGTGGGGACTCCCCATCCCTAACCAACGCCCAAATTCACCTGAAATTCATTTCAAATTCATCTCAAATTCCAAATTAATTGCCTCAACCCGACTCCATTTTCTATCATCTCTATCTCTGTGTGTGTGGTGTGTGTGCGCCTGAATAATCAAATCCATCACACACGAGGAAAAACGAAATCAATGAACAAACCCTGTTCACTGAATTTCAGAATCCGCCGATGAACACCTGGACCTCAGCTTCCGCCGCCGCGTCGGCCGACGCAAACGCCGCAGTGATGGAGGCGTTCATTTCCTCTTCATCCGATCCGTCTTCCTTCTGGCCCGCATCTCAACAACAACCCCCGTACGCCGCCGTGGCTCCTCCAAATCCGCCGCCTGCACCCGCCGCCGCCGCCCAGTTCAACCAGGAAACCCTGCAGCAGCGCCTGCTCGCCCTGATCGAGGGAGCCCGCGAGAGGTGGACCTACGCGATTTTCTGGCAGTCTTCGGTCGTTGACTACGGGGGCCCGTCGGTGCTGGGCTGGGGCGATGGCTACTACAAAGGCGAGGACGATAAGGCCAATCGCCGGACGGCGTCGTCCCCCTCCGAGCAGGAGCACCGAAAGAGGGTCCTCCGGGAGCTGAACTCTCTGATCTCGGGCTCGCAGGCCGTTGCCGATGAGGCCGTCGATGAAGACGTCACCGACACCGAATGGTTCTTCCTTATCTCGATGACGCAGTCTTTCGTCAACGGGTCCGGTATTCCGGGCCAGGCCCTTTACAGCTCGAGCCCGATCTGGGTCACCGGGTCGGACATGCTTCTGGCCTCTCACTGCGATCGGGCCCGTCAGTCGCAGCAGTTCGGGCTTCAGACGCTGGTGTGCATTCCGTCGTCCAACGGCGTTGTCGAGCTTGGTTCCACGGAGGTGATTTTCCAGAGCTCGGATCTCATGAAGAAGGCTATAGCTCTGTTCAATTTCAACGGCCCGGATACGGGTTCGGGCTCTTGGGCCTTTGCTGATAATGACCCGGCTGCGCTCTGGTTGAACGACCCCTCCCCCGCCGACGATTTGAAGGAGTCGGCTCCTAGCAGCACTACTAACAAGGGGATTGTTTTAGGCAACGACAACCCGTGTTCGAGTAATTTAACACAGGGTCATCTTCCTAGAGAATTGAATTTCTCGGAATTCGGGGTCAACGGAAGCAGCAGCAATGCTAGGAATGACGGGCTCGGGCTCTGCAAGCCAGAGTCGGGTCAGATACTGAATTTCGGGGAAAGTAGGAACGGGAATTTGTTCGGAGTTCACAGCGAGAATAATAATAATAACAACAACATTAACAGCAGCAGCTACAAGAAAAAGAAAACGTCTCCGACATCTAGGGGCAGCAACGAGGAGGGTATGCTTTCTTTCACTTCGGGCGTGGTGAAGATTGACGACAATGGTTGTGGTCTCGACTCTGATCATTCAGATCTCGAGGCGTCGGTTGTGAAGGAGGTCGAGAGCAGCAGCGTAGCTGCTGTTGATCCCGAGAAACGGCCTAAAAAACGGGGAAGGAAACCTGCCAATGGGAGACTAGAGCCTCTCAATCATGTCGAGGCAGAGAGACAGAGGAGGGAGAAGTTGAACCAAAGGTTTTACGCCCTTAGGGCTGTGGTTCCAAACGTGTCTAAGATGGACAAGGCATCCCTACTCGGAGATGCCATTGCTTATATCAATGAGCTGAAGGCGAAGCTCGAGGGTGCAGAACAGGGTAAGGATGATTTGAGGAGGCAAGTCGAATCCCAGAAGAAAGAATTATCGGCGAGATATAGTTCTACTCCACACCCTTCGGATCATGAGCTCAAGTTATCATCGAGCCATGGTGGGAATACGAGCATGGAAGTGGATATAGATGTGAAGATCATCGGGAGGGATGCGATGATTCGTGTTCAATGTAGCAAGAAGAATCATCCGGCAGCGAAGTTGATGGTGGCACTTAGGGAGTTGGACCTAGACGTTCATCATGCTAGTGTCTCGGTCGTGAACGATCTGATGATCCAACAAGCAACTGTTAAAATGGAGGGACGTTTTTTCTCACAAGATCAGCTGAGGGCAGCGCTGGTATCTAAAGTTCGGTAATATTTAATTTCGTGGGATATGAAAAAAAAAAGGCTCCTAGTGGCCATCGCTATGAATATGATACTGTTTTTTCTTGGCATTTTGATTTAATCCAGATACGTGCTTTCGTTGAATGTTTAGTGTATTAGCGCTAAGGTTGAGGTTTAGACAAGTTGAAAGCTGAATGCGAATATGAGATTCTGTGTTTAGCTTTCGGCGTAGTTTTGTGGTTGTTGTGATGCATCGATGTATATATAGGTGTTGGCGATTACGATCCCAACTTGTAAGTTTTGGGGGCTGGTTTATGCGATGATCAGGACTCGGGGTTTGTTGTCTGTTGAATAATTATCACTGCATGAATTGGCTTATAAGAAAGGTGTTTTTGATGAGAAAGATATCTCCTCTTATCATTTTAAGATGCTAAATTTGATTACTTTGAAATGTACTTGTGTTTTTTTTGATAAAATTAGTGGCCAGTGTTGAATGAAAACATAATTTAGGGAGTGAAATGAACCTGTCTATGAAGTTTAGTGGGCAATATTGAAAACAAAACATTAGTTAGGGACTAAAGTGGATGTTATCTAAAGTTTAGTGGGCAATGCCGAAAAACAACATAATTTAGGGAGTAAAGTGAATGTTCTCTAAAGTTTAGGTAGTAAAATGAATGCTCTACAAAATTTGGTGGCCAAGGTCAAGAACTATAAAGAGTGAAGGGGTAGAGAATGAAGTTTTCAAAGATGTATATTTATTGTGAGATATTCTAAAAAAAAGTCTGCAAAAGATTGTTGTATGAGAATTAAGGAATAATTGGCATACTCTTAAAAAATAAAATAATTATTTTATTTTTTATATTAAAATATTTTACTTTATTATTTATATGTTATAAATTTTACTTAACAATAACTTTCATTTTTAATTTAAATAGGAATTTTATTTTTTAGTCAAAAGATAATATTTTTTAATATTTACGTGTGTAAATATTTAAATTTATGTAATATTTTTTAATATTCATGTCAAATAAAAGTGTACGTAAATTTAAGAAATAAAAATAGTATTTTAATATTAAATTTGCCGTTTTATTTAGAGCCTCTTTGGCTGAGCTTATAAGCTCTTTAAAACAGCTTATAAGTTGTTTAAGAGCTTATAAGCTCTTAAAATTTGTTTGGTAATATTTTAAAAAAAGATCTTAAAGAACTTAAAAATAAGCTGTTAAAAAAAAGTAAGGGGATGTATTTTTTTTTCAACAGCTTATAAGCTCTTGTAGTTTAAACCATAAAAGGCCAAAATACCCCTATAATTATTATATTTTATATATATAAAAAAAATCCAAATTTATTATTTAGTTAATATAAATATTTTTAATTATTTTTTTTCATATATAACAATTTATTTTTGGTAATTTTATTTATATAAGATCTTAAATTGCCAAACAAATTAACATCTTATAAGTTTATAGTATATTTATTTTATCCAAACGGTTTAACGACTTATTTATTAAACAAGACGTAACAGCTTATCAGCTCTTAAAACAACTTATAAGACATAACATCTTATAAGCTCTTTTAAATAAGCTCACCCAAATGGACTCTTACTCCTAAAAACCAAACCAAATGGACCTTAAGATTGTTGTGTTAGTTCACTTACTCAAATCAACTACATTTTGCATAAAAATAATCTCACTTTCTTTTTTTAATTGTTTCGTATCAATTGTCACAAACAATTAATGAAAATACTTATTTTTATTTAAAAAGACATATATACTATTACATTTTCACTACTTTTTAAACATTACTCTCACCTACTTATTTTATTAATTTAAAAATATTTTTTTACTTTCAATTTTTTTATTATTAATAAGTTAACAAAATAATATTTTCTTAATCTTGTGTGATCATTTTTATGGAACGGAAATAGTAAATGATTACTTTACTAAAAAAATCATAAAGTAATTATTTGTTTACATATTTTTATATTCATTTGTGTCTCACACAATTCCACTAAAAGATTTAATGCTTGCTATTAGAGTATCTTCAATTGTAGATGCAATTCATACATGGTATTGAATTGTATCTCACTACACTATAAAAGAGTTATGTACAATTGAAGTGAGAGAAAAAAGAATATCAATATTTTGATACTTTTACCAAAAAGAGCTACTCCTATATGTTTTTTTGTTGGTTGGTTGATGGGAAAGCTAGCATGTTAGATCTGTGATGCGGTGGGGTTTCATTCTCTATTCGCAGTACTTTATTATACTTTTTATTTTCTTATGTGATTGACCTTTATCAAAAAAAAATTTGATACACGGTATAATTACAAATGTGAGCTTAATTTATAATGATTTCATTTCCTATTTTTTATATATATTTAAATAAAATAAAAATATGTACAGTGGTAAGATCTACCAAAGTAAAAAAAAAATGTACCTTGCATATATTGGGGAAGTGTAGATATAAATTGTTAGGTTGTAGTATAATTTATTTTTTATGTGTCATGTAATATAGCACACATTTGTAACTAAAGAGAAAAGAGCATATCATTGAAGATGCTCTCGTATAGAGGTGTAAAAAGTTTGGTTAAACCGACCGAATCAAACAAAACCGACACTATTCGGTTAAACAAAACCGAACCAAGCTAATTCAGTTTGATTTTCGATTTGAATTTTTTGAACTTTTCGGTTTAGTTTGGTTTTTTAACCGATAAACCTATAAAAACCGAACCAAACGAATAAGAAATAAATAAATAAATAAATAATTATATATATACATCTATAATTATTTTTAAATAAAATAATATACTAATAATTTTTAATTTTTATGATTTTATTTTTTTCATTTTTTTATAATTTGAATTTTATTTTTATATTTAATTTTTTATTAAAAGTAATCAATATTATTTTAAATTTATTTGTTTTCTAATTTTTAAAATTTTTAATTAAAATTTGGTTAAAACCGAACCAAACCAAACCGAAATAATTCGGTTAAAACGGATCTAAACCATTTTTAAAACAGTTTGATTTTTTGTTTATAAAAATATAACTTAAATAGTTCAGTTAACCGAATTTTCGGTTCGATTCAGTTTAGTTAAACAGAATTAACACCCCTACTCTCATATACTCCCTCATTTCATCTGGTATTTAGTTTTTTTTTTATATTACACATTTTATACATAGAACTATATACGTATTCTTACTTGTTGTATTAATTGAAAAAATATATTTTAATTTCTTATTTTTCAATTAAAAATAATAATTTGTCTTTTAACTTATATTGTTATATTTTTCATTTTTCAGAACCAAAAAAGTGGTAAAATAACTTGCCAACCATTGTTATTTTGGCACAATTAATAGTGATATAATAAATAAAAAATTATTCAATTAATTAGAAATCGAAAAGAGAAATTACTTGATTGTTTGAATAATATCAATATTATTGTTTGAGAGTTACTAAAATTCTTCAATTTCACTGATATTTTTTTCATACTAGCTAGTGAAAGTGACATGATTAAAAGAGAATTTACTTGATTGTTTGAATAATATCAATATTATTGTTTGAGAGTTACTAAAATTCTTCAATTTCACTCAATTGATATTTTTTTCATACTAGCTAGTGAAAGTGACATGATTAAAAAATATTACTCTCGTTCGTGACAATAGTCACATGTGATCGGACATCGAAGTTTAAGAAAATATATTGTTATTGACTTTTTGTTTAAAAAGTTGAGAGTAAAAATGTATTGTTAAATTAATAAAGTAAGTAATTGAGAGTAGTGTTTAAAAAAAAGTAAAAATTAATGTAAAGATATTTATGTGATTTTAAATGAAAAAATATGAATAATTATTTTTTTAATGGAGTGTGACTATTGATATGACAAAATTAAAAAAAAAGTGTGACTATTATATTAGAGAATACATTGTACTCATTTATATAAATGTCACAGCTAGACATTTATATAAGTGAGCTGAATATATTCTTTTTTTTTTTTTGGTAAATGTCAATTTCATATAAAAATAAAAAATAAAAATTACAAAACAACGCGTAGGGAAAAGCCCTACCGCAAGAATGAGCTAATGCTAGCTCTCCAAACAATCAATATAATACAAAATGATCTACTACCAAGCAATATGTCACACCCTCTTCAGCGCACGAGTCTGAAGAGAGTCATGAAGTCGTAATGAGATGATCCTCTCCCGGATAATGGAAACAGCATGGGCAGCAACCATCCCAGACGACACCGAACGAGCCTCCTGAATCCGTGTGTTCCTCTCCTGCCAAATAAAGTAAACCAGTGCAGCGAGAAGTCCACGATAAGAGCAAGATATCCAGTGCTTCCCCCGCCACCGACTAGCAGCACGTAAGACAGCACTATACCAACTACCACGAGGCCACAGAAAGCCCCTCACCTCCCCTTGTACTCTCTGCAAACAATCCTGTGAAAAGGGGCACTCAAAAAAGAGGTGGGTATGCGTCTCAACACTCTCCCCTCCACACAAAACACACGAGTCCTCCCCCCTACCTATCCAGTGCTTATCTCGAGTCAGCAACCGATCTCGTATAGCAAGCCATAGAATGAAGCAATGTCTCGGTATACGCCCTGGTCCCTCCAAAAGGGCGGCCCACGGCACTCGAGGACCCTCAGGGTGGAAGAGAGAATATGCCGAGGCGGAAGTGTATGCCCAGGATCTATGCACTCTCCAGCGCACTGTATCTGTCCTCTGTACAATCCTCGGTAGCTCATACATAATGTCATGGAACTCCTCTACAAAGTCAATCGGCCATCTCCACTCCCCGTTAACAATGACCATACTCAACGACGCAACCCTAGGGAGTCCAGTAAGCTGCGGTCCCATTGGACACACCTCCTCCAAACGACCAAGTCCATGCCATGGGTCCCTACAGAGATAAAACTGCGACCCATCCCCAACCTGGAACTGGAATGCCGGTAGAACATCAGGACGTAGCTTTAGGAGCTGTCGCCAACTCCACGAGCACGCGCTAGGCACCTTAGCACTCCAAAAAGAATGTCTCCGCAGTCGATTCTCATGAATCCAACTGACCCAAACCGATTCCGGATCCCGACTCATGTTTGTGTCCTGATAAACATAGATAGTGTTTTTCAAGACCATATTATTTTACTTAAACCTACTGTACATGATGGGGAATATAAAGGTAGTTGTAGAATTGGAGTGGAGTATGAGTGGAGACCGCAAACATGCAGTTCCTGTGAGTCTTTTGGGCACTCATTGACTAACTGCCCTAAGTCGGCTAAAATAATTACTCCCCGCCCGGTGACGAGATTCGAACCAAAGGTGAGAGCAGCACCTCTCATAACTACTGTACCGGGCCAGGAGAAACAGTTGGAAGGCTGGAAAACTGTTGGGCCAAAAAAAAATCTACAGGGAGGGCGACGACCCAAATCTAACTCTAGTTTGGTGGATCGGGAAAAAATCGAATCGACTGTGAGAAGAAAGAATGACAATGAGGCGGATGGGCAAGTAAGACTGATGGTACGTGCTGCCAGTACGTCCAAAACACCACCATGTCCACAGCGAAAATCGTCTACAGAGACGGCCAATTTGAAGAAAGGGCGATTTGATGCGCTACGGGGAGTTGATGAACATGGTGCTTTGATAGACGGGGATCAAGGTTCAGGGAGCACTAGTACGGGGAGACTGTCGAAAGGTACCGAGGACATAGGACCGACGATGGTGATTACAGGACTGGCCGAGTTTGGGAATATAACTGTGAGGCCAGAATCTTATGGCATTGTTACTATTGAGGATCAGTTTGACTTGGAGGAAGGGGAAATAGGTGAAGGAGCTATGGTAGTCTACGAGCAGGGTCCTAAAGCAGCCCTTCTATCGGGTGACCATGTGTAGTACACTCTGCTGGAATGTAAGGGGGCTGAATAAGCCGGATCATCAGAGGGCGGTCCGTGATATTATTCGGCAACACTCGGTGGGTCTCGCTGCTTTGCTAGAGACGCACGCTTGTCCCAGTAAGTCCTCTTCTATTGCAGACCGGGTTTTTTCTTCTTGGAGCCGTTATATTGATTATGTTGATGGGCCGGGTAAGCGTATATGGGTCGGATGGGATCAGAGTTTGATGGATGTCCAGATGGTTCATACGTCTGATCAGTGGTTTCATTGTCGAGTTACAGACATCGGAACCGCTGACGTACGGTTCTACACGTTCGTATATGGTCTTAACACGGTTATTGAGAGGCGTGCGTTATGGGACTATCTACTCTCTATCTCTGAGCACTTGCAGGATGCAGACTGGGTGGTTTTGGGTGATTTCAACACCATCCTAGACACGAGTGAGGCTATGGGAGGTAGAGCGGCTATGGTGACTGATGACGAGTTTCGGGCATGCCTGACATCGGCTAATTTGGTCACATTACCGACGGTGGGACCGTGGTACACGTGGCATAATCAGCAGGAAGCGGACCGGAAATGGCGTCGCCTTGATAGAGTGGTGGCTAACCCTTCCTGGTTGGTGCATCGGGCTGAGAGTATTTACCACACCCTGCCGTCTCTGACATCGGATCATGCTCCTCTGCTCTTGGATCCGGTGACAGCTGGACACGGATACAAAGCGTGGTTTCGTTTCGACAACCACATTACTGATATGGAGGACTTTATCCCTCAGACGAGGAGTATTTGGGACTACCCGATTTACGGATTGCCTATGTATTCTGTAGTTAAGAAGCTTAAGCTTCTTAAGGGTGTATTCAGACAGATGAGGAGAAGACAGGGGCATCTTGGGGCGAATGTGACGAGGGCAAGAGAGTTTCTGCTCTCTGTCCAGACATATTTGACTACAGATCCCACCTTTGAGCCATTACTTGTGTTAGATGGTATATGTCGTCGCCTGTACACACGGGCGGTTGAGACGGAGCAGACTTACTTACGCCAGAGGGCAAAGACGTCATGGCTGCGAGATGGGGATCAATGTACGGCTTTTTTCTTTAAGAGTATCGCGGTTCGACGGGCTCGATCGCGTATCCTTCAGGTTGAGACGGATACCGGGGATCTTGTACATGACTCTTCCCAGATTAGTAGTACGATAGTGTCGTTCTTTCAGGAATTGTTGGGTACATCGAACCATCCTGTGGTGGGAGATTTACGACCTTTCGTTACGAGGCGATTGACGGATGAGATGTCGGAGCATATGGTTCGGCCGGTGACTGAGGCAGAGATTCAGAACATACTTTTTGCGTTCGATGATGATCGGGCACCGGGCCCAGATGGATACTCTGCGGCCTTCTTCAAACAAGCTTGGCCGGTTATTAAATCTGATTGCCTCACAGCTATTTCAGATTTCTTCCGTACCGGGAAGCTTGTTCGAGCGGTCAACTCTACGATTATCTCGCTCATTCCGAAGGTTGCTGCCCCGAAGCACCCTAAAGATTTTCGCCCTATCTCATGCTGCAATGTGCTTTACAAGGTGATTGCAAATATTTTATCGAATCGTATGAGTTCCAGCATGGCATATTTGGTTGATAGATCGCAAACGACCTTCGTCCCTGGCAGACGCATCGGGGATAATATCCTTTTGGCGCAGGAGATTCTGCAGGGATATGGACAGAGGAGACTTCCAGCCAGGTGTGTGCTGAAAGTTGATCTTATGAAGGCTTATGACACAGTTGAGTGGGGATTTGTTCGGGCGACATTGGAGACTATGGGTTTCCATCCAGTGTTTATCGGTTGGATCATGGAGTGCCTCACTACCCCATCCTACTCGGTGAACATTAATGGTTCGGCTGAGGGATATTTTAGAGGTGCCCGGGGACTGCGACAGGGGGACCCTATGTCGCCATTTCTTTTTGTCTTGGTGATGGAGATCTTGCATGGGATCTTAGAGAGGCATATTCAGGAAGAGCCGAGATTCCAGTACCATTGGAGATGTGAGCGTACACAGACTTACATGCTTTGCTTTGCAGATGATCTACTCCTCGCCTGCCATGCCGACCCGGTCTCGATTGATACCCTTAGGCGGGGGGTGCAACTCTTCTCTCTTTACTCTGGTCTACTTGCTAATGTAGACAAGAGTAGTATTTACCTCTCCATCCAGGCACGAGAGGACGAGTCAGAGTTACAGGCAGTTTTTGATTTCCCTGTCGGTACTCTACCGGTGAGGTACTTGGGTGTTCCTTTGATCACCTCCCAGCTGAGTTTGCAGGCTTGTGCACCCTTGATTCAGAAGATTGATGCGAGGCTGGGCTCGTGGACTTCTCGTTCCCTATCTTATGCTGGACGCCTCCAGCTGAATATATTCTTCAATATATTAATATGGGAAAAAGTAATATTATAATATTTTATTTTTATAGAATATACTGTATTTCGTTTACAAGGAACAATATTGTAGTTGATCATGACATTGAAAAGTCTCGAGTAATTGGTCTCTCCACGAAACGAGTTTGTAATTTACGGAATGAAAGAAAAGAGAGCACAAATTAAAGAAACAATTAAACCCATATTAGACGGACGGTGAGAATATTTTAGGTTCACATTTTCATCTTATAACCAAAGAAAGTGTAATTCCACCTCGTCTGATTATGTAGATCCTTTTTCATGTCTATGCAAAGTCTTTCTAATAAAAATCTCCCCTACTTATTCTTTGACAAATGCACAAAAAGAGGATTTGATTCTTGTGTTGTAGTATACTTTATTCAATGTTTCTTTTAATTAGTTAAAAGCCAAAAAGCAAAAAAGCAAAATAAATAAACAAATTGAATTTATGCTTTCACAAGTTGAACTTTATAATTATTCTCTAACTTTATTGATTTACCACTTCACGCGTAATATTATTTTATGATTATTCGTGTGAAAAATTATGGGTGATGTTGATGTTGTTTTTATGTATGTGAGGACGACTTTGTTCATAAGTCACATTTTTACGTCATCTTTCATACAAACTTGATTTATTTTTTCATGTAAAAAATTAAAATGTTTTTTCCATATTTCTTAACAAGACGTCTTAACTTTTGACACTAATTACTAATTATTGATGACCTTTTTGTTTTATAATAAATAATGTCAACATTCTTTGTCACAAAACTTCATTTGAAGTAAATTATTAACATGTTTATTTATGATATATCTATTGATATTCAAGTTAGATAAATAACATCTTAATATATGTTGTTACTTGTTGGATATTCCACATCGATTGAAATAAGAACCCTGAACTCACATATAAGTTAGACAACCTTATCATCTTAACAAAGGCCTTTTAAGGTGCATACTAGCCTAACTTTGACATGGTATCAGAGCAGGCCCAATACGATGTGGATCCCCCAGCCGATGAATTTCCGGCTCGTCACAAAGATGACATTAATCCACGAGTAGAACCGATGAAATTTTCGGCCTACTCGTGAGGGGGAGTGTTGGATATCCCACATCGATTGCCCAATACGATGTGGATCCCCCAGCCGATGAATTTCCGGCTCGTCACAAAGATGACATTAATCCACGAGTAGAACCGATGAAATTTCCGGCCTACTCGGCCTACTCGTGAGGGGGAGTGTTGGATATCCCACATCGATTGCCCAATACGATGTGGATCCCCCAGCCGATGAATTTCCGGCTCGTCACAAAGATGACATTAATCCACGAGTAGAACCGATGAAATTTCCGGCCTACTCGTGAGGGGGAGTGTTGGATATCCCACATCGATTGGAATAAGAACCCTGGACTCACATATAAGTTGGACAACCTTATCATCTTAATAAGGCCTTTTAAGGTGCATACTGGCCCAACTTTGACATTACTCCTATCAACTGTGTAGTCAAACGTGACAACTTCTTTCAAATGTTTTGACTTGCGTGGTGTCTTTCAGTTTTAACCGATTTAATGTCTGATTTAAAAGACAAATAATAAATTTATTAATATTTGCATTGCACTGATCACTCTTTAAATTAAAAATAGTCACACAAGCCAAAAATTGATTAACAATTTGTCTAAATGTGAGCAAGGTTCTAAAAGGCGCTAAGCGGTAGGCGGGCGGTGACTAGGGGCCTAGAGCCTAGAAGGATTAATCGGGGACTAGGCGGGGATTAATCGTTTTACTTTTTTATATTTAATTAATTAATATTATATTTCAAAAATAATTTATAAATATATTTTTTGAAAAAATAACAATTTTTTTACTTTAATTTATAATAATTAGTTATATCATATTTGTTTATATATTCAATAAAGTTAAAATATTACACAATTTTTTAATCATATCTCACAAATCACATCAAATATTATTTTTTAAGCTCTGTAACACATGAAAATATCATTTTTTAAACATTTGTAGCCAATAAAAATATTAAATTCGCAACGAGACGAAAAAAACATTTTTAAAATTTTTTTTATTTAAAATCGCCTAGGCCCGATTAATCTCCGCCTAGGCCGCCTAGACCCGATTAATCCCCGCCTAAATCCGCCTGAACCCGCCTATCCGCCTAAGATGGAAAATCGAGGCGGTTTGCCTCCGCCTAGCGCCTAGGCGCCGCCTAGGCCCGATTTTTAGAACATTGAATGTGAGTATGAGTTTTTTGAAGAATTAAATAATTAAGATGAACTTTATATTACAAATTTTGGAGTATTGATTTTGTACTACTACAAATATAAATGATTTAGCATAAACATATATACTAGACCAAAAATCTCTCTTTCTCAAAATAATTTATAGGTATTTTTTAGCATGAAAATTAAGAAAAATGTCATATTTTGAATTATTTTTAATAATAAATTAAAGGTTAGAATTGTGGAGGGCCAAATTTTTTAATCAATGTTATTTTTTGAGTTTTTTTAATAAAAATTAAATGATAAAATGTACTTTTAAGTTGAAAATTAAAATAATTGTAAGTAATGTTTAAAAAATAAGAACGAAATTATTAGATCCCAAATAAACTAATTATAAACTAATTTAAATCCCAAATAAACTATAAACTAATTTAAATAATTTAAAGTATGTCATAAAAAAATCTATTATATTATATTTTAAATAATTTCACTATAAACTAATTTAAAATTGAAAATAATACTATTTAATATATATTAAAATTTTACACTAAAATAACTTATATTTTAATAATTTTTAATTTGCTTAAAATCATTACTTTAATGTGTTTAAGTTTTGTATGCGTTAACACACGTAATCATATACAAATACAATACTCCGTAAGAGACGTGGAGAGTAAGACCATCTCCAATCGTTGGCTTCAAATTGCCACAAAAACTTCAAATTGCCACCAATCATTAAACTCAAATTTTTACTCAAATACATAAAACTTTAATTAATTTTATTACAAATCTAATTTTATATAAAATATTTTTATAATATTACATATAAATTAAATTAAAACTTATAATAAAAAATTAAATAATAAAATATCATATTAATAATTAAAAACACACATATTCTTTAATTTTATTTTGTATTGTATTATATAATTTATATAGGTATGCTTTTTTAATTATTGAAATTTTATTTCAATTTATATTTTAATCTAAATTATAAATATTAATCATAAAATTAAAATTAAACAATATAAAATAACTAGTTAGTATAAACTTGAGTACAAAAACACAATTTAAAAAATATAGCTAAAATTTAAAAAATAATCATAAATTTAAAAATTATTAAAGAATAATGTTTTATATACTTTAAAAAAAAATATTTCAATGTTAAATTAATTAAATTTTAATAATTTATAAATTTAAAATAATTTAAAAAAGCATGAATAGTATTTGAGTAAAGATTTGAGTTGGAAGCAAATTTGAGTTGTACTATTTATTATCTTCAAGTTGAGTTAGAATTTGAGTAAAAATATATCACCGTTGGAGAGGATTTTGGTGGCAAATTGGACATTTGCGTCCAACTTTGCCACCCATTCGAGGTGGTCTAAGTCAAACAAGCAAACTTATTTTATTTTAAATTTAAATTTGTAAAAAAAGAGAAAAACACGGAGAAAAAAAAAATCACGATGGCCCTGAGCCCACTATCCTCAGTATGAGTGGACGTGGAACGGAATATGACGAGATTAGGAGAATCCGTCTCGTCACGAAAATTTATTTTCGAAATGGGACGAGACGAGATTCGTATTTTAAAAATTCATTCCGCACATCTCAATCCCGTTTGAGTTTGAGTTCGAATCGCGATCGAGACGTCCCATTATTTTAAATAAAAAAAAATTAAAAATTGAGATAAAATAATAATATTTCCAACTTATAAAACAATCAAAATTTAAATAAAACAAGAATGACAAGTTTTTTTTGACATACTATATATATTGCATTGATTTAAAATTTTAATTTTAAAAATAAATTATTAAATAAGTTAAATAATACTTATTTTTATTTAATTTAACTAATATTTTAATTTTTAAATTTTTTTAAAGTATAAATATTAATATTTTTCAAGAAAAATATATAAATAAAAATTAAATTATTTTGAAATTTTATTAGATTGCAAAAATATAATAAATTTAATTAAAACTTTGATTAATATTTTGATATTTTTATTAATTTGTGCGAAAAAAATAAAATATTATTGATATTAAAAAATAAACGAAACGAGACGGGATTAAACGGGATCGTCCCGATCCGTTATAAAAAATTTAAAATGGGACAAGACGAGACGGAATTATCATTTTTAAAATCTATCCTGTCTCATTCTGCTTAGTTTTCGAAATGAGATTGAAATTCCGGGAGGGAGTGTCCACCCCTAATCCTCAATTAAGTTCGCGTTGCAAGTATAAAACCTTTTTTTTATTCAGGGTGGGTCATGACCCACCCAGGTCTTAAGTTAAGTTAGTAACTAATACTGTACTATTAGGTCTTGTTTGGTTGACAAGTTAAATTATCATTGGATAACTTGAGATAACTTTTCTTGTACTATTTAGATTGCATAGATAATTTATCAATCGTTTGATTGTGTACTTGTGTATATCTAGTATTCAAGATTGGATAGTGTGAGTTCACTTTTCAACAAGAAAATGACAACACTGTCCTCTACAATTCTTTTTATATAATGTTCTTTTTTCTAAAAAATAAATAACTATTAAATTTAATAATAAAATGTATTGTAATTCATTTGACCATATTCATCTGTTTGATCTCCCTGCACAAATAAAAACAAGTATGAGAGTCACGAAACCTAATAAAAATATATCATTAAAAAATAAATAAATAATTATAAATAAAATAAAAATGAATGCATAACAAAAGTAAATCTAACAAAAATCATATTATTAATATAAAAAAATATTTTCCGAAATCCTAAATTCACAACAAAATATCGAACCAAAAATAATGTATTATAAAGAACAGATCCACAAAATCCTCAAACATCCAACTAAAAATAGATCTAACAAAATTCTTATATAATTCAATTGGAGCTAACAAAAAAAATTCATTGATTTAAACCTTAAAATATTTTATTTTTTTCAAATTTTGCATATATAATTTTTTAAGTATCTCCATGTATACACAAGATAAATTAAGAGCCAAATCAGAATAAAAAGAAAATACTTTTAGATTTTTTATTCGTCTTCCATGATAGATAGCAGAAGAAGAAAAACGAAATGAGTGGACGGGTACAAATGGATAAATTGGTAATTATGGCCGCACAAAATAATACTACCTCCGTCTCATATTAATAGTCACACTTCTTTTGTTATTTGTGAAAAAAGTGTGATTATTGCTTTCGGACAGAGGTAGTACTGTTCAAATAAGATATTGTATCTTACCAAATTGGACTGATATCTCTTTCAAAACTGAACAGTAATTAGATGCGGGCTTCTTAACTAACTCAGGCCCAACTAAGGAGGGTGTATTTGTTCTGGAGTCTGTAGGATTTTAATGGACTTTTAAAATCCGGAGGTATTCAACTCGGATTTTAAAAAGTCCATTAAAATCCGGAGGTATTCAATTAAGATTTTAAAAAGTCATAAAAAATCCATAGGTATTCAACACTCTATGGATTTTAATGGATTTTAATAGTTTGTGGATTTTAATGAATTCTCTTTAAAAATTATAACTAGATTTGACTTTTTAAAATCTCTCATAATTAGGAGAGATTTCGATGGACTTCTTCCAACACGAAAATTCAAATACGAAATTAAAAAACAAAAAACAATCGTCATTTAACAAAACTATTACAAAAAAATATAATAATATAAAATAATCAAAATTCTATATGAGAAAATTGATTTTATCATGTTTTCATTAAAAATAATTATTTATATATTATATTAATAATGAATTATTTTGTATATATTATGTACAATAATATGTTTTTCAATAACAATCCATATATAATATATATAATCATTATTCAATTTATTAAAAAAATTATTTATGATTATTTATTTACAATGGTGTTTAATATTTGATAGAATATGATCAAAATTCACCATGTCTCAACACATTAGGATTTTTTTTTATTAAAATTGATATTTCAAAATCAAAATGGAGAAAAAGTATTGTTAAATGAAGAGAGTGAACAATGAGTTCCAAGTATAAACGTGATAAAAATAAAAATAAAAATAAAAATAAAAATTTATTTATTTTATTTTTCTAAAAAAATTGATTTGTTATATACAAGTATGTTTATATAATTTGATAAATGGAGAACAAATATATTTAAAAGGAGAGAGGTAAATAATGAGTTTCAAGTATAAAATTGATAAAAATTAAAATTAAAATAATAATTTATTTATTTTATTTTTTTAAAAAAATTATTATTTTTATATAAAAGTATGTTTACCTTTGTTTTTAAAGTCTTTGAAAGTTTACGTAAATTAATAAAAAGTATATTTTACAATTTTTTGAAGTCTTTGAAAGTCTATAAAAATCAACCATAAAGTCAATCAAACTCTGCATAGAGTCTATGGATTTTACAAATCCATAGACTTTTTAAAATCAATTAAAATCCTACAAACTCCAAAACGAATACACCCTCCTAAATCAAACCAAACAACATATAAACTAATTAACTTATCTATCTCACTTTTATTTAAGTTACCAAACAGGGCCTTATGGGTACAATAGTAAAATATTGTACATTGTACTTTTACACATAGTAATATACTAAGTATAAATTGTCTTTGAGGTTTAATTCATTTGCAATTTGCTAGCTACATGTCAGTCTGATCGAAAAGTAACAAAATACAAATGTATCAAATCTCGAGTAGTTTTCAGAACAAAATTTTCGATTATGCCATCTTCAACCGAACACAAAAACTTAAATTAAAAAATAAGTTTAGTTTTAAGTTTACAGTAAATTAGCTCCAACCGAGATTCCAATACTTAAACTTATAAGAATATTCTCAAATTATTCTTCTTATACAATTTTTTATACTATTTTTATAAATAACCAATATCTTTACAAATTTATAATTTAACCCCGTAACTTTTGACATTAAATTTAAAAAAATTAATAAGTATTATTTTCAATTTAAAATTTCAAAAATAAAAAATATAATAAAATATTAATTAAATATGACAAAATTGCGCAAACATAAAATATTTAATATTTAATTATAAATATTTATTTTTATTTTTAAAATAAAATTTTATTTTAATTATTAATATATGATTATTAAAAAAATTACATTACAAAATATATTAAATAAAAAATTAAAATAAAAGGTTAATAGGTCTTTTTTATTAGTTTGTAAAATAAAAGGATAATTTTATAAATAATAAATAGTTTTTGGTTTGAGTTTAAGGTAAACGTTTATGTGGGTCCCACCATAATACCTATAATAAGTTTATATTTTGGTATCGGTTGGAGCATTTCCCTTACTCCAAAATAGGTTTTTGGTATCGGTTGGAGAAGCTCTTAGATAGGAAAACACAAAAACGTTCAAACCAAGAGTAGTCTTCGAAACAAAATTTTCGATGAGATAGGAAAACACAAAAAACATTCAAACCTCAATTAGCAAAGTCTAATTATCCCTATTGTTTATTTTTTTTATAACATATCTAAAATAACTAATCTCTAATAGAAATCTAATAGATTTTTTTTATAACATATAAAATTCGAGCTATAGGAAAATTTGCCTAACACTCAATTACACGAGGGTATTTATGTAATTTCAACATTGGAATTATAGACAGACCGTGTTCGACCTTGAAGATTTAAGAAGGGTTTTCGTTGTTGAGGGTGAGAGTGTGAGATAGCGAGAGATCGTTGTTCGTATTTTGAAGATTGAAAATGTGGAAGAGTAATGCTAACTCAATGATGAAGATGGCGATGCGTAATTTCTCTACAAATTCGAGGAAACGCGCCCCCAATTTGAGGAAGATAAACCCTAGGGTCTCGTTTCAGGAAGCAGCCTCCATAGCCGAAGGTATCTATGGCGTCGTAAAGAGCCACGGCCCTCTCTCCATTGGAACCGCCTGGACCCACGCTAAGGTCTGTTCTAACCATTCCCTGATTTATGAATGAGGTTCTGCATCTCTTTTTGGGGGTGGGGGTAGGGATGGTTTTACATGGGTTTATTGGAATAATGTATTAGGCATATTGAAGTAAATCTATCGGTTAATCGTACATCACTTTGATCCATGAAAAAGACGAGACGATAATAAGCAGTAAATTGATGCTTGTTGAGAAAAAAAAAAGGAACATATTCGTTTGTGTTTGTGTTGGAAACCCGTTTTGACTCTACTGGTATACAAACTAACTTGGATAATCTATCGTTTTATAGTCATTCTCGCTTCGCAATGCCTTGGCTATTTACCCTTTTTTTCAACTTTTTTGAGAATATTTCATCGTTAGAATTTGATTTGTAAACTAATAATATGGGGATATATTGGCAAGTAATGGATCAAACTCATGTTTCATTGATTCAAAGTATCTGAATTTCTAAATGGGTCAACGTATGAGAACTACTGCTTTATGTTTGGTAATATTGAAGTGCTGCTCATGGATACTGTTGAAACTACTGTTGAGTTGCTTATTGTTTGTACCGTTAAACCAACAAATATTGCGTTTATTGTTTACTCTTCCGCTTCATTATGCATCACCTTTTGAGTTTTTGAAGGGGAGGCTGTTATTTTGCAGACCGTGTGCACGATATCATTATTGACTGATCTGCTATTGTTATCAACTCATTATTAAGTATTATGAGAAAAAAAAAACTTCAATTAGTAAGACAAGCAAAAAAAGGTCATGTAAAACACTAAAAAACAAATCCACTTTGTTTGTTTTTCCTTGCAATTAACATATCCTCAAATTTCTCCAATTTTATCTGCATCCTCAAACATATAAAATCCGAGTCCATCCTCCAACACCCTTTAACGCTAGCTTATGAAGCATAGCATGCACAATAAGTAAAAATAATCTACACTTGTTGTTATTTTACGCGGTGCTATTTTTTAGCACCACGTTATGTCTTTAGTTTATCTGTAATATCACTATCTTTTATAGCAATCTGAGAGACAATGTAAATTTCGATTTAAAAGTATCTTCAAAGGAGAGAGTAAATAAATTAAAATAAATTTAAAAGGATAACTTTTAGCCTGTCTTGGGGCTATAATGTTAGAAAAATGATAAAGTACTTCGTGTTGACAGTGTTGAGATCCTCTATAGTTATCATACCCCCACATCTACCTCTAAGTTATCTTACTTTACATACAACTTCATCTTTTGGATAGACACATTCATGATATTTCAATTGATTTTGCAAAAGTATCAGTTTATAACCCAAATCAATCAAGTGATTATATAATAAACATAAGAAGTTACCTACATATATAAATTAATTATAATATATTATATAGTACTAGTATACAATATTTTATAAAATAATAAAATATAATCAAGAACTTAATTATTTTGCTTAATACCGGCAGCTGACTTGCATACTGGTGGCTTGACAGTTCGCTCACTGTTTTGGTTTTTAAAACATTGGTGATTTGCACATCCCTTTTTTAGTATTTTTTTTTCTCACTTGAAAAACACTTTATGGGCTACTTGGATATTGTAAGATGAAGGTCTGGAAGGTAAACACTAAACAGTTTGGAACACTTATTGGTCGTTTGGAGACGAAGCTAGTCTTGAGGTGCTCAAAATTGAGGTTGAAAGAGATTACGACAATTTTAAATTTCCGTTCACCTTTGAAAGCCCAAATCTGATTGTCTTTCTCCACATTTATATAATTATATTGAGTAAAATTTACAACCATAGATATTTCCAACGCTATTTTTTAAAATTTTGTTCCATTCTAGCTGATTGGCTTCCTAGTTCCTATAGTTAAAATGTAGCCTTTGTTACATACATCTAAACTTCTTAATATCAAATTTCAATCATGTGTAATATGTGAAACTTGCAATTGGTTGATGTATTGAAGTACATAAATCAAAATTTTCCGAATCACTTAAGCTTACTAAATGAATGCCATTAGCACTCCCATATAATACTTGAATATTCAATACAGTATATTGAACCACCAAACTTTGGTTATCCTTACTGTAAAATTAAATACTTAGATGAGGTAAAGTCAAGAATTCCAAGGATTGTAGGAACTTAATGCTCAAATTGTCAAGATCAAATTACTTTGCATCATGCAATCAAGAAATGAATAGCTCGTGATAGTATGTGAATATGTAATGCAATAATAAATTTACTTATTTTTTTAATCTGTTACTACTAGTTATGGTGTTATATAAGAAGCTTGTTGGTAGTGGTGTCTAACAACCTTTTTTATCCTTGCACCTTGGTGATATTCTCGACTTTGATAACTATGTTATGTCAAGCTATTTATTCTGCCAGTTATGTTACTCGTACATTGCCTACTGTAGGTTTTTCCCCCTAAATTCGAACACTTATTTGAAGAGAGAAATATGAGTGTGGTGGGAGTATTCGTTCCCCCAACCCCCTCTCTAATATAAGAGATCAGGTGGTGAGTTGGTAGTAACTACTGTGGCATTCTATAGTACCCAAAAAAGCCTTCTTTCTGAGTTTTCGCATGATTATGATCCTCAAACTTATTTCAGGAGCATGTTAATATTGTTGATGTACTGTTTTTTCTTCATTAGTACACTGTTCTCATTTCCGCCACTTTTATCTGCATGTCTAATAATAACACACTTGACGAATACTTTAGGATGCTGGAATAAGCGGATTAGAAAGCAAAACACACCTCAAGTTGATGCTCAAGTGGATGAGGGGTCGAAATATGTTGAAGCAAATATGCAACCTAAGTGGCTCCACCAAGAAATTTCTGCTCACGACACTTCCCGCAGAACCTCAATCAGACCAGCCAGTCATCCTCAGGGAACCTAAGCCAAAGATTGGGAAAACTCCAAGGTTGAATACAAGACAAGCACGATAATAATGTCTTTTTTCAATGTTTTTGGCTTGAATGTAAAATTCAAGTGTAGTTTGAGCCCCAAGCTTTCTGTGAGGTCAAGGTTCATAATTTGCGGTCCTTGTTGACATGCTTTTCTACAACACATTTTGTTCTTTGAAGATGAATTGAATGTGGATTTACTGCTTTATGTATTAGTCATCTGACTCTATCGATTATTGAGGGTTTAGACACCTCATGGATTTCATAAAAACGTATGCATTGTTTTCCCAGTAAAAAAATAGTACAGTATGAATTATTTTGTTTCAGTAATGTTTTATAGAGAGCCGTCATGGAAGAAAGTCACAACTCACAAGTCTAACCACCGTATATACGTACTTGTATTACCCCGAATAAAACTGGAAAAAATGGTATTTTAAGCTGGCACGTCATCACTCACCGACTGCTCCAGTTTAAAAGTCTTCATGTTCACCATCTGGCGAGGCGGTGAAGTTAATGGAAATGGACGGTGCGATTGCGAATTCCGATCATTGCCTTGGGTGGGCAGCCCGGGATCCCTCCGGTCACCTCTCACCTTACAAATTCACCCGAAGGTCCTACACATATATTTGCCCTATTTCAATTTGGTTTTCGTTTTTATCTATTTATTCATTTTTAGTCGGTTGAATTATCATCTCGATTTTTCAGTACATCTCTACAATTAATTTACCGAGTGTTTACGCAGATCTGTTGGTAGTGACGATGTTTCGATAACGATACTGTACTGCGGAGTCTGCTATGCCGATGTCATATGGACCAGGAACAAATTAGGGCACTCCAAATATCCACTGGTGCCCGGGTAATCTTCAATTTTTTTAATTTTAATTTTATTTTCATGAATTGTTGTTGATGATGGTATTGTGTTTGCTCTGTGTGATGATGATAGACACGAGATCGTAGGGATCGTGAGAGAGGTTGGATCCGACGCTAATCGCTTCAGGGTCGGCGATTACGTCGGGGTCGGAACCTATGTTAATTCGTGCAGGTCGTGCGAGTACTGCGAAAGCGAGCTTGAAGTTCATTGCTCGAAGGGGGCAGTCTTCACTTTCGACAGTGTAGATGTCGACGGTACTATCACCAAGGGAGGGTATTCTAGTCATATTGTTGTCCATCAAAGGTGTGTGTAACTGTGTATGTATAAAATGGTAATCGACGAACATACTTTCTGATAATATATCGATGGTGGTGGTCGATCTGCAGATACTGCTTCACGATACCTGAAAGCTACCCTCCACAATTAGCTGCACCTTTGCTCTGTGCTGGAATTACCGTTTACACCCCGATGATGCGGCATAACATGAATCAGCCCGGGAAGGCCTTGGGGGTGATTGGGCTGGGCGGGCTCGGCCACCTGGCAGTGAAGTTCGGAAAGGCCTTTGGATTGAAAGTGACGGTTTTCAGCACCAGTGCATCCAAGAAGGAGGAGGCGTTAAATCTACTTGGGGCGGACAATTTTGTCATTTCGTCTGATGAAAAGCAGATGAGGGTAATTGTCTTTTTTTTTTTGATGAAATACATTAGAGCGATTAAATTTAATTGTTCATTGAACAGATGATGTCTTGCTGGTGCAGGCCTTGGACGGATCGTTGGACTTCATCATAAATACAGCATCCGGAGATATCTCATTCGACTCGTTTTTGTCTCTGTTGAAGACAGCTGGTGTGCTGGTTTTGGTTGGGTTTCCTAGTGAAGTGAAATTTAGTCCTGGGAATCTTTCATTGGGTATGTAATGTGTGTCGGAACACATTTTTCTTTCACCGGGTTTATTGTATCCCTCGAGTCTTGGCTGAAGTGTATGGTTTTTGTCGTAGGTGCAAAATCAATCGCAGGAAGTATAACGGGAGGAACAAGGAAGACACAAGAGATGTTGGATTTCTGCGCTACTCATAAAATTTACCCTGAGATCGAACTGGTTCCAATTCAGTATTCAAACGAGGCCTTGGAGAGGATGATAAAGAAGGATGTGAAGTATCGGTTTGTGATCGATATTGGCAACTCTATCAAGTCGAATGAAGAGGTTTCCGACCCAGCTTGAGTCTGTGATATCGCAACATGTTCAAGGAATTTATACCCTAGCAATGATCTTCTGTTCATATTTTTATTTATATCTATGTACCTTTGTCATTTGTGAACCTAATAAAACTTCTTTTTCTTGAACTTTGATTCAATATAATGCTTGAATCAAAATTTTAATATCGAGTTATATCATAAATATTGTTATATAAAATTATTGATTTTTTTTTTTCATACTGAAATATACTTTAACAATTCTCTCTAGATTACATGATCAATAACTAAAATTACAATAATCCATTTTATTTATTTTTTGATTATTGGGGCATAATTAATTTGTAAAAGCAAACACCACTTTTTGGGCACATTTGTAAATAAATAATGGAGTAATAAAAAATGTGTTCTATTCCCAGAACTCACATCACATTCACTTCAGTAGCTGAACCTACAGCAGAGAGCCCCAATTCTCTTTCGCTCTCTATAATTCATCTCTCTAAAAACATGCACCGGCAGTCGCTCGGCTCGTCGCCGTCGTCGAAGCTCGCCGTTAAAGACGAACATTTGAGTTCCGAAGCTCCGAAACACTCATCGCCGCCGCCGTCAACATCTAGTTCCGGCTACGAAGGTGAAGAGGCGGCGAAGAAATCGATGAGGGCGAAGCACAATTACACAATGGCAGTGGCGCCGGAAATAATCATTCATCTCATTCCGATTCTCACTCTCATTTGCTTCCTCATTCTCTATCTCTCTTCCCATGACCCGTCGCCGTTTGGTATTTTTATTTAATACTGTATTTTTTTATGTATAAATATATAATAATAATAATGAATTAATTAAATTTTCAGATTTGGCTGAGTTCAATGTCCCCGAGTCTTTCTCTAATCCTGACGGTATGCAATTTTATACAGTAATAATAGTTATTATTATAATAGTATTTCTGAATTTCCTTTTTTTATAATTACAAGGAATAAAAAAAGGGGATATATTGGCGATACGTAGCTTAAAGAATTTGGAGCACGAAGCATCGGGCCGGGCCAAACATCGGATGATCCACCGGAAAATTGCTCATTTTTAGAATCGCAATTCTAATTTTTTTAAAATACAAAATAATTTTTTATTTTTTATTTTTGGAGACACCTAATGTATTTAATTTACAGTCTGAATATTTTGAATATAGATTTTATTTTTTTCTCGTGCACTTTTTTAATTTTGGCTTGTTTTTATTTTGGTTGTTTTAAAAGTTTAATTACTGATAAATAAAAAAAGATTTGTAGTAATAATTGAATGTGTGAAAAAGAATGAATTTCAAATGATAGTAATAAAATGGAAAATGGAAAACAGCTGTAATAGGACCGTTGCTTACCAGATGCCTCGTGTTGCGGTTCGAATGTGCCAAACTTTTTATCTTTGTAAAGCTTTGTTCGAAAAATAATAAATTGCAACATACAGTCCATTATAATTAACAATGCATTTGATATTTTCCTTTATTCAAATAATGTTTTCTACTTCTGACTCCGAAAAATTACTCGAAAGATCAAGAAATAGTCCAGCAGCATATATGATTTTCCGTTCTGAATCAACGACGTATAATCGTAAAGTTAAAAACCGGAACAAAGACGTAATAAAAGTACAGACCCTACCACTTCCGGTAATTCGGTTAATATGATCATAAACTGTTTTACCAAGAAAACAAAAAGATCAGAGAATCAGACCATGCACCGGAGCCGGCTTGGAGTGCAGCTCCTCTGAATCGGATGCTTTAGGAGATTCGGCCAAATGAACCTGAGCAAAGTCATCCACCATTTTCCTTCTCTGCTCGTCCTCCACCAAATCGACTTTCTCTTTCGTCTTTTGTCCGACATCCCCAGCTGCCTTAGTGACTTTGTTAAAAGCGCCAGTTACCCAAGTGGTCCCCGTAAGAACATACCTGTTCTTCATAATGGCAGAACCTGCATTGCTAACTGTTTGCTCTGCAGCAGCATATGCCGATTTTGCCTTCTCAGACACCTGGAGCTTCTCATCCACTTCTCGCACTTTATCGTTCACGATGGAAGTGCCGATGGTAATCTTCTCAGTCAACCCAATCTTTTTATCCAGTGATGCAACTTTAGCAGTAGCTGTGGAAGTTAGTTGATGCTTCTCGTCAAAAGACTTTGCTTTGTTAACAGCATCTTTTCCTAAGATGAAACCCTTTGCAAGCATGCTGCTCACGACATCCTCGGCCTTTTGAATAGCAGATTCACGACCCACTCCAGTTTGCTTATCTGATGATGCCTGCTAGATTCAGGCAGTAATCCATGTTAGAGAAAATTTTATGTATGATTGGTAGTACAAAAATGTGAACTACTTGAAAGAAGATAATACCAGGGGTGGTGCGTAAGCAGCAGGGGGAAGCTTGTAATCTGGGTCCGGATTAATTTCCACAGTCATGTCTACAATTGTGGCACCCTGAAAATCAAATACGATTGATAAGTTCAAAGATATTGCTAATTTTGAAGTTGTGATTTTGTAACAAGGTATCCGGAAACACAAAAGAATCTTCACAAGGTATGGAGAAAAATACAACCTTGGTAAAATTAGGTCTTGATTTTCATGTTTGGAGGAAAAATACACAAGTTTTTCAAGTCATTAAAAAAATAAAACAGTCATAGATTGATGACTTAAGACCTAAGAGAATAGAGTTTACACAAATTGGTTTCCAAAAAAAAATTCTGGCAATGGGTTTAGTCGTCATACAAAGAAGAAAGACTTCAATATTGTTGCCATGAATTTGAACAAGGAATATGAAATAAAGTTCTTAGATATCAACCGCATGCATATATATCCACTGATGGTGGACTCCTTGGAATTTAGGGCAAGATAACACTAATTGGACTGAAAGTCGTTTAAGGCTTTAGACCTTCCCTTCACTCAGAGTTAATGTCATGAAAGGATGATGAATCAAACATAAATGTGAGAGGTCATGAAGTAGAGTTAATGTTTCCAGAAAGTGAGAGATAGAGAGAGTGAGAGAAGTACCGAAAGAAGAACTGCAGTTTCTGCTCCCTGCCCATCCTTGAAGGTTACAAATGCAATTTGGGAGCGTTCAGTATCACTGCATAAGCATGACACTTGTAATCAATATGAGCATGCTCAGAAGCATTTAAGACCCACATAAGTATGTTATGGGTGTGGGGTGTGGGTGTGATAGAGGAAAAAGAAAACTATAGGTAAAATTAGAGAAACCTTCGCATCTCCACATATTCGATATCCCCAGAGAAGGAGAAGAACTCCTTGATATCACGCTCGGATGCCCCCAAAGAGACATTACTGACCTTGACAGTTGTTATCTAGAATATCACAAAAAAAATACAAGTGCATCAGGGAAGTATGCTTGTCCATATTTATTGTGACACTTGCAGTACATGTACATAACCAATTTAAGACATATTTGTGGAAGAAAATTTACACATCATGAGCCTTAACTAGTTTACGACTTTACGGAATGAGAGTGTTCCTTTAAACGCTCCTAAAGTACTTGCAACGATGACTTCTCAATTTAAGAGATATCTTTCTATTCAAACCCCCAAATCCAGTTTTGTTCATCGTTTTGGAAACCGAGAAGTTTGAGAAATATTTTTTTCTAAAAAAAGCAATATGGTCATGCTATACTCCACTTCAAAATCTAGCCGATAACCATACTAACTAGAAGAGGATAGATCCAATTTCAAGCATATGCCTGATTCAACAAATACTTGAGTCATTACAAGTGGATCCAACATCATCCACAAAAATCAGTAATCCCTAACCACATTCATCCACAGTAAAGTGACGATGACCATTACATTCAACTCGCAATATCAGCAATTTCACAAATGTCTAAATAAAGCAATCGCAACCAAAACCAACAAGTTACCCACGCAGATCAGCAGAAATCAACACCAACGCAATCAACAGGCCTCGCCAAAAACGAATATCGCTACCGGAAATCGGAAATCACGAAAATATGAACAACCAATTAAAAATAAAATCGCAGAAACAGGGAGAACTCACCGACATGAGAGCTGCTTTCACGGGAACTGAATTGGTTGAAATGAGCTGAGAAAAATCGGTGTGAGGGTTTTAGAAACCGGCGGCAGATGAAGAGCGTTGACGGTGCTGTAGAATATGCAAAGGGATGACTGAATCCGAAAATAGGAATTCCTTGTCTATATTACACCTATACACGCGGTTCGGTATCGGATTTCTAGGGTGGGACCCGCTTGGGTTACTAATTGCTTTCCACGATTTCTCATTCCAATATTTATATTTATTTATTTAATTTTAATAATAGAAAACTAAAACTTTATTCCACTCGATGGATTGCAAAGGCCAGAAGGATTTTCATCAAAGAGAAAATTCTTCAATTAAACTACATATTTATTTAATTGAAATTGGTAAATACGTGTATTTTGTAGATGCACATAATTTTTTTTTAAATAATTCAATATAATAGACTGCTTTTACCTCCATTTTGGAAATACCACGTCCATCCCGATTCCCGTGACCGTATAACCACTCGGCATTCGCTCTCTCCTTTTTTTTAACCAATTTTATTATTTTTAATATTACACTTGTAACTATTCAAGATGATCTTCCCCAATTCCTAGGGTTTATAACCCCAAAAGTAATGTTATTTTCTGCACTTGGAATTCCTAGGGTTTATAACCCCAAAAGTAATGTTATTTTCTGCACTTGGTATCGAGTAATTTTCATCCAATGATGTCTAGTATCGTGTGATATGGAGTCCGCGTCTACTCCTTCGTGTGTTACCAACGGCGGAGGCGATGGCGGAGGTGTGTTTCCGCCTCCCGCGCCGATGCCGACGGCTAATGCTCCGCCGCCGTTTCTGGTGAAGACGTACGACATGGTTGATAACCCTAGCACCGACAACATAGTTTCATGGAGCTCCACCAACAACAGCTTCATCGTGTGGGACTCTGCAGAGTTCGCCAAAGTCTTGCTACCTAAATACTTCAAGCATAACAATTTTTCGAGCTTTGTTCGACAGCTCAATACATACGTATGTGTCTGTTAATCTCCCCCCCTATCCATTGCTGTGATTTTTTGCTCCTTTGTTCGATTTTCTCGTGTGTATATATATATATATATATATATATATATATATATATATATATATATATATATATATTGAAAAATTAGTTGGTGACAAGTCCTAAGAATAGGTGCTTATGTATGTTTGTGATTCTTGTTAAGGGGTATTTTTTCCTGCGTTTTTTTTTTTCTTTTGATTAATTATATGAAGTAATGTAAATGCTGTTTCGCTGTCACCATTTGGAAACTGATTTTTGAGTTAAGTTCTGTAAGTGCTTAAATTGTAACATTTTGTGGCCTTTCTTCTACATGCATTTGGTTGACATGAATATAATGATAATGAATGGAAGTATAGAACAGGTTGTGTTTTTTGTGAGATTTTATCTATTCTTGGGTCTTGGCTCAGACGGTTATGCAATGTAAGTAGAATGCCAGTTTTGTAAATTGTTTTCACGGAAGTTAAAAATATTACACGAGAATGCTATGCTTAGTTTTGTTTGGTGCTGATTAATTACGAGCATTTTAGTTCTAATGAAATTGTCAATTGGTCACCGACTCACCGTGACTTTAATTTTTTCTTCGTTATTAAATTTGTAACAGTTCAAAGAATAGTAGGCTTTATGACAATTGACCCCCTGAATTAGAATACCATAATTTCATTAAACATTGAAATTTTGGTTTGGTTAATTTCATTATTCTTATGCTTGTTGAATTTTGATTATTATGTATCTTATGAAATTCAGTACATTCCAAAGACACAGGTATCCGAGTCCGAGCAACATGGGTTAATAGTATCTTATGAAATTGATCATGCTTGCAGATGACTTATTTGTTGAAATCTTTATTTTGGTTGATTTTTTTTGGAGAAGTTTATTATGATTTAACCTGAATGAAATATCTGTGATGTCCTCCTGAGACTAAGAAATCTAGGATTCTTTTCCGTTTTCGAATGGAGAAAGGTCAGTAATTTGTCCCTAAGACATTTGGGCTAAAATCTATTGTTAAGTTATTGTGCTGCTTTGCAGATGAGAGGAATGTAAGACTTGCACTAAGTTTTCTGTAGACTGAGTGACAGACTATATACATAAACTTTGTTAACGTCTATGGTAGATAAATAGTCGTAGATCCATGATTAGAAGTGTATGCAAATTCGATTGGGTAGCATTTGTACTGAGATTTGAAAATTGAATATTTTCTTTTACTATTATGCATTTTTAAATGTATAGTGAAATATTCTGATCAAGAGATTAATGTAACTAGAATTTGATTGTTTATGTATAAATTCCAAATCAACCTATTTTAATAGAGTAAGTAGATCTGTAAATTGAATCTCTTTTCAGTACAATACCTTCGTCATTGAAGGATTTTTTAACAGCTTGAACATAATATTCCTTACTTTGAGTCCCAATTGGTATAACACGCTTTTACTTATGAAACTGATTATACTTTCATATTTCTAATTCAGTTTACTTTCACTGATTAGAAAGGGCACATGATCATCAAGAGTATAAGTACTTTCCTTGAGCTGCATCCTACAGACCAAAAAACACATATTTACCAAATTTTGAAATAATGGAAACATTTAGATATTATGTTATATTATCTGAACTGAAGTTTGCCTTTCGATCTTAAGCTTTGCTGTAGAAACTAAATGGTGCAGTGCATTTAAAGTTTCATTTCTCTCTTTTACTGGTACCAAAAAATACTTTTGAGGACTATGATCATGAAAAAGTCAAAATTCGAGATAAAGATTTGTTAGAGGAGTTGAATATATTGGACTGAGGTTACTATGACACACTCTTGTTTGTAAAACTTAGTTTCCAATTTCCATTACCCTGCCCTTACAGTTTTGGAGTTGAGTCATGATTATTGCAGAAGCCAATTTGAGTCGAGAAATTCAATTAGCAGATGTTAACTTGTGATCGATAGTAAGTTCATATGAGCTTTTACATTCTGTGTGGTGCATCAGGCCTACATTTTCTTGTAAAACACTTTACTTCCTATTCTGCTTGCGTAAGATAGAGTTGAAGAATTAAACTTTTGATTATTTATTCAGGACTTTTTTCATTATATATTCAAATAGCCTTAAGGTATTAATTTGGCTAACAATGCAGAGCATGAGTGGCTATCAATGTCTCTCTGTATCGTATATGTGTATTTCGTCACATCTATTTTTCACTAAAGCATTTTTTGGTTCTTACGGAAAACAGGGTTTCAGAAAGGTTGATCCAGACCGCTGGGAGTTTGCGAATGAGGGATTCTTAAGAGGACAAAAGCATCTCCTCAAAAGCATCAGTCGACGGAAGCCTGCCCACGGGAACCCTCAGCACTACCCACCACAGCAACCAAATGGGCAGAATTCTGCATGTGTGGAGGTTGGGAAATTTGGGCTGGAGGAGGAAGTCCAGAGGCTGAAAAGGGACAAGAACGTGTTGATGCAGGAGCTTGTCAGGCTTAGGCAGCAGCAGCAAACCACTGACAGCCAATTACAAGCGATGGTGCAACGCCTCCAGGGCATGGAACAGCGCCAGCAGCAGATGATGTCTTTTCTCGCAAAAGCTGTCAACAGCCCTGGATTCCTTGCGCAGTTCATGCAGCAGCCAAACGACAGTGGCCGGCATCTAACGGAAGGCAACAAGAAAAGGAGGCTCAAGCAGGACGGTGCATCTGACAATGTCAGACCACCCCCTGACGGTCAGATTGTGAAATACCAACCTATGATGAACGAGGCAGCAAAGGCAATGCTCAGGCAGATAATGAAACTTGACTCTTCTTCTCCTCCTAGGCTTGAAAACTGTGGCAGTGCTTCTGATAGCCTCTTGATCAAGGACGTCTCTTCTTCTGTGACAACGTCTGGTGCATTGGACTCTTCACACCAGGTTTCGGGTTTGACTCTTCAAGAGGTCATCCCGCCAGCAATTTCTGAGGTTCCTGCTCAATTTCCTGTTACCCATCCACGAGCCGAAGATGCTTTAATCACAGAGCTGACTCAAATGGTGCCTTCCCCTGAGGGCAATGCTGTTGTGGGTCTGGAGACGGAGAGGGGGGGTTTTGTGGAACCCACGAGCGAGAAATTGCCATTCGATTTATGTGGATTGTCTCCTGATTCGCAGATGGAATGGGATGGTAACTTGCTAGATGATATTCCAGAACTTCCTGGAGTTGATGACCCTTTCTGGGAGAAGTTCCTTGAAAGCTCGACTCCGGTGGAAGGCGAGATGGAGTCAACTGCAACCCTAAGGGATGATCTTCGGGAAGGGAATGAGAATGAGACGGGGGATAACGAGCCGGACAGAACTCAGCACCTGGCACAGCTCACCGAGCAGATGGGGCTTCTCTCATCAGATGTCGAGAATGTTTGATTTGTCAAAGTGTTGTGCGATTGTAGTTATCATGGCCTGTTAACTTGGCTATTAGTATAAAGTAAATAATCTCCTTTTGGTTTTGTGTAATATATATTTCTTCACTTTTATTAACCATTTTACAAGTTTCTTGTGGTGTGATGGAAAACATGACAATATATTTAAATTTATTTGTGTTTTTGTAAAATAATTTATACTAGCCCTAAAAAAGATGGAAAAAACTAGGGGTGAGAAAAAATATCGAAATACCGGACTTATCGTACCGAAAAATGTCGAAAAATACCGAATTTTCGGTATATTGAAATTTTCGGTACGGTATGATACCGTATCGATAATTTTCGGTACGGTATCGGTATGAAATTTTTAATGTTTTGGTATTTCGGTATATACCGATATATCGATAATAGTCGGTACGGTTCGATATTTCGGTATATATATACTTCGGTATGCAAAATAAAATCGGTATGATTCGGTATATCGATATTTTCGATATAATTCGATAATAAAAATTTCGATATGGTTCGGTATATCGATATTTTCGTTATATATTGAAAGTTCGGTACGATATCGGTATGAATTTTTTCGATACCGAAATTTTGGTATATCGATAATCGGTATACCGAAAATTTCGATACGGTATCGATATAAATTTTTCCGATACCGAAAATTTCGGTACGGTATCGGTATGATCATTTCGGTACGGTAAGGTACGGTATGTCAGCCCTAGAAAAAAACTGAAAAAATAAAAATCTCGTATAGAGAAAGTGTAATTATATATATTGAAACGTACTATTGCTTTTGGTAGGAGGGAGTATATGTTTAAAAAGGTGTATCAGTATTAGTATATATGATTAATATTTTTATAAATTAATAAAGATATAAATAGATTTTTAAAGTAAAAAAATTACTACGATGTATTTAGAGATCACTGACCAAGTGAGCGGGATCTTGAACGGCGATTACAGTGAGGTCCGCCGTCAATTCACGATAATCATCCTCCGCCGCTGCCGACGTGCCCCGCCGCTAATTCTCCATCTCTTTTATCAATCCATATTGGGGGTTTCATTCTGAACCGTTGATTCCATCATCCTCATAGTCACGTGCCACTCACGTGAAATTGCCTGAACCCCTATTTTGACCTGATTCAGAGAAATACATTTTCGCCATTAATTTAACTCCCAGCATCATCGAATCACCTTGAAATTAAATTTTGGGTCGGATTCGCAGAAATGGCAAAAACAAATTCCATGACACGAATTTTCGTAGTGATATTTCTCTTCGTCATCGGATCTCATGTGAGTGATTTTCCTTTTTCTGCCTTTTCAGATCATCGAGCATATTGATTTTGATTTTGGATTTTTCAGTGATTTCATAATACTTGTATCGTGTTTCGTGAAGTTATGTTCTTATTCGTTCATATACTCTTTGCAGGGAGAAACCCACATGAACAAATACATTGTAAAGAATTATTTCAATAAATTCGATCGATTGATACAACACGAATTCGACAAATACCTAGCGAATGAGATCCCACTCGGATTGCCCGAAGTAATTGTCGATGAAAACTACGCGGTCCCCAAACTGTCGTCCTATGTCCATCGAGGCTTAACCGGCGAAGGTTCACATCGTCGCCTGTCTTCTTCTATCGGATTTAAGTTGCATAGTAAACTTAAATCCGAGCTAACTGCTCGTGCTTGTGAACTTGTAATCATCGAAAGACTGCCACATGGAGTCTTTGCTGATCCTTTCGAGCTGCACCATCTTGTCGAGCGTGATGGTATAACGAGAGATACTCCAGAGCAATTTCTTTTTATTAGCACTGAGCAAGCCAAGATTGGAGTTTAGTTTATCGGGTTTTGTTGTTGTTGTTGTTGTTGTTGTTGTTGCAGTGTTAAGTGGTGCAGCTGTCTTTGGTGATACAAATTTAGAGCTACCCTCTTTTCGCTCAAATCAGTCAGTTGTTGAGATTCACATGAGCCTAGATTCTAAATTGTTGGCAAGATCCGAGAGTGATGCTGAAGTCAACCTGGACCTTCCATTACATGCACGATATCCGGTAAATCATTTTGGGACTCGGGTTTTCTAGTACATGAGTGATGTTTTAAAGTTTAAGTAAACGCTGGGTTCATACATGATTAATAGCAGTATCTGTCACTAAGGTATTTTCTCTTGGTCGTTATGCAGCCTTTAGGGCATGGCTTTTCGAGGGTTGAGTTTGGGCAACCCGATATATTTATCTGTTGCAGCCTCAAAAGAAATGCACCTGATCGGAGTTGTGTATTTATGGTGATCAACGATAACACGGTCAGTAGTAAACCTAGTTCGGTTATTTGGGAAATACCGTGTGGGGCCAAGGAACATGCAGCGGTTGTATCTGCTGTTACTTTTGGCTTTGCGATTTTTACCGCGGTGATTATTGTCTGGAGATCTATCTATTACTCGGGTACCCAAAGTTTCTAACAATCATCAAACTTTCTTGAAGTGTTAGTGATCACTGATCAAATCGTCTCAATTATTTTTCAAATCGTCTCTTTTTCTCTTTTTCTGTTTTGCGTGATATGTTATATATCAACTCTTAGGAGATTAAAGTCGGAACAAATAAAAGAGCAAGTAACACTAGTGAAAGCAGACATTTGTTGATTGAAGATCGACACACTTGACAAACAAGAGACGAAATCATTTAAGTTCATCTGCAACAAGCAACACATGAAGAAACCCCAGAAAACGGAATTTAAACAATTGATTTGGTTTCGACTTGGTTCGATCGGTTAACCAAATCGGTTGGCATCACTGGTTGTTGCGTAAATCTGATATGATACTGTAATATGATTTGATAAAAATCAAATTTAGGAATTAATTCACCTCTATAATAAGTAACCCAAAGCAACAATACATTAACTATTTTTCTCGTCCAATGAGCTCATCTGATGTTATCCAACAAAATAGGAGCGCCATCACGAAAGACATGGAGTAATAAAATCTATATTGAGCATAAATAAATCTTCAAAAAATTAAAATTCGTAATAAAACCTAATTAATTATGCAATTTATTACCGGACTGGTCATTACCAAATACCTTATCCCACATCGAAACGCGAGTACGTGTACGGTGTTTTTTTAGTAGGTGGAAACTGTTGTATGGTCGCCGAGCTCTGTGACGTGAGCTTGTAACCCAAGTGGGGGCATTAAGGTGATTGAACTTCTAATGGGCTCAAATTGGGCTATATGCTATATATATAGTCTCATTGGGCAACACAGCCCAATTAGCTTTCCCCTAAAATTGACATCCAATTGGGCCTCGGTCCAAGGGGGAGACAGATTCTGTCTTTCTCAAAAAGCCCAAAAGGAGAACAATCATTTTTAGTCTTTCTATGTAATTGTTTCGTGACAAAAAGTAGCGTATATTATCTCCGACTCAAGGAAATGATAACATTTTTGTATAAATTGCCAAAAAAAAGTTATCGAAACAAAATTTTCTTAATCGTTTACGGTGTATATTATTTCGAGACAAAAAAATAGTATTCTCTTTATCTAAAAAAATGATAATATTTTTTTATATAAATTGCAAAGGAAGTGTTATAATATTGAGATCGATTTTTTTACCAATAATGATTAAAAGAAAATGAAGTAAACATTCAAGTTTCGGAGCTCATGCTTCTTTCATTTCATGGTACTATATTAGTTAGTTCGATGACTTTGTCATATTCCCATTGGCCCAAAGTGACATTTGATTAGCACCGCACCGCGCAAGACAACATAAGTCACACTCACAGTCATATTTGATGCGCGAGTGCACGCAACGCGCCCCGAGGCATCGCTGAATTCAACCACACACCCTTTTCGTCGTTGTTGGTGGTGTTGGGGTTGGGGTTACCATTGATGGCAGGCAAAGGCAACAGCGCCACTAACCCTTAACCTAACCACAGTTAAATTCGCTAAGCGACAAAATACAGCATTTTGCATCTCACTGTTTTCCCTTCTCCCTTTCATCAACACGCACCATTCTCACTCACCTCTCTTGCATTTTCTTGGTAACAGAAAAAAATGGGGTTTTCAAGATTTCTGTGGGAACGGGCATTCATTTAATTTGCAAGAAAAATAAAAATGGAATCTTGATTTGTTGGGGAAGAATCCGATCTTGAGATATTTTTAGTGGGGAATCTTTTTTTGGTGATTTTAAGGCCCCTTTTTTCAAAGGTAACATCTTTGCTTACTGTATTATTCATAAAAATCATACATGCACCTACCTGATTTATTGGTTGTTACACATACTAATTATGTGTGTGTTTTGCTTTCGCAAATGTCTTCACTTTCACTCTATTTAGTAATCTAATTATTAATCCCACTTGCAATTAATAGACAATTTGTGGGTTTTTCTTTTCTTTTTCTTTTTTTAATTGAGGAGAATGAAGAACATTAATGTTATCTGGATTTGTTTTTGGGTTAGTGTGTGAAATGGTTTCGAGATCTTACTCCAACTTACTGGATCTCACCTCCGGCGCCGGCGGAGGAAGGAAGCTGCCGCGAGTCGCCACTGTCTCCGGCGTACTATCCGAACTCGACGACGAAAGTAAGAGCAACGGCGGCGGCTCCGACGCCCCCTCCGCCGCCGCCCAAGAGCGCATAATCATCGTCGGAAACCAACTCCCCCTCCGCGCGACCCGTTCGACTGACTCGCGGGGCAACGAATCCTGGGCCTTCTCTTGGGACGAAGACTCCCTTCTCCTCCAGCTGAAAGACGGGCTCGGAGAAGACGTCGAGGTCATTTACATCGGGTGCCTCAAAGAAGACATCGACCCCAGCGAACAAGACGAAGTCTCACAAACATTACTCGACTCCTTCAAGTGCGTTCCCGCTTTCATCCCTCCGGCCCTCTTCACCAAGTTCTACCATGGCTTCTGCAAACAGCACCTCTGGCCTCTGTTCCACTACATGCTCCCTCTGTCCCCCGATCTCGGCGGGAGGTTCGATCGATCCCTCTGGCAAGCCTACGTCTCGGTCAACAAAATCTTCGCCGACAAAGTGATGGAAGTCATCTCCCCCGACGAAGACTTCGTGTGGGTCCACGATTACCATTTAATGGTGCTGCCGACTTTCCTCAGGAAGAGGTTCAACAGGGTGAAGCTCGGGTTCTTCCTCCACAGCCCCTTCCCTTCGTCCGAGATTTACCGGACTTTACCCGTGAGAGTCGAACTCTTGCGTGCGCTGTTAAACTCCGACCTCATCGGTTTCCACACGTTCGACTACGCGAGGCATTTCCTCGCTTGTTGCAGTAGAATGCTGGGGTTGTCATATCAGTCGAAACGAGGCTACATAGGGCTCGAGTATTACGGGCGTACAGTCAGCATCAAGATCCTTCCGGTCGGGATTCACATGGGTCAGCTTCGCTCCGTGCTCGATCTTCCCGAGACAGAGTCGAAGGTGGTGGAGCTGCGGAACAAATTCAAGGGTCAAACCGTTTTGCTAGGGGTGGATGACATGGATATTTTCAAAGGGATAACCTTGAAGCTTCTCGCGTTCGAGCAGCTGCTGACGAATCATCCCGACAAACGAGGGAAGGTCGTTCTGGTTCAGATCGCGAATCCCGCAAGGGGCCGGGGGAGAGACGTGCAGGAGATCCAGTCGGAAACTTACTCGACCGTTTCGAGAATCAACGACGTATTCCGAAGGCCGGGATATGAGCCTGTACTCTTGATCGACACCTCGCTTCACTTCTACGAACGTATTTCGTACTACGCGATTGCAGAGTGTTGCCTCGTAACTGCTGTTAGGGACGGGATGAATTTGATACCTTACGAGTACATTGTGTGTAGGCAGGGAACGGATAAGCTCGACCGAACGCTGGGTTTGAACCCGATGGTTCCGAAGAGGAGCATGCTCGTGGTGTCGGAGTTCATCGGGTGCTCTCCGTCTTTAAGCGGGGCGATCAGGGTGAACCCATGGAACACGGACTCAGTCTCCGAAGCCATGGACTCTGCTCTGATGACTCGTGAGGATGAGAAACAGATGAGGCACGATAAGCACTACAAATACGTGAGCAGCCACGATGTTGCGTATTGGGCCCACAGCTTCTTGACCGATCTCGAGAGGGCGTGTAGGGACCACGTCAGGAGGAGGTGCTGGGGGATCGGGTTCGGGTTGGGGTTTCGCGTGATCGCATTGGACCCGAGTTTCCGGAAGCTCTCGGTCGAGCACATTGGGTCCGCGTACAGGAGGACCAAGAACCGAGCGATTCTGCTCGACTATGACGGCACGCTGACATCACAAAGCGCAGCTGACACGAGCCCGAATTCAGAGGCTATCGAAATATTGAACACGCTTTGTAGGGACCCCAAGAACGTGGTGTTCGTTGTCAGCGGGATAAACAAAGAGACCTTGACTCGGTGGTTCGCTTCGTGTGAGAACATGGCAATCGGGGCTGAACACGGATATTTCGTGAGGTGAGGAAATCGTTTTTTTTTTTTTTAACTCGTGTCGATTGTGAATGTGCTTTGTTTTTTTTTTCAGGCCACGACATAATGCGGAGTGGGAAACCTGTGTGGCCGTTCAGGATTTCTACTGGAAGCAGATAGTCGAGCCCGTGATGCAGCTGTACACGGAAACAACCGACGGCTCTTTCATAGAAACGAAAGAGAGCGCGCTCGTGTGGAACTACCAGCTTTCGGATCCGGACTTCGGTTCGTGCCAGGCGAAGGAGCTTCTGGATCACCTGGAAAGCGTTCTCGCGAACGAACCTGTTTCGGTCAAAAGTGGGCCCAACGTCGTGGAAGTAAAACCTCAGGTCAGCACCGGCGGTAGCGCGTTTTTCTTTAATGTTTGAATCTTTATGTTTTTTATTTTTGTTTTGTGATCTGTTATTAGGGGGTGAACAAAGGGCTTGTGGCCCGGAGGCTTCTAGAGATGATGCGACCGAAGGAAGTCCTTCCTGATTTCGTGCTGTGCATAGGGGATGATCGTTCGGACGAGGATATGTTTGAGGTGATAATGAGATCAAAGGACGACGGGTCTTTGTCTCCGGTTGCAGAAGTTTTTGCGTGTACAGTTGGGCAGAAGCCGAGCAAGGCCAAGTACTACTTGGAGGACACTTCGGAGATACTGAGGATGTTTCAAGGTCTCGCTGATGCCTCCGAGCAGTCGGCTAATACAAGTAGCAGCCTTTCGATTTCTCCACAACGGCCTCCCATCATCGAGGAAGTATGAGACAACGGATGTGTTTCTAGTTTTTTCGTGTAATAGTTCTGCATTATAACTAGCTATGCCCATCTTCATAATTTGATGTTAGTGCACTGTTTGGGTGTTGGATATTATGTGTACACAACACAAAGTAAATAATTTCTCACTGACTCCAAAAAAAAAAAAAAAAAAAAAGTGATTGTTCTTCTTTTGGGGGCTTTCAGCGCGGAAGACCAAGGCATCCAACCCGTTTACGGGTGCTGATTCGGCAATCAGATTTTAATGGAGCTAATTGGGCTGTGCTGCCCAATAGTTGGGCTATAGCATCATATAGCCCAATTTCACCCATCAGAAATTCAATCATCTTAATGCCCCCACTTGGGTTACAAGCTCACGTCACAGAGCTCGGCGACCATACAACAGTTTCCGCCTACTAAAAAAACACAGTACACGTACTCGCGTTTCGATGTGGGGTAAGGTATTTGGTAATGACCAGTCCGGTAATAAATTGCATAATTAATTAGGTTTTATTACGAATTTTAATTTTATGAAGATTTATTTATGCTCAATATAGATTTTATTACTCCATGTCTTTCGTGATGGCTCCTACTTTGTTGGATAACATCAGATGAGCTCATTGGACGAGAAAAATAGTTAATGTATTGTTGCTTTGGGTTACTTATTATAGAGGTGAATGAAGAAGAAATAAACTAGAAAATCATGAATCTAGTTCACAGTTGCAGAGAAGAAGAAGAACACATTTGGGGAAAAATAAAAGCGGGAAAAACTCTTTTCATTCACTTGAATAACATGTACAGTACATAGACTATTATATACTAATAAGTCTATTACAAAATAGTCCCTGAAGACTTTATTAATATGAAAAGAACCCAAAATACACAAAACATAATAAACAGCTTCAGTGAATGAACTTCATGCATATTCTTCAATTTGTTGCAACATCTCAACACTCCCCCTCAAGTTGGAATGCCTCTACTCTGCATTCCCAACTTGCAAACCATTCTGTGAAAATTATCAGCTCCCAAGGCCTTAGTAAAAATGTCAGCAACTTGCAGATGTGTAGGAACAAACAAGGTGTGGACTGTGTTATCATGAATTTTCTCCCTTATGAAATGGCAATCCACATCAACATGTTTTGTGCGGCTGTGGAAAACAGGGTTAGCTGCAAGTGCAAGAGCTGCCTTACTATCACAAAAGATACTAGTTGTTGGCAGAACAACTCCAAAATCCTTGAAAATTTGTATCAGCCACATGATTTCACAAATTGTGAGAGCTAGAGCTCTGTACTCTGCCTCTGCTGAACTCCTTGCCACAACACTTTGCTTCTTAGATCTCCAACAAATCAGAGCATCTCCAAGAAATATTGCAAAGCCAGAAACAGACCTTCTTGTGTCAACACATGTGGCCCAATCAGCATCACAGAATGCATTCAACTTCACTTCTGCATTTCTTGAATAAAAAACTCCTTGTGTTATAGTACCCTTCAAATATCTGAGTATCCTATAAGCTCCTCCCAAATGTTTCTTTGAAGGTTGATGCATGAACTGAGTAAGAACATGTACAGCAAAGGTGATATCAGCCCTTGTGATTGTTAAATACAGTAATTTCCCAACCAATTTCCTGTATTCAGTTGGCTCTTCAATTTTGTCATCATCTTCTATACTGTATCTGGCCTTTGTGTCCATTGGAAAGGTGGTAGAATTGCAGTTGAGGTACCCATACTCCTGCAAAATTTCTTTCACATACTTTTGTTGTCCCACATGAATACCACCTGCTGTATGCACTACTTCAAGTCCCAGAAAAAAATGCAACTGTCCCAAATCTTTGATGTGAAAAGCATCATCCAAAAACTTCTTAACTTCATCAACTTTCTGAGGATTATTGCTTGCAATAATCAAGTCATCAACATATACCAGGATTATAAGAATCTGGTGTGTTGTATTCAGAGTAAAGAGAGAGGTATCAGCTTTAGATTGTGAGAATCCATAGTCCAAAAGTGCACCTGACTGCTTGCAAAACCATTGCCTACTGGCTTGCTTCAACCCATAAAGACTCTTGAGCAATCTACATACCTGATTCTCCCCCTGTTTTGCAAGCCCATCAGGGACAGTCATGTATACTTCCTCCAATAAATCACCATGGAGAAAGGCATTGTTGATATCCAACTGAGTTAGATGCCAACCATGAATAGAAGCCAAAGCAAGTAATGCCCTCACAGTGGTTAGTTTCACCACAGGGGCAAAGGTTTCTTCATAATCCAAACCTTCCTGCTGATTGTATCCTTTGGCTACAAGTCTTGCCTTGTACCTTTCCACTGTACCATCAGCCTTATGTTTGATTTTATAAACCCATTTGCAACCAATGGGAACCTTATTGGGAGGCAATTCTGTAAGAACCCAAGTCTGATTCAGTTCAAGAGCCTGCAATTCAGATTTCATGGCTTGCTGCCAGTGAGGAACCAAAACTGCTTCTGCAAAGCTAGAAGGTTCATAAGAGAGAGGCTCAGTAGCAGTGTTATAACACTGAAAATCCTTCAGATGAGCTGGTGGATGTCTGATCCTAGCAGCTCTCAAAGGAGGATCAGAAACAGGGGGTATATTTTGAGGGATATCAAGTGGAACAGGGGAAGGTATATTTTGAATGGAATCAGAAATGGGATTTGGTGATGTAGGTGGAGAAGAAGAGGATGGAATATAATCCAGGGAGGGATCCACATTAATAAAATGTGAATCAGAAAGATCATCAGATGCAGAAGTAATAAATGGAAAGGATGTTTCAGCAAATTTCACATTTCTGGAAACATGAGTTGAATGAGTGGTTAAATCATAGAGAATGTATCCTTTTGAAGCAGATGGGTAACCAATAAAGATACATTCATGAGCTCTAACATCAAATTTGCTCTTGTGAGGTAAGGGATTAGACATATAGGCTAAACAACCAAAAACTCTAAGAATAGAGTAATCTGGAATGGTATGGAAAAGAAGTTCAAAGGGAGAAACATTTTTAAGGTGTGGAGAGGGTACCCTGTTGAGTAAGTAAACTGCTGTGGTCACACAATATCCCCAAAAAGACAGAGGAACTCCAGACTGGAATTTGAGAGCCCTAGCAATGGTGAATATGGTTTGTTGTCTCCTTTCTACAACACCATTTTGTTGTGGGGTATAGGGACATGTGGTTTGATGAATAATTCCATGAGACTCATAAAACTGAGTAAGAGAAAACTCAGACCCTCTATCAGTTCTTATGATTTTGATAGAAGTTTGAAATTGTGTTTTAACCATGTTATAGAATGTTTGTAACTGGTGATTGACATCAGACTTTTGTTTTAACAAACATATCCAAGTGTATTTTGTGTGGTCATCAACTATAGTGAGGAAATAGTTATAGCCATCAAAGGTTGATTCTGGAAAAGGGCCACACAAATCACAATGTAACAAGGTAAATGGCTCAGAAGACACAGAAACACTTGGAGAAAAAGGGAGTTTATGTTGTTTTGCCAAGGGACAAACATTACAAACTTCATTATTGAAATTCAAGACATCAGAAATCACAGGTTTTAACAAGACCATTCTAGATAAAGAAGGGTGACCTAACCTGGAATGCCATAGTCCCTTACAGGTAGAAAGATGAAAGGCTTGAGGTGCAGAAGAAAGCAAATACAACCCCTGGTCATAACTACCCATGCCAATCACTTGGTGAGTATGAGGATCCTGTATGGTACAACCAGTTTTAGAAAACAGAATTTGATAGGGAGTTGTCTTCAATAGTGTGCTAACTGATAATAAGTTCACATGGAACTGAGGGACACATAAGACATTGTTAAGGGTGAGAAGTGATGAGACAACCACAGAACCCTTATGACTAGTGATAGCTGTTTGACCATTGGGTAAGTTGATGGAAATATGGTATGGAACAACATCATGGGTGTAAAAATTCACTGAACTGATCATATGATCAGTTGCCCCAGTGTCAATTATCCAAATAGGAGATGATCCAGCAGCAAGAAATGAGTGATGTAGAGAACTTGTAGAGGTAAAATGATTACCTCTGGAAACCATACAGCTAGATGAAGAGGAAGCTGTAGAGTGATTGGATGATGTAGGTGACTGAGCTGGGCTGTGAGACACTCTCATGTTCCCAAGAAGACTCATCAGTGTGGTATATTGGTCCTTGCTAACCACATAGGAACCATCATTACCAGCTGTCCCTGTAGCCATCTGAGCAGATGGATGTGAACCAAGTAAACCATTCCCTGCATTACCCCCTTGTGCAGTAGAATTTCCTTGTTGATTTTTGAATTTGAACCAAGGTGGATAACCATGTAACTTGTAGCATTTGTCTTTCACATGACCTTCCATCTTGCAATGGCTGCAAGTAGGTTTTGGACCATTTCCCCATTTGTTTCCTCCTTTATTCACATACTGTGCACTGGCATCAGAGTTACTCCCATTCACTGAATCAGAAACTGCATCCTTCCCTTTGCTCACATTCATAGCTGAGATCTCAGAAGCATGATGAGTCACAGTCTTATGACTCTCTTCCTGCAGTACATAACTGAACACCTGATCCATAGAAGGCAAAGGCAACATAGCCAAAATTTGACCTCTGATTCCAGTATAGTTCTCATTGAGTCCCATCAAAAACTGAATCACTCTATATTTTCCACTCAAGAAATCATAGCTAGGGCAATCACAAGGTACACTTCTATGAAATTGATTCCACTCACTCCATAATCCATCCAGTTTGTTAAAGTAATCAGTAACAGAAAGACTACCTTGACGTAGACAATTTATAGCTGTTTGCAGTTCATAGAGCCTCGGCGCATTACCTTGACCATACCTCCTCTGCAACACACTCCACATTTCAGCTGCATCCTTAGCATAACGAACACACGGAGCCACCTCTTTGCTACAGGAATTCATAATCCAAGCTGAAATCATCAAGTCGCACTGAAGCCAGTCTTCATAAGTCGGATCACTCTCATCTGGTTTTGGTAGATTGCCATTAACGAAGCTCATTTTCCTCTTTGAACCGAGAGCTATTTCCATAGATCTACGTCAGGCGAAGTAGTTTTTGCTGTCGAGCAGTGGTGACACCAGAATAGTATTCGGATTATCTCCGTTGTGAAGGTAATAAGGGTTCGAAGCTTCTCCGAGACCAAATCTGGAGTTCGATGTAGAAAAACTCATTGTGAATGAAAAAAAAATTCCGCAGCAGAAATGAAAAACGATCGATTTCTGGAAAAATCAACCACAGATGTGGTGCTCTGATACCATGAAGAAGAAATAAACTAGAAAATCATGAATCTAGTTCACAGTTGCAGAGAAGAAGAAGAACACATTTGGGGAAAAATAAAAGCGGGAAAAACTCTTTTCATTCACTTGAATAACATGTACAGTACATAGACTATTATATACTAATAAGTCTATTACAAAATAGTCCCTGAAGACTTTATTAATATGAAAAGAACCCAAAATACACAAAACATAATAAACAGCTTCAGTGAATGAACTTCATGCATATTCTTCAATTTGTTGCAACATCTCAACAGTGAATTAATTCCTAAATTTGTTGCAACATCTCAACAGTGAATTAATTCCTAAACAGCTTCAGTGAATGAACTTCATGCATATTCTTCAATTTGTTGCAACATCTCAACAGCTCAGATTTTCTTTTCATTTGGTATAGTCTAACAATTGAAGATTGTCAACGCAACAACTAGCGATGCCAAACGATTTGGTTAACCGATCGAACCAAATCGAAACCAAATCAATTGTTTAAATTCCGTTTTCTGGTGTTTCTTATTGTGTTGCTTGTTGCAGATGAACTTAAATGACTTTGTCTCTTGTTTGTCATGTGTCGATCTTCAATCAACAAATGTTCTGCTTTCACTTGTGTTACTTGCTCTTTTATTTGTTCCAACTTTAATCTCCTACGAGTGATATATCACATATCACGCAAAACAGAAAAAGAGACGATTTGATCAGTGATCACTAACACTTCAAGAAAGTTTGATGATTGTTAGAAACTTAAGGTACCCGAGTAACAGATAGATCTCCAGACAATAATCACTGCCCTAAAAATCACAAAGCCAAAAGTAACAGCAGAGAGATGCATGTTCCTTGGCCCCACACGAAAAAAACAAAATTCTAAATATAAATCAACTCACTGCCATTGACATTGGCGTGGAACACGATCTCGGAATCTCTCACCGTGAGGATGATAATTAGGGATCAGTTTGAAGGTTTGCATAGCATTGGATTAAAATACACATTAATGGAAGCTTGGCCAATTATAAACGTTTCTTGCTGAGGTCAACTTTGTTTTAAATTTATACATAATCGAGGTCAACTCCATCTATAATGTCTACGCTATCAAATTGAATACTATAACAATTTCCTAATCGGATAACAGCTCACGAAGACATTGAGAAATCGAAGCGAATCGTGCTTCCGAAATCAATCTGAACTCTAACTTGTCACATGAGGGAATGATCAAAACGATGAACTCGACAAGACGAAATATAAAAAAATGCAGTGGAATGTAGAGTGAGTTGTTTATTTTACTAAAAAAAATTGTGTATATTTTTCTTAATCTTTTTTTTTTTTTTTACCTATTTTCCAATTTTTAGTCATTAATCCTATTAATTTTATTTTTTGAATTTAGAAAACAAAATTATTATTATTATTATTATTATTATTATTATTATTATTATTATTATTATTATTATTATTATTATTATTATTATTATTATTATTATTAAAGTAATACTGTAAAAAAAAAAGAAATTGTTATCTAGGGTTTAGCTATTTCAAATTTGTTCCCAAACACACATCCCTTTGGAAATGGCAAAGAAACACAAAAATTCTCTGAAAAATGGAGGAGATTCCGAATCGAAGGAGCCTTCGAATCCGTCCACGGTTTTCAAGACCCTGTTTGGAGAAACGTCTTCATCTCCTAATTCGATCTTCTCCGAGAGCAATCCCTTTCGCAGAAAATTGCTTGAAAACAGGCCGACTAATCCAGAATTGGGATTAGGGTTTTCAGCAGTGAAAAATGACGAGCGCGAGGTTAATTTGGGGGAGTCGGATATTTTCGAGGTTCAGCAACAGAGGAAAAGAAAGAAAGAGAAGTCCAAGGAAGAAAGTCATGCTCTTGTTCAGGATAAGAGCAAGAAATCGAGGAGGGACGTCTTAAAGGGGAATGAAAAAACTGAGGATGAAAATGATGATTCGGGTTACCAACCGAAAGAACCCATGGAGATTGAAAGTGTTGAGATTGAAAAGAAGAAAAAGAAGAGAAAGAGAGACGAGGTGGAGGTAGATTATGAATCGAGGCGATACGGGCCGGCTGACGAGACGAAGGTGGAAGAAGCTAAGGGAGAAGTTAGTGTGTTGGGGGAGAAAAGAAAGAAAATGGATAATCCGGAGGATATGATGGTGACTAAGGAAGGTTTTGATGATGAAACCAAGTTATTAAGGACTGTATTTGTGGGGAATATACCACTGAAGTTGAAGAAGAAAGAAATATTGAAGGAGTTCGGCAATTTTGGTGAAGTCGAGTCTGTAAGGATTCGCTCGGTGCCCATTGTAGATGTGAGTTTTCTCCTTCTTTTTGTATGCTTTCTTGCACCACATAACTAGAGCGAATAAATGTTGATTGTGGTAGTTGACGTTTTACAGGGAAAAATACCAAGGAAAGGTGCTGTAATCAAGAAGCAAATCAATGAAAATGGAGACAGGTTTGTTTTGATTCAAACTTTCTCTACTTTTATTGGTTCATCTTGATGGATATAGTGGCGAACTTTTAGTTTTCTGAAAGACTTAAAACGTAGTAATAGGTACTCATTCTCCTCACCCGACCTAAATAGATAAAGGATGTACGTGAAGAAGGTAAATATTGAGCTAAGTCCTAAGAGGACTAACCATATGATTCATAATCATTCCTATTACTATTATCAAATAATAGGTTTTTTCCTTCCCTTGAAGTATCATTGTATTGTTACCACTTGGAATTCCTAAAAAGTGTTTTGGACACGCAATGATAAGTATATAATATATACTTCAATGGATAGATATATTGGTTACATTCGATAATCATTTTAGGCAAGATTGTTCACTGATAACTTTAATGGTTATGGTGTATGATTAGATATATATTCTCCCCTACGATGTTACGTGACCATATACGTGACGGCTTAAAGTGTTTTCCTTTTGCTTTTTTGCAGTGTGCATGCTTATGTTGTTTTCAAAACTGAAGAGTCTGCTCAAGCATCATTGGCCCATAACATGGCTGTGGTATGTTATCATATTTTTTTTTTTTACATTGTTTCGGCTCCTTTTGAAGATATAATAGAAACACAGGGCCAATTGTATCAATAAACTTCAGCAAATTTACATTGTTTTTGAATTCAGGTTGGCGGGAATCATATTCGTGTTGACAGAGCATGCCCACCACGCAAGAAATTGAAGGGGGATGATTCGCCCTTGTTCGACAATAAGAGGACAGTTTTTGTGGGAAACCTCCCCTTTGACGTGAAGGTAGGACTTCTGGTCTGGACAAATAGTCGTTTCTTCTCTTGTGTTCTTTTGCTACCAAAGTAAACATGTTTCTACTTGTCACTTCCCTCCAGGATGAAGAGATTTATAAACTTTTTTGTGGTATTAAAAATATCGAGACTAGCGTGGAAGCTGTTCGGGTTATCAGAGATCCTGGATCGAGTTTGGGAAAAGGCATTGCATACGTGTTATTCAAAACCATGGTATGAATAATATGTTTGGGCAAGTAATAAATTGTTGTACTTTCATATTTTAGGGAAAACAATTCACATATATTTATCTTTCATCACAGTGGTCATATGACTCATATTACACCAATACACATGACCACCGAAAAGTGTGAGTGGCTCATATAGAAATTATTTGCATTAAAAAGCTTAATTTTAATGTATAAGTGCATAAGTGCATTAGTATGTAACTGTTAAGTGTAGAGTATTGATAGCTCAAACCGAGCAGTCGATGGTGAAAAGAGACATAATCCACGTAAGGGAAGGTGGATAGGGTCAAGGGGCACTCGAGTAATGTTGCAAATATATACAGTAATGTGCAGATCCAGAATTCACTAGTGTGCCTGATTTTTTTCTTATCGCAATGTTCAACTTCATGATGCATTATAATTTTTTTTCTGCTTGAAGCTGATTAGTTTCCCGTAAGCAATGTCGTAGTCTAATGCATTTAAATTCTTATTACAAGTGCTTGAAATGAGTAAAATCCCCCGAATTTTATCTACATATATTCTGATGACTGCTGCTGTGTTTTCCTTTTATGTTCATCTTGTACTACATCGTGTTGAAACCCGAAATGAATGATCTTGATGTTTCTATGTTTATGATAGAATTTTGATTTGTCCCATGAAGGATGCTGCAAACTTAATACTCAAGAAACGTAACTTGAGGCTGCGGGATCGTGAGCTTAGGCTGAGCCATGCCAAATCAACTGGCACTCCCTTGAAGAGGAATTCCACTTCACAACCACAGACCAACCATAGCTACTCAGACAAGAAGTCAGCTGTTGCTCCCAGAACTCCTGACGTGTCTAACATGTCTTACCAGGGCATGCGTGCAAGCAAATCTGGTGCCCAGAAGAAGGTCCACACAAAGGTTACTTTTCCTGCGAAATCAAAATCTCAACCGAAATTTCAACCTGACACTGAGCAGAGTTCGGGTAAGAAGAAAAGACCGGCAGTGGCTGCTCGTAAGGAGAAAGCACTAAAGGCTGCCAATGCTCCGCAGGTAGCTGGGAAAAAACGGAAGACTGGTAATCGGACCCCTGAGAGCAGTGGACACAAGAAGAAATCAAGAAAATTCAGATAAGATTTGGGTTTGCTAGTTGGATCAGAGTTCGGGTACTTGAGATTTATACGTTTTGATACATTAAACATGTCATGATCTTATTAAATTAAAGATTTGTTGAGTTCGCGTGCTTGAGAATGGATTTTTACGGATTTTAATTGATGAATTCACAATGATCCATATCGGATTTCATACCAGTTTCCATTTGTGATAGTTAAGGGTGTTCATAGTAAGATCGGGCCAGAATTATTTTGGTACAAGTCATTCTGGACCAGAGATTATTCTTGCCTGGGTTGATCTAGGACCGAGTGTTGGCAACCAAAGCTTTGAAGCGACTTCCCGATCATGCATCTCACATTGTTTGAAAGCGTGGCCAATCCAACTTCCCACATACACAAAGCATGAAATGTGTTTCTATCATGTAGTACTCCAGTATGTTATTTGTGTGTTCTTAAATCGAAATTCAAATAAATCTCAACTCATGCCACCCCGCTTAATTTTAAAAATAATAAAAAGGGAGAGAGCAGCAAGAAAGGAAGAGTATGTGTGACTGGTGGAACTGGTTTTCTGGGATCATAGATTGTCAAGAGGACTTGATTCTATCACACATACAAGGGGACTCAAGTCCCTCGTCTCCTTTCAAAGAAATGAGATATATAGCACTTGAACTAAGCTCTGGTTGATATATTATACCTTAGTATTGGTATCCAACTAACAACAGTTTTTACTGTTATGCAGTTCCTGGAAAGATAAGTCATCTCTCAAATTACCTGCATTTTCCTCAAAGAAGCTTCTGGAGATTAGATTGAGTATAGAACGGGGCTTGACGAAATGTTCAATGGAGCTATTAAATGCTGCAAAGGAAAGGGTCTTCTCTAGCTCTTATATATAGAGAGATCCCAAACTGAATAAAGGACAAGGAGTTGTATAACATATTGCACGTTTAAGAGTTTGATTATTCAATTTAAAAGTCGGAGTTTGTCCAGAAAGTAAGTCCATTGCCCAACAGTTAAATTTCGTGTTACTTTCACAAAGAAGCCACTCTCATATGAAAGTGGTAATTTTCCGACTGCATTATTGAAAATGGATTATAAACAATATTATCGTTTCCGAACAGTTACATCCCAGCCCCCGTACACGAGTTGTAGCTTACCTGCTGACTGCTAAAGAATTCAATCCTTTGGCACATTTCTCTATACAGCAACAAGGAATAATACTGCCCCACGGTATGATTGGAAGAATAACATATCATCATGATTTATTCTTGTTGCTTATCAATGTCGGGGTAACACTTACGAGACCAATGAGAAATAGGGTTGCTATTGACTGGATGTCGTACAGGTCACCAACCGACTGCAACTCACCAAGAGCTATCCCAGCCTACACAAGATCGACCCATGCTATTAATCTGCAAGATTATTTATTTCTCGAAGAATTTTTTTTAGGGAGAAGAATAGGATACCCTGACAGTCACGTATGCAGCAGGTATGATCCCAATGAACGTTGCCAGGAAAAAAGTACGGTAAGGAACGTCTACAATAGGCGAGGCAACGTTTATAAACGTGTTTGGCAGTGTCGGAGTCACCCGAAGGAAAAGCATGTAATTTAGGAGGCGTTCACGTCGTTTAGCCACCTGCAAAAATAGAAGAAAATGAGGATTATATTCCAACGAGAAGGAAGAAATAATGACGTATGGTGATTGGTGATTCACCTGGCCCTGAAAGAAAGTTAACTTGTCGGGCCACAGAGAGAAGATGAGTGGGCGGCCAATTAATTTGGATAAGAAGAAGCAAGAAGATGCACCCGCAGTTGCTGTGAACACAACGAGAGCGACACCTTTAAAGATCCCGAAGAGGGCTCCAGCGAGTAAGGACATAAAAACAGTTCCTGGAATCATAAAAGTCTGCATAAAAATGTACACCAAACAGTACCCCACAAGAACCTGTACTGTGTAGTCACTTGTATAGCTCTCCAGGTTATCCCTTGAAAATACGATAAAAAGACAATAGTATAAGAATACAAATTCGTAAGTATATATGCATTGCTATGCAAACAAAACATGTAGAAAGAAGGCGGGATTGCATCAAGCAAGAGACACACGTCATATGCTCGCACGTTGATATTGATTCATTCGATGACCCAAAATAACCATGTACGTACATTTCTAAATGAGATAATCGAATTTCGAATTTCTAGAGGAATCGCTATTGTTAGGAGGAAGACGCTGAATCTTCCACTATGAGATTCCATTAATCTTCATCTTCAAAAATGATAATGTTGTGCCTGAAAATTTCCCCCCAACTATATATTTTCATAAACAGAGTCTCGTTACAACAATCTCATCGCGTCGAGTCCACAATTTACAATGCTCAGATTAAAATCAATATTCAGAAAACACAAACGCATAACCTATACTATCAAATTCAATCATTTCCTTTTCTTTTATAATTAATTAAACTCTCCAATAAAAAAATAATACAGATTGAGCATTATAATCCCGTGATGATATGAGAGTGAGTAGTAATTAAAAACCTGAGGATTTGAAGATCGTCCAGAGAACGGGGAAGCTTGAGGAAGCTGTAATCAGATGCGGGCATCGTCAGGTACACCCCAACCAATCCCAACAAAAACCCCAATACGACGCCGCTCGCCACCGTCACTTCCCGTGCCGTCAACGGAAATTTCCCCCTGATCTCCGCTCCGCCATTAACCATCCTTACTGCTCAACAAATACTGCACCGACAATAACGTAAGATCTTCCTATTTAAAATCCGAAAATCAATTCAATGTCGGAGCTTTTTTCACGGATTAGTTTTTCAGATTTCAGCTCCTTCTCTCTTTTATTGTGTTCTCCAATTTTTAATTTTTACAGCTGAGGTTTGGGGTATTGGCAACGGCGTCGTCAATTTGTCAATATATGAGAGGGAAGTTTAGAATATTCGTTTATTCCATCATCAACCAGACTTTCTAAAATTGGATTTCGACCTCGCTATTTACTTATTACTTTCTAAAATTGGATTTCGACCCCGCTATTTACTTATTATAGCATTCCAGTCTCCCACATTAGTTCGGTATTGTAGTTCCCTCGGAATTTGATACTCTCCCCGAAAAATTAAAACATTTTTTTATTTTTTATTAAAAATCAAAATTTAATTTTTAAATTAAAAAGTAAATTAATTCAACGCGATAGTTCAATTAAAAAATTGTTCTAAAAATTAAAATAGGTATTGGGCCAATAAACGTAAAATGAATAAAATCTTTATTTATTTTGACGATTAAATTCTAAAAGGAATCCTCCTTTATTTATTCTTAATTTCTTATAGGTCATGAAATTCATAAAAAGACACATCGACCACGAGCTGCACGTGATCTCATTGGTAATGATTGTTTAGGTTATAGGTACGGGACTCAAGGCGCTCACTCACATGACGATGACGCACATGTATTATCTTTTTGAATTAAGAAGAGTAAACATTCATTTGTCCTTTTGAAGCATGTTCAAAATTCTTTGAAATTTTATCCCCTTTTGATACGATCATATACATGTCTCTACTAAGTAAGATCTCAATATCACAATTTCATTTTTGACTAAATTGCCAAGTAAATGAGCGTCTAATTTATTTATTTTTCGTCAAATCTTTCACTTGGGATATTTTTGACTCAACTCGGCCTAATGGACATGAGTCTATAGACCATAGTCACCATACCATAGATTGTCTTCCTAGGTTTGCATTGTAAAATCCATTTTTTTCATTTTTCAATTCTGTTTTAATACTATATTATTTTATTGTAATAATAATGGCACAAACAGTCTAAAAGAAAAAAAAGTACATGAAATTACCCTCTGTCTCGGAGAAACAGATATTCTCATTTGTATTTTGTAACATTTAAGCTTCATGACAATATTTTTTTAATCCACATAAAAATATATAAACAAATATTATCCTCATCTCTTCGGTGAGTAAAGTAGATAATTACTTTTTAATTAAGAAAAAAAACTCATTTCAAAGTCTACTGATTCTTCTTTATCTTCAAATTTGAAGAAGATGAATTGGAAGAAGTGGCCCGACGATCTTGGTAGGAAGCCCTAACTATAAATAGAAGCGTCTCGACCAGCATAGCGACAACCAAACCAAGGATGCCTCCGGCAGCACTCTATAATATCAATAAATTAATATATACATATATACATTATTAGCTTTGACTATAAATTTTCTTCAGTGGTTGCAGATTTGCGAACATATGGAAAAAAAGAGATTTCTCTAACAAAGTTACCAGAGCAGGACTGCTTCCAAACAAGGCTCTGAATGCTGCATATCCAACCAAGTATCCCGTAAACATTGTCACTACGACATGCAATCCTGTAAGAGTGATGAAAATAAACATTCTGACATCCGGCCATTTCTCAAGACAGATTACACAAAATACAATTACGGAAATAGAGGTGTATACAACGCAAGTATCAGATATTAAGAACAATATAACTTAAATAGTAAAATGAGGATATCTGATAACAAAAAGAAAACAAGAGAAGGAGAAGAAAATGAAAAAAGAAAATTAACACTACAGAAAAATTGCATATCATTGAGACAAATCATTCATTTATGATAGAAATACCTAGTTAGGAATATGAGCTCGTTGAGTGTTCTTAATCGTTACTCTAATACAAAATCCTCTTGGGTATAAATATTAATTGTAGTAATAGAGATAGATGAAAACTAGCTTATATGCATCATTTTTTATTTGAGCATTGTCATGGCAATATCAAAACTTTCGCTATAGCGTCATTGGAATGATTCAACCCCCACCCCCCACAAAAAAAATGTAGAAAACCTTTATCCCTTAAAATGCCTTTCTAATATCTTATTTGTTCTTATTACATAGTGCTGCATGCCAAGAAATGAACCGACAACAGTGTTAATTGGCAGCAATTCAAAAATGGTTACTAAAACTCATTGCAATCTCGACTTCCATCAATGGTCAATAAATGGCTTATTTGGTTGCCAGAAGATGATGAATCTGATTGATATGATCGACTTCTGAAGAAACTCTTGCTCGTTTTAAATTCTAAACAATTACCCAAATCTCACCATTAGATATGGCAAGGGTTCATAGTATTCGAAAAATTTACTAAACCAACAAAATTCTTTACATGCCACACGTCCTTTGAAGGTTTCACCAGTACTCTTACGCTCTAGATAATTGCAAACGAGAAGCTCACATACTCACTCAGCTAACTAGGTAAGAAGCATTTTGGTTATTTGCATATGCCATAATCAAAATGCAAAAAATGGTATTGACCTAAAGCAACCAAGTTCTTTACCAATTTTTCGTGTGCTCGAATTACTTCATTTATTTAATCAACAAAAACTACTAAATAGCATGTAATCTCAAAATGGATATGTCATTAAGCAAATCCCGCAGAAGACGAAGTCAAAACAATGAAAAAGGTAAAATTACCGAAGCCTAATTGATCCTTGTAAGAAGAAAAGGGCTCTTCCACAGCCTTTTTAGGAGTAATGTCCTTCACCAATTCGTCATACGCCTTCCTCTCCGCTACCTCCTCTAGCTTTCTCAATCGCACCTTCAACTCCTCGCTCTGGTAAATAAGCCACCCAAAAATAAATTAAATAAAAAATAAAAATAATCGAAACAGAGCAGATGAACTAATGATCTGAATCTTTTATTCGAATTCGATAGTTAAAAACCTAAGAAATGCGACCGGATACCTTTTCCCTCGCCTTAGGGCTAACAAGGATGAAGCTAGAACCGGAGAGCAGAGAGGGCAAATCGGGTCTGGTTTCTCGCCCGGATCCGAGCCATATCGATTTTAGGGACTTGTAGGGTACGGACGAGTGCACAATTAGCGAGGAGGAAAGGTCTTTGAGATCTTGGGAGAGATGCGAGTCCGTGGAGGCTGTGGTGAGGAAATTGCGGATGGCATCGGTAGCTGATATGATCAGGCCAGCGCCGGTGGCGGTGGCTTGCGAATCTACGGTCTCGGCGACCATTTTTTATTGGTACTGAAAGACGTCGAGGATACAGGTGGAAAATAAATAAATAAACAAAAAAAACAAGAGAATTGACTCTAAATCCGGAATTCAAACAAATACTGGCTCGATTTGATAGGTCTGAAATACCTTGGGGGCGGCGGAGCTCAGTGAATTGTTCTTCTGGCCGGAGGAGAATGAAGGAGTCGCGACGGCGAGTGATTTGCGAGATGTGATTTTGCCTTTTTTTTTTTATGTTTTGTTTTCACAAAAGAGAAGCGTGTTTTGTTTTACTACATAATTAAATGGAGTACTTATATCTGTAATTGTTTGAATCCAGTTTTATGAATTGCCTTGGTATACACTGCTCCTAGAGCACAACAAATTGTGCTCTCGGTCCAAAGCCCAAAAGCTTTTTACCAAAAATTTCAACATTATCTTGTTTTTTTTTTTTAAAGTCAATCCATAAAAAGAAAAAGTGTATGTTATCTTGGTTGAACTTTTTGGGTCGAGCACTTGAATTGAGAACCCTATTATCTAAGGTTGGAACTTGAAACATGTATATAAGTATTTAAATTTCTACAATTGATTTATAAAAAAAAGTCAAATAATATTTAAATTTATGCAATTAAGTTATATAAAAAAAAGTCAAATACCTTAAAATAAGGTAAAAAAAAAATAAAAAAAATTTAAAAATTCATCGATCAAATAGATAAAATAATGTAAAAATGTTTCATTAGTCCAAATAGGTAAAACTTTTTTAATTTCTAGTTATCTCAAGACTCTATTCTCGTGTTAGATGCATACTCTTTCTCACTTGTGGGTTGTTGTGTCACTATTTTTCTTATTATTATTTGTTATCATTATTGTCTTGTCCGGCTGATAAAGAAGATCGCAACCCTATCACCGGCAGGGAGAGGTGCCCGGCATCCGAGGAGAGCTCGCCACGTCAGCTCACCGAGAAGGTCCGAGGTGTAAAGCCCTCCCATGATGTCTACAAGCCCCCGCCGAGCAGATCAGCTACGAGCCTCCTAGGATGTCCCATGCCCGGGGTGGATGGTTTTGAAGACTACCGAGGATGAAATCTACCCAGGTCATAAAAACCCGTCGAGTCACCAACGGGAAGGGCAATCCAGCTGAAGATCTCCTCCGCTAGGTATTCGGTGTGCTCGGTTAGAAAGGCGGCGGAAATGTGGATCGGCCCATATGTCAGGCCCATGTAGTAGTTTCTGTTAAAGCCCATTAGGTCAAAAAAGGGAATAACCCTAATTGTATCTCTATAAATACCCTATGAAACTTACCAAAAGAGGCAGATTGGCAGCCCCCAAAATAGCTTATTTTTCTTTTCCAGCTTAAACTTTATTTTCCATTTCCGGTTAACTCAATCCTCAAAAGAAATCTCTCGTGTTCTCGTACGATTTAAATCGTCTCTGCCCGGTTTTTTATCGGCGTTAACAATTGGCGCTAGAAGGAGGGGGAATCCTCGAGCGTTGAGCTGACCATATTTTCGATCGTGTTTTTCATGGAAATCGCAGGTGTTTCAGGCACCGCGGCAGCAGATCGCGGAGAGGCAACTCCCCAGAACACGGGGGTTTCGGGCAAAGCTTGCATGCCGCTGAACAACCCCGAGACGACGACCCCCGTCGTCGCGGACGAAATCGCTCGCCAGCTGGCGTGGATCGAAACCTTGCGAGCGGAGGAAGCCGAAGCCAGGGAAAGACAGAAGTTCCTCCACGAGCAGGTTCTGGAGGCGGAGAAGTTAATGCCGACGGCCGGCGCGGAGGAGCCAGATCTGGACTTAAGGCAAGTCACTACACCCGAACAGATCAAGAAGACTATACAAAAACTGCAGGCCCGATCCCGTTTCCTGGAGAAGAGGCCAGTCACCGAGAAACAAAACCCTGAGGTCCGCCACTTGGAAGAAGAGTTCGAGGCTGAAGCCCGCGAGGAGACCACTCGTGCAACGGCGCAGAGAAGACAAGCGACCAGTCCCGTCCGCGCTGCAACGAGTCCGAGGACGGTCGTCGTAGCCGACCCTGGACTCGCAAAACGCCTGGAGGAGGTCGAACGAAGGCTGGCCGAACAGGGTGGTGACCCGAAGAGGAGATCTGCTCTCGCCGAACCCCTGACCCTAAGAATCGAGCAGGCCAGGTCGCAACCCGATGTCGCCCCGTTGCTGACTTTTATCTATGATGGGGCGTCCGACCCCGACGTCCATTTGAACAAATATAATACATACATGGTCGGCCGAGGAGCGTCAGACGCCACGAAGTGCCGCTTATTCCCTCTGACTCTCGGCGACATGGCTCACCGGTGGTATACAAGCCTCCCTCCGAGGTCGATAGATAGCTTCGGGGAGTTAAGAGACGAGTTCGTGTCCTACTTCGCATCCAAGGTGAGCTACTCGGAGGGCCGCCAACGTCTGATGGGGGTCAAGCAGGGCAAGGACGAATCCGATGAGATGTATATAGACCGAGTGGAGCGGATTGCTAAGCAGGGAGACCGGGTGAGTGACGAGATCCTCGTTCACTCCGTACTGGGCGGTTTGCGACCGACGTCCAGTCTATTCAAACCGATGATGATGGATTACCCGAAGTCGTATACCGAGTTCCGCAGGAGGGCAGGCGAGGAGATAGCCCAACAGCGAATATACGACGAGCGGATGAAAGAATTGGAGCCCGAGGAGGGAACAAGATCACTCGCCGAGAAGAAGCCGTCGGGCCCGGCAACGGTTGATTACTGGACGGAGCCGCCCCCAACGGTTAAATACCATGAAAGTGGAAAGAAGAAGACCAACTACAAAATCTACCAGGGAGCTCCCCAGGCGCCGCGGAGAGTCGAGATCGTCAACGAGGACGCCGAGGAAGGAACGTTCTTGGGGCGAACCCCTACTCAGATTCTGCAAGTTTTCTACGAGCGGGATATCAATATCCTGACTCCCCCTCAGGCCATGAGAAGCCGCCCCGACGAGAGAAACCCGCGCAAATGGTGTTCTTTCCACCAAGAAAACGGACACAGAACCGACGAGTGTCGCGATCTGATCGCTCAACTTCGCCAGCTCTATGAGGATGGAAGTTTGGCCGATCTTCTCCGGGCACCAAAGCGCGGTCGCCCAGCCGCCGGACGTGGAGGCGGCGGGCGTGGGGGCGGTGGCCGCGGAAGAGGGGGAAGAGGACGAGGCCGGGGATATCAAGACGATCAGAATCACCGACCTAATCAGCAGCAGAGACGCGAACCTGATCATCCCGGACCAAATCAGTTAGTTTTGCCTCCACCCCCAGCGGTGATACCCGAGGATGAAGATCCGCCCGTCCGCGGGGGAGCGCGCGTCAATATGATCGGCGGCCTGACTCCGATCATCCACAAATCGAAGAGACAGAAGAAGGAGGAGCTGCGCGAGTTTGAAGGCGTGAATGTGATAATCCCCCAGGCGGAGTCCACCATCGCCCGCGGGATAACCATAACTTTTTCCGAAAAGGACAGGGAGGGGATAAAATATCCCAAGGAAGATGCTCTGGTGGTCACTGCGAGGATCCTCGGGGTCGAGGTGGCCAGGATTTTAGTGGACAACGGGGCCCATTGCAACCTCATCTTCAAGCCGGCTTTGGACCAGCTCGGTGACCTCTCCAGCTATGTCCGCCCGTATGATGGTGTTCTGAAAGGTTTCGGCGATGTGGTAGTGCGCCCCCGGGGACGCATAAGGATGGCAGTGGAGCTGAAGGACCACCAAGACCCGAGCATAAATATGACTCGCTTGATAAATTTTGTTATCGTTGATGCAGACAATATCTATAATGCTTTTTTCGGGAGGCCGTTCCTCGATGCCTTTGAGGCCGTGGCGTCCTCCCACTACTACTGTATTAAGTTTCCCACCTTGAGTGGTGTGGTCGGCACCCTTCGAGGTGACCAGTATATGGCGAGGAAATGTTTTAATTATCTTTCGTGTTCGGATGCAAACATACCCTCGAATTATAATGATGCTAATACTGGGGCATTTGGGGGCGGTAACCCCCAAATAAACTCCCAAGAATCCACCTCGGGGGGCGAAGACCCACAGGAAGAGAAGTTTGAGAACGATGCAGCGGGGTGTCGGGAGATAGACCCTACGGGGGAAATGGATATAGACGAGCAGGAATATTTAACGGTCCTATGGGATAATGGCATCCCCGGGAACCCCGGGTTTTTCGATAGAGAGCCCGCTGAGATTAACGATTCCGCGAAGGAAATTCCCGAGCTCGAAGCACAATTTCTGCACATACTCATCGACGAGATGCCCATCCCACAAAACACAGGGCCCCAGCTGGGAACGCGGACCCCGGAATCAGAAGATCTCGACCCGGGGATTGGTTTCGAGCCAAGCGACATACCTGATCCCCGAGGGCCATCGATGTGTACGGCGGTTGACGAAGTGGAAAAGGTGAATCTAGATCCGACCAGGCCAGAATTAGAGGTTTTCATCGGAAAGAAAATCCCGGAGCGGTTGAGAAACGAGTTGGTCGATTTTTTAAGCCAGAACACAGACGCTTTCGCTTGGTCCCACAAGGATATGGTCGGGATCGATCCCAAGCATGCCTGCCACCATCTGAAGATCGATCCGGAAAAGAAACCAATCGCCCAGAAAAGAAGAAAGATGGGACCAGAGAAGTATGCGGCTTTGGCAGTAGAAGTCAAGAAGTTAGTCGATAACGACCTCGTTCGAGAGGCCGAGGAGGAGCCCCAATGGATCGCCAATGTCGTGCTCGTAAAAAAGGCGAATGATGCTTGGCGCCTCTGCATAGATTTCACCGACCTAAATAGGGCTTGCCCGAAAGACCATTTTCCTTTACCCCATATCGACCATCTGGTGGATAGCGTCGCCGGGCACGCCATTTTCTCTAACTGCGATTGTTTTGCAGGATATCACCAGATTTCTATGGCCGAAGAGGATATAGAGCATACTTCTTTTTATTCGGACAAGGGAGTGCTGTGTTGGAAGAGGATGCCATTTGGTCTAAAAAACGCAGGAGCAACCTACCAGCGATTGGTGAACAGAATGTTTGCCGACCAAATTGGAGATACCATGGAGGTATACGTGGACGACATAATCATAAAGAGTAAGTCCGAAGAGGACCACGTGAAAGATCTGAGGGTCGCTTTTGAGATTTTGAAATTCTACAACATGAAGCTCAACCCGAGGAAGTGTCATTTCGGAGTATATGCCACAAAATTCCTTGGGCACATCGTCAGTCTTAGGGGCATCGAGGTGAAGCCAGAGAAGATCAGGGCCATTCAGAACCTGAGGGAACCCCGAAGTCTGAAGGACGTGCAGAAATTAACAGGCTGCTTGGCCGCCCTCAGCCGTTTCATTCCTCGGCTCGGAGACAAAAGCCGTCCGTTCTTCAAATCGATAAAGGACCAGAAGTTCAAATGGGGAAAGGAAAGCCAGGAGGCTTTCTTACGACTGAAGGAGCACCTAGGAAACCCCACCATCCTCTCTAAACCACTCGCCGGGGAGAAACTCTTTCTATATTTAGCCGCGTCCGAGCATGCGATGAGCTCAGTTCTTGTCCGAGCAGAGGGGCAACTACACAAACCTATTTATTTCGTCAGCCAGGTCCTCCACGACGCCGAAACACGATATACGCCCTTGGAGAAGTTGGCGTACGCCCTCGTAATGAGTGTGCGAAAGTTAAGATCCTACTTTTTTGATCATCCAGTGGAAGTCCTAACGACCATGCCATTGCGGCAAGTCTTGCAAAGACCGGATACCAATGGTCGATTACTAAAGTGGAGTCTGGAGGTAGGACAGTACGACATCACGTACGCCCCGAGGACGGCAATTAAAGGGCAAGCTTTAGCAGATTTCATAGTAGAGTTGACATTCCCCAATTCCACCCCGTCCTCCTCGATCCCGCCGTGGAAGCTGTACGTGGATGGATCCTCTAACTCCTCCCACGCCGGGGCTGGAATAGTGTTGGTCGGACCAGGTGGACAGTCGTTCGCGCACGCTGTGAAATTCGAATTCGAAGCGACGAATAACGAGGCGGAATACGAAGCGCTGATCGCCGGGCTGAACCTCGCCCTAGCAGTCGGCGCAGAACATTTGCAAATCTTTATGGATTCACTCTTGGTGGTAAATCAAATTAAGGGAAGTTACGAAACCAGATGTGACCGGATGGCTAAATACTACGAACACGTGATCTCATTGTGTGAAAAGATACCGAGGACATTCATCGAGCAGATTCTGAGGGAGTTGAATTCTCAGGCAGACGCCCTGTCCAAACTAGCTTCCTCTGAAGGAATCGCTGACCTGACAAACGTTATGCTGACATGCCAGGCTCGGTCCGCCATTTCAGCGGCAGAAGGATTAATCACCATCGTAGATCATGGCGAGACCTGGATGGACCCGATCAGATCTTACTTGGTGGACGACGTCCTACCCGCGGACAGAATCGAGGCTAAGCAGCTTAGGATCCGAGCAGCCAGATATACTATGATCGGGGACGTTTTATACCGGAGGAGCCTATATTTGCCTTTACTGAAATGCATCACCCCGCAAGAAGGAAACATAGTGTTTGGTGAGATCCACGATGGTGTGTGCGGAAATCACGCAGGAGGCCAATCCTTGGCCCACAAGACAGTCCGGCAGGGTTATTATTGGCCTACACTGAGGAAGGATGCCATAAATTATGCTCGGAAATGCCACCGCTGCCAGGTAACTGCTCCGATCATCCGAACCGCGCCTGAGTATCTAAACTCTATTTACAGTCCCTGGCCTTTCGCCTCCTGGGGGATCGACCTAATCGGACCGTTGCCCACCGGGCCGGGTGGAGTGAAGTACGCGGTCGTAGCGGTGGATTATTTCACCAAATGGGCCGAGGCTGAACCTATGAAGGTCATCGACCAGAAGGCGATCATCAGATTTATCTGGAAAAATATCATATGTCGATTCGGGATCCCTCATACCATCACCTCGGACAACGGGAAACAGTTTGACGGGCAGGATATCATGAATTTCTTTGACAAATGGAAGATTAAGAAGGCTTTTTCCACTCCCTACCACCCCCAGACCAACGGTCAAGTAGAGGCTGTTAATAAAATTCTAAAGCACACAATTAAGGCTAAACTCGAAGAGCGACAAGGGCGATGGGCAGCCGAACTACCCGACGTTTTGTGGTCGTATAGGACGACGAGCAAGGCCGCCACCGGGGAAACCCCTTTTGCCTTGGCTTTCGGGGCTGAAGCTGTGATACCCTCTGAGATAGAGGTCCCCAGTCACCGGACATCGCAAGATTTGAATGAGAATAACGACAAGGCGCTGCGTTTGGAGCAGGATTTCCTAGAAGAACGGAGGCTGAACTCGGTTTTCCAGAACGCAGCTGCAAAACAAAGAGCCGAGCGCTTTTACAACTCCAAGGCTAAGATCCGAAAATTTCAGACCGGGGATTTGGTGCTGAAGCGTGTGCTCGGGCCAAACACTGGGGCATTGGGCCCGAACTGGGAGGGGCCAATGCGATTAAGGAGGCACGTGGAGAAGGGATCATACGAGCTGGAGCACCTCGATGGGGCAGCCGATCAGTATTATTGGAATGCCCTCCACCTGAAGAAATATTATCAGTAATGTTCTGTACCCAAACGGTCTTTGTTACGACGGAATAAAAACTTATCTTTCCTCAAACACTAATATCGAAAATAAGACCGAGGACCGGACAAGTCCCGTCCTCGGCCATGGGTCCTTCGATCCGTCGAAGCCCATGACTTTCTTACCGGGGAAGAGTCCGCTCTCCCCGAGCCTGAGATGAGCTGGGCGATCCGTCGTCCAGCCGATCGAACAGGAGACATCGAAAATAAGACCGAGGACCGGACAAGTCCCGCCCTCGGCCATGGGTCCTTCGATCCGTCGAAGCCCATGACTTTTTTATCGGGGAAGAGTCCGCTCTCCCCGAGCCTGAGATGAGCTGGGCGATCCGTCGTCCAGCCGATCGAACAGGGAATATCAAAAATAAGACCGAGGACCGGACAAGTCCCGTCCTCGGCCATGGGTCCTTCGATCCGTCGAAGCCCATGACTTTTTTACCGGAGAAGAGTCCGCTCTCCCCGAGCCTGAGATGAGCTGGGCGATCCGTCGTCCAGCCGATCGAACAGGAGACGTCGAAAATAAGACCGAGGACCGGACAAGTCCTGCCCTCGGCCATGGGTCCTTCGATCCGTCGAAGCCCATGACTATTTTACCAGGGAAGAGTCCGCTCTCCCCGAGTCTGAAATGAATCCTCGGAGGTGGAATTTCACCCAGCACGCGAACAAACTTTCATAAATAAATAAATTAACTCAAGTACTTATTAAGGGAAGGAAAATCCCGAATCCCGCGAACATACTAGCGCCATTTTACAGTAAAAACAACAAAAAATCAAGAACATTAACGGAGAGGACGCCCCCAACGGTCATGTGTTGGCCGGGGAGGCCACGAGCTTATCCTCGACCCACGAGTTCCACGCTGGCAAGACCAAGGATGATCATGAACCGGGCGCGCCATCGAGTTGCGGTTGTGGTCGAAAACATCGATCGAGAAGCCTTCGACGGCAGCCCAGGTGATCCGAATTATCCAACCTTCCCGTATCCCAAACCCACCGACGAGTCGCTCCCATTCGGCTCCCGAGATGGCAACTTGATTTCGAAAACGAGAGAGGGAAAAATTCCATTCACGGTCCCAGGGATCCATCAAGGAGATCTCATCCGTTATCCTGCCGTTGATCGGACGCAGGAAGGCCGCGGGGATGGGAAATACTTCCCTATGCCAGGAGCCATTGAACGCACGCTCGAACGAATGCGAGTCGTCGGAGAACTCGAGGTAGGTCGACATCGAGCACAAAACGACGATTTCACATATAGATTTGATAACAGGAAGGCCCTTTTTATAGGGGCCAGCACGAATCGAGGAACAATAAATGCTAATTTTGACCGCATTAAAAGCGAAAATTTATTTATTGATAAACGGTTACAGTCAAACCCCATAAAGGGCGCTTATTAAAACTAGAGTGGGTAAACCCAGGAAACGTCAGTCTAGGTAGGGGAGACCTAGGGAGTCAGCCAGCCCGCGCGCACGGGCCTGAGGAGGGAACGACACATTGAGACGCTCCAGGTCGAAAAGGCTGACTCGAAACCCGAACCCCGGTTTCCATATCAGCCACACCTCCCAGCCCGCTTGAATTCCCGCGTGCTGAACAAAGTCGACCCACCCCGGACCACCAAAGGCCACCTGCCGCCTAAGTTTGGTTTTTGTCGCAACCCAGGCCTGCTCGTTGGAATCATGGAATGGAATCTCCTCGCCCAGGAATTTCTCTAACGGCTGCACGAACGCATTGGGAAGAGGAAAGTTGTTGCGATGCCATTTCCCATCGAACCTTTGGCGCAAACGGCGCCAGCCGTCGGAGTGGACGGCGACGTTATAGTAGCCGTCCGCGTACTCCGGCGCTTCCTGAGCAACTTGCTTTCCCTTGCCGGAATTTTTCTTCTGACTCGAACTCATTTTTCTTCTCTAAAGTCACACCCGTGTCGAGTCTATTTATAAGGGTGGAATCCCTAGTTGTTTCCCGCCTAAAGGATCCCCTTTTTTGGCGGAATTTCCCTTTCATAAAAAAGAAAGTCGAATACATCCGGCGGGAAGATTTCCCGCCAAAAGATAAACCCAAAAGAACGAAAATGGTGTAAAGATAAGGCGAGCAAATGAAATAAGACACCTGATCAAAACATTTGTCTTGAAAATCCTAGGGAAACAGGACAAAATATTGTTCAAAGCCGAGGACTGGCCAATACAAAAACCAAAAGTTGAAATGAAAAGTTAAAAACAAAAGCTGAAATAGAGTTATGAACAGGGGCATAGACCCTCAACCATCCTGAACAGGGACCTCCCCGTCACCAATCAGAGAATTGGCGAACTTCGCATCTGCGTCGTCCTCGGTCTCGTCGTTTTTATCCTCGGCTTCATCCGTTTCATCCCCGTCCGATTCCAAGTCCTTGGGATCAAAGAGCTGATCTTTTTTCGGCCACCAGCCGAGGTCTATCTTGTGCACGGTCTCCAAGTCCAGAATGGATAGTTTCATCTCCGGATGAAGAGCATTTGTGGAGGCATACTTCTGGATGACCGACATCATAGCATCCACGGGTTGGCCGGCTTCAATCAGACCTCGGACACCGTCGAAAAAGGCGCAGTAATAGGAATAATTACTGAACTCTTTTAAATTTTCCCATGGGTCGGCAAGCCGAGCAGCCTCATCTTTCTGAATCTTTTTCAAACCCTCGGTGGCCTGCTCCAAGTCGATTTTCTGTTTAGCCATCGCACTCTTCATCTCTTTGAGTTGCAAGCCAGCCGCCTCCACGGCCTCGCGGGCTTGTCTCTCGGACTCAACAGTGCGATTCGCCATCTCGGCCACTCTAGTCGATAATTTGGCTACGTCCGAGGTTTGCTCGAACATAGCGCTCTCGCAATCCTTCAACCCTTTCTTGTATCCTTCCACCTCTTTCAACAGTTTTTCACGCTCGTCCGCCAACGACTCCCGAGCAGCAAGTTCTTTCTTTAGGCCCTCCACCTCGGCCTCCAGGGATAGCTTCAAACCGACCTCGAGATCATATTTACTCTGCAGCTCGGAGAGTCGCTTCCGAAGGCCCTCGTCCTCGGTCGATGGGGCCGAAGGGGTGGCAACACTTTTACCTTTGCGGTCCTCCAAGAGACGACCGAGCTGATTGACCATCACGGGGACCCGAGCCGCTTGGACTTTGAGCATGGTCAGCATGTGTTCGGGCTCAGCAGTATAACTCTCCATCCGGTGAGACCACGCTCCGAGGATGTTATCCACAGCTTCCTGGACATGCAGAGGAATCACGTCGTCCTCGTAAGGTGGCAGAGCAGCTTTTAGGTATGCAGCAGCGATGGGGATCTCCGAATCCGCCTCGTGAATGCTGGAACTGAGTGAGGGTCAGAAAGGGGAGCAATTTTTGAATAAAAATCCAAGTCAAAATAAAGTACCTTTGAATCTTTCCCGCATCCACGCCGAAGATGGGCTCGCTCATGCTCACCTCGCTCGGACTTTTCTCCTTCACGGGGCGAGGGCCTTTCGTCCTCCTAGGACGAACGACCCGTGATTCCAGAACCACATTAGTGATGGGAGCACTGAATTCTGCTTCTGGATCGTCCGAGACCGGGATCTCCTCGTCACGTGGTCTTTTCTCCCCGACAACCATCGTTCCCGGCTCCCTCTCCAGGCCCCCGGGAATAACCTGTTCCTCTGGAATTTTGGGGAGAACCTGATTTAGAGGCGAGAGAGAAGAAAACCCCAAAGGAAGAGCCTCCGGGGGCGGAGCCAAGGCCACGGTCACGTCGCCCTGTTTCCCGCGGCCCGCTTTCTTCTGTCTCTTAGGAGCAGAGGCGAGTTTCGCCATCTTCTCCCTCTCCCTCCTAGCTTTCTCATGAGGGCTCTCCATATCCGAACTCTTGATTGGACGCATGATCCTAGGATAGCGATGAGCTGGAAACAAAATAGAAAGTTAAGTCAGAAAATAACATAAACTCGCAACAAATGGCGCAATCATCAGGAAGACTCACGCGGATAAATATTTTCTACGTCACGAGGAATCGTAAAAAAGCGAGCCCGAATTCGCCTGGCATCAGTCAGCCAAAGCTTATATTTACATTCATCACCGGGAAGGGATTTTATCTTCTCCCAGATCGTTAAAAAGTCCCATCCTAACCCGTCCTCGGCTGGAGCTTTAAAGCCTAAAAGGATAGACAGACAAGGTCAGGAAACACAAAACCAGCCGAACCCCGTTAAAAAGATAAAAGAAGGAAGTCTAGGTAAAGGCCGAGAAGACTGACGATTTTCTGTTAGCCGATATTCCCCGTCGATATGGAAGTCTTTCAAGTTCCACTCCCCCGCCACGAAAAACCATTTCTCTGACCATTCTGGTTGTTTGCTCGGCAACTCTTTTATGACCGAGTGTCGCTGTTTCAAGTAATAATCTCCCCCGCTGGTGGCGCTCATGTAGAGGAGGTAGATAAGCTCAAAACCCGTCGGTCCCCGGTACAACCCGTAGAATCCAAACATGATACAATAAACATATATCATCACCCAGCCGTTCGGGGTGATTTGCATAGGAGCAATCTCCTGCAGGTGTAGAAAGTGTGCTACCGAGGAGTGCAGAGGGGAAAACGAAGTCCGCTCTCCATCATCGCATAATTAACCGCTAACATGCCCGGAGGAGGGGAGTCAGCGAATTCATCTACTTGTGGAGCATACAGGTGGACGTCGTTTGGAATCTGCCATCTCTCCCTCATCGCCTGCAGTTCCACCTCATTCACAGTGCTTTTCTTCCAGCTCGCGTCGAAAGGCGTGTCGCGGCGCTCTTTGACAGAATGAAATCGCCTCCGCGGGATAAATACATAAGGCTTTTCGACAGAATACCGGGAATAACTAAAAGAAGAAGGAGGACCCCTGGAGCCAGCAAGGATATCATACAAGCGGCGATAATCCCTGCTTACTTGACCACTCAGCATGTCGTCCGCCTCCTCCTCGGTGAAAGGAAACCTAGACATCACCCATTTCACTGGGGATGGGGATTCGGGGGTGGTCCCTGGTCTCCCCGAAGTAGAGGCCGAACCAGAAGCCCCAACATCGCGTGGCGGCCCCAAAGACTGAGAGGGGGGAGATCGGTCATTACCCATTCTCGATTACAGCGGGAGAAGAAGAAAAGGCTGGGATTTTTTAGTCTAAAAAGTCCTATATCCCCCAGAAAAACCCTATCGACGGAGCTTAGACCAGAGCCGCCGCCGGAAATTGAAAAACCTAACCGATCTTCTCGAAGAAGAAACCCTATCAGGAAACTGAACCGCGACTTAATGAAAAACGAGGAGAGGATTCGATTTCCGCGTACCTGTGAACCGAAGAAACGAAAGAGGATGGCCGGAAGTTGTCGCGCCGCCGGGAGTTTTTTCTTTCTGCCGCCTGCACCAAGTTTTCTCTCTGAAAAACCGTTTTGGATGAAAAGTGATTTTTGGGGCGGTTACTCAGAAGTATATATATGTAGAATCTGAAAAGGCGGGCGTGCGTTTTTGAAATTTGAAAAGGTGTCCTATATTTAATTTGAAAAGACACGTGGGTCCCTACAGAAGTCCCATCAGACCCACTGGGCTCAATGATAACAGGCGGAGCGTCCGAGGATGCAGCCAATAGATAAAAATAGTTCTCATCTCGGTCGGGAGGGGCCTGCTCGCCCACAGCCGATCACACCCCTCCCGAGGGGCATTTGTTGTGTCACTATTTTTCTTATTATTATTTGTTATCATTATTGTCTTGTCCGGCTGATAAAGAAGATCGCAACCCTATCACCGGCAGGGAGAGGTGCCCGGCATCCGAGGAGAGCTCGCCACGTCAGCTCACCGAGAAGGTCCGAGGTGTAAAGCCCTCCCATGATGTCTACAAGCCCCCGCCGAGCAGATCAGCTACGAGCCTCCTAGGATGTCCCATGCCCGGGGTGGATGGTTTTGAAGACTACCGAGGATGAAATCTACCCAGGTCATAAAAACCCGTCGAGTCACCAACGGGAAGGGCAATCCAGCTGAAGATCTCCTCCGCTAGGTATTCGGTGTGCTCGGTTAGAAAGGCGGCGGAAATGTGGATCGGCCCATATGTCAGGCCCATGTAGTAGTTTCTGTTAAAGCCCATTAGGTCAAAAAAGGGAATAACCCTAATTGTATCTCTATAAATACCCTATGAAACTTACCAAAAGAGGCAGATTGGCAGCCCCCAAAATAGCTTATTTTTCTTTTCCAGCTTAAACTTTATTTTCCATTTCCGGTTAACTCAATCCTCAAAAGAAATCTCTCGTGTTCTCGTACGATTTAAACCGTCTCTGCCCGGTTTTTTATCGGCGTTAACATGGGTCAAATTCAACTTTTTTAGGGAAGCCCAATAAGTGAATAATTAACATGGATGAAGTCATCTATGGTGGGAGTCGAACCAAGAACTTTGGGGGAGGCTCCATGTTAGAAGTTGTTTAATCTAAAAGCTCGAAATGTTAGAAAAGTTGGACGACTTGACATTTATATTGTGTCGAATATAATTTTCAATAGATTTGATTGTGTCGAATTAATATGACATTGTTTGTTTCGTGAAAAGCTCTCACGATTTTGTTTTGAAACTTTTTTTCACAAGGTCTCATACTTAATTCAAATTAATTATCGATTTGTTGTGTCTCTTCAAAAATGTTGAAATTGGCCCACAAATAAAAAGGAGTATTTGAAAATATATTCGACCCACTATATATATCAAGTCGTTCAACTTTTCTAAAAGTTCTCTAAAAAGTTCGAGCTTTTAGATTAAGCGACTTCCAACAAAACCAACAATTTTTCTAACTAAATTAAGTTGATCCGAATAATAAACAAATAAATAAATTGGAGTAACGAAGCTAATTCTTCCGCAAGACAATCCTAGCTAGCTAATAGTGTGCGTGTCCATGTAGCTACGGTGAGGGAGCAATCGGTGAGAGTGCTGGTATAGCTAGGTGCAGAGTTTTACAGATTCCAAAATATGAAAAAGCAGAACGTGAAGGGTACGTAGCTTTTGTACAGCTTTGATCTCTTGTTTTTATCCATACTTCAAAATTGATTTGGGCCCACACACCTCCTACAACTTCAGGCATTGTCGACGATCATATACAACCCATCCCCCAAGTTTTTCTTTTCTTTAATTGTTTTTTTCAATTAATTTAAATTATTAGTATTATTTTAATCCATCAATCAATAATATAATATAATTTAATATAATATAATATAATAATAATAATTCTAAATAATGTATACCTAGCATCCATTCATGCACATCTCAAGAAAACCAATTCGGGTCAAATCATAATTTCGGATCACACCAAAGTTTATTTGGTTGCTTGCTATGTACATGTGCAAATACACAATGCATTATAATTATACCCCATGCTCACGAATTCAATATAGTTTATTACATTCAATAATTAATTCCTAAAAGGAATCTTATTAGTTTAATACTACTATCAGATTTTTACTTTAGAATTTGTTCCTCAAATTGAAATTTAAAATCGATTTTTTTTAACTTTTAGAATGATACTTTAGTTAATACTCCTATATGTTTAAAAGCGAATATACATATACTGATATACATATATACTTGTATATACATATATCATCATTGTGTTATAAATGTGTCATTTTTAGTCCAGCTACGCTATCATTCTGATTTACGAATTAGGTTTAAAAAAAGAAGGGTGTTTAATTAATTAATTAATATCGAAAATCCACCCATCCATCATTTTCTATAAAGATAATAAGGATGTGATCCACGTGAGAGGACACTATACATGTTGTGCTTTTCTGATTCAAAAAGTTGGTGTAAAAAGGAAACTACCTTTCTCTATGTATGTCAAAAATTACATTTTCACCCCCATGTGATTCACTCGGGAACCACTGTTTTTTTCAAAAGCATTTCACGAAATTTGTCTATTTCGTGCTATAGCTAGTTTATGATTTGAGCAACTTGCTAATAAATGTTTCAAAAATATTCAAAAATCAATCGAAATTAATTAGGAAAACGCTACAATAATTTATCAGTAAATTTATGGTAAGAGCATCTGATAGATCAGCCAAAATCACAAAAATCAGCTAGTCGAAATTTGCCATGTGACCGACTTAATTATAAGCTAGTCTTGATATTTTAGTACCAATTTTACATACTCCAATTGATCATAACTCTCACACCCCCTAAATTACTAGAAATAATTAAAATCCAATTTCAATTCCCCTATAAATTATAATTATAAGTACATATACAATATATATATAATGATTGATTGAAACCTTTATAATCTAGCAAGTCAATTGTATTGGGCTGCTCAAATCTCTGGTGTAAAGATCAAAAGCAACATTAGATATACACATACTTATATATTAGAGAGAGAGAGAGAGAGAGAGAGAGAGAGAGAGAGAGAGAGAGAGATTTGGTTCGTAATGGCTCTAGAAGCACTTTCCTCGAGTGAGCTCTTGAACTTCATCATGTACGACTCAAATTTCTCCGGCGCCACCCCATTGTTCACCCCCCAAGCAGAGATCCCTTCCTCCGCTGCGCCGCCGCCCCTCCCACCGGCGCCTCCTCCTCCGCCGCCGCCGGCTCCGGGGCGCAAGAAGCGGAGGAGGAGGCCCAAAGTGTGCAAGAACAAGGAGGAAGCGGAGACTCAAAGAATGACGCACATCGCCGTGGAGAGAAATCGACGCAAGCAAATGAACGAGCACTTGGCCGTCCTCCGCTCCCTCATGCCCGACTCTTATGTCCAAAGGGTAAGATAGACATTCCACACTCCACACCACTTATTACTCTTGTATTATAATCATAATTAATTAATTAATGTAGGGCGATCAAGCCTCCATCGTCGGCGGCGCGATAGAGTTCGTGAAGGAGCTCGAGCACGTTCTCCAATCATTAGAAGCCAAGAAATTCGGAGCTTTAATGGAGCACGGAGATCAACTGATCGACGAGGGTACTACTACTACTACTACTACTACGACTAGTAGCAGCACTAGTCATAATGAGAAGAAGAAATTAGAAGAATTAAGCCCGTTTTCTCAATTCTTCACATACCCTCAATTCAAGCAATTGGGAGGCAATAAGTACACGTCGCAAAGCAAGGCGTCGATCGCGGACATCGAAGTAACCCTAATCGAGACGCACGCAAACATCCGAATCCTCTCCCACCGTCGAGTCCGCCAGCTGTCGAAGATCGTCGCCTCGTTTCAGTCCGTCCTACTCACCATACTCCACCTCAACGTCACCACGCTCGACGATCTCGTGCTCTACTCCATTAGTGCCAAGGTAATTTTAATTAATTAATTAATTGATTATACCACCGCGGTGAAAATTATGGGTTTTTTTTTTACCGCGCAGTAAGTTGTGCGTGTGGAATGGTAACTAAAGTGGGGACTGTAGAAAATGACCTAACCATGCAAAAGAATCTACTTTTTTCATTTTTCTACCCTGCACGTACTTCCAAATCAGCTACGTTTTCAAGATTCTCGAGGAAAAAATAATTACTAGTACTGCCCCCCTATTTCACAAGGGTATTTTGGGTAAACCCACAGGACATCCATGTGCATTTGATGATGGCAGGAAGGGAATTTCTCTTATTTGCTTCATGATATACTCAAATTCGGTTTTTATTTTTCTTATTTTTTTCCGAATTTTGGAAACTTGTGTTTGTGTTTATTCAGAAATATTCCGGGTATTTTTGGGAAAATGTATATTTATACTTAATTATTTGGAATTAATTGTGTTGAAGGTTGAAGAAGGTTGCCAGCTCAATTCAGCGGATGACGTGGCAGGAGCAGTGCACCACATGCTCAGAATAATTGAGGAGGAAGCTATCCTAGGTTGTCAATCCTAGGGTTTTATATGTTCAATTGTGTATTAAATAATTAATTAGTGAAGAATATTAATTAGGAATAAAATTTTAAACCTTTTTTTTAATGTCTAATCATGTTCAATTATTCGTGTTTTTTAATTAGTCCTTTTTTTAATATATTTTTTCCTAAATCCATGTATCAAACTAGCTAGCTAGCTATATATATAGTTCTTGGATTTAATTAGGTCATGCCTAGTTAAGGTAGAATTTATTTGTTTTTTTGTTGAAGAACAAATAATCAATAATAATTGAATGTACATCTCTATATTTCTCTTTGAGTCAGATACGATTCGTTCGAACACTAAATTTCGAAATGATTCAATAGAACGTTTTAGTTTCTGCATACGTGGTCAATTGAGTGGGCTTCACAATTTCTACATGGATTTGAGACAATCGCCGTCGATAAGTTTGGGTCGACAAATTCTTAATTTGTTCAAACAACCATCACACCTAGGGTTTCCCACACCAGTGGCTCTATTAATGCTATAGTTCTATATATGGAACAATGCTTCATGTTGGGGCAATATGATTATACACATTATAGTGTTTTTACGCTCTCGTCACATATTAGCATGGATCGATATGCTTGAGGATTGATCTACGAACTTATCTCGGTAAAGAAACAAGGCAAGAAACATTGATCATCGACACATCTCTGTCATGAAAGGGAAATTGAATTGTGCCCCATGTTATTTGATGCAGTGAAGTATATACAAGTACTGCAATAATAAGCTAAGTTTTTCCATTTTGTACGTTTACGTGATGAAAGGTGGCGAGGGCATTTCGGGGAATTAGAGCCTCTTTCAATCTTGTTTGTTTCTGCAGATGATATATCATATCTTCATTAAGACAAGCGTCATTTTGTGTAAACTTCGACAGAGACTTGTTACAATAACGGGCCGGGCTGGGCCCACTTAAATTAATTAATTAATTATATTTTATTTAATTATAAGAATACATGCATGCATACATATACTTGTGTGATTTCTGATGAGTCTTGGGTAGCATACATGTGGCTACACATGAAGATGCTTTTATCACCTTTGGTTGTGAGAGAAGTGGCCATCATCAAGGAGCAAGGGCTGACACAACTTTTTGATCGATCGGGTTTGACTTTTTTTTATATACTATATATTATGTGATTTAAAATTGAAATCATATCAAATTAATTAGGGTTTAATTTGAGGAAATGAACTCCAAAATAAGGCGATTGAGTTATATGGGTATATCAAGACATTCGACAAAGGAGAATGTTTTGAATGATATGCTTCGGTTTGATGGTGTGGATCGGTCGGTCAAATCAGTTTATTTCCGGGTTCATTCTATGCTTAAGCTATGTGTAAATACCTTAACACTATAAAAACACAATAACATGTGTAAGTTACTTTTATTTTTCGGTTTCAAGTTGTATAAAAGTTCCACTAACAGTTTTATTTTTAGGTATATTTTTATCTTAAATATTTCATTTTTTATTTTAAAATATAATATTATTGTAATTTTTTTAATTTAAAAACACAATTTATCACTTAATTGGTAATTTAAAATTTTTATTAAACAATTATTTTTTTGTCTCATAATTGTTTTTTACATTTTGTTTTATTTTCACTCACAATCACTTTTAAACTATATTTTTAATTTACATAGACACAGAAATACTCGTCATACATTTAATTTATATTATTAAATATAAAAAAAAACAATTTTTTTAAACAGGTTGAAAGTGTGAATAATTTTCTGTATGGGTTAATGATTAAAGACTGATTCTTTTGAATTGAACAAGTATTAACTGAATTGAATAAGTATGAACTGAAATGAATTGAAATGAATTAAAATTAAGTTTGATTGAATTAAAATAATAATAATAATAATAATAATAATAATAATAAAAAAAATTAATTGATTGAAGTTTAAATTGAACTTAATTAAAATGAATTGAAGTAAACAAAAAGAAGTACAAAAGAGCGAGTGTTAAGTATGAATGATACTCCGTACTATATACAGTAGTAGCTCATCTGACCAAAAAATGGAAAGAGATAAATATTTGAAATAAATATTATTTGTGAAGGTGTAATTATTACACTCTTTTTGTCCATTTTAATATTGTAATAACAGCCAAAAACTAAAGAAAACAATTAGTACGTTACATACCCCTACATGTCATCTATTTTCAATTATTGGAATATAAAAAAAAAGTTAATCTCTAAGTATTATTTTCACTTGTGTATTCATACGGGACGGATCCACTTGTAAGCTATTGTGCCTAATAAGGCCTCCCTAAAAAAAAAATTCTTTTGTATTTTTAAATTTTTTTTTGAAAAAGTATATATTTCTTATGATTAGCCCCTAAAATATATGTATATATATATATACATTTTATATATAAAAAATCCCTAATTGATTTTTCTGCTCAGCCCATAATAGTTTATACACCCCAAAAAATGAAATACAAATATTCTTACTTTTTCACTTAATATTACAATTTTATCCTTATTTTATCTATATACATTATAAACTTTACTTACAATTATTTTATTTTTCAACTTAAAAATACATTTTTATCATTCACCTTTTGATCAAAAAATCAAATTAAAAAAAAATCTTAATTTTTCGTGTCAAAAAAGAGAGAAAGAGAGTACTATATGTTTAGATTTTCTTAAATATTTTATATGTATATTTATACCTTAAAAACTAAATGAATGTATTTAAATTTTTTTATTTTAAAATACAATTATATTTTTAAATTTTCAGTTATTCTCAAATTTTATTATAATTATTTTACTTTTTACGTTAAATATATAATATTTGTTTTTTAATTTTCAAATCAAATAAAGTATGAATATATTATCAGTTTATACTAGTACATGCATGAGGTCATATAAATACAAAAGGCCTTGAGACTTGAATGTGAATCATTGTAATATAAAAAGTGTGTTTCCAAGAGTTGGGTCTGACAGGTTGGACCGTGGTCCAAAGGTAAAATGGGGTCCTTCCCCTTCAATTTATGCCTTCCCTCCATTTTCCACATTTACCAATAAATGGTTAAGCATTGAAATAAAATATTTTGGTGTATTCAAATCATATAAAAAATATTCCTTCTACTCCTTTGGTTCTGAAACTGTTTGGCATGTTCTTTGTCATTTACAAAAAACTCGACAAATAGTTACACTGAGGGAGTATTATAAAAGAAAACCAAAATACAACATAAAATATCTTTATTTATAAGAGTAGAAAAGAGTATAGATTAAAAATAAAATATTTATTTTCTGATTATTTGATATGTATGAAAATCTATCAAATAACAAAAAAAAATAAAAAATATTGGATTAAAATTCTGAAGTGCGAAATTCTAAGAGCTACGAGGTTTATAGAATGAAAATCTATGATCCATGTTATAATAGGGATGACTTGTTTCAAGTGTCAAGGTTTAATTTGTGTAAAGGTTAAAATAGTATCTTTAATGGTAAATACAATTTGTATACGCTAATAATTTGTACATATATATACAATTGGGGAGGAAGTAAAAATGAGTATCAAATACTTGATAGTACATTAGATACAAATAAATTTGTTTTATTTCATGGATCACACATATATTTAGATGGCTAATTGTATCTTTGACCATTGAAATATTTAAGTACTACAAATTATTTATGATGTACACATTTTACTTATATTACACCTAAATATATTAGGTATACCATTAACCACTTCTCTATTGTTTATGATTCAAACAAATTAAGGAAAATCATGGCCTATAATCCAAGTGGTAGAATTTAACACACGTGTCCAACAAATCATTGTAAAAAGATACTAAGAACTGATTTTTGTGATGATGATGCGTTGATTGAGCTAAGGTGTTGATAATTAATCGTTACAATAATCAAGGGACTTTATGAAGATTAATTAATTAATTACATTATTTAATCAAATGGAATGGTTGTGAAAACCATACTAAATATATGGATCAACGATAAAACCATAGCTACCTAGGTCCGTACTTCATTATTAATTCTTTTTTTTTGTCTAGATCAATTGTAGATATTTAAATATTCACACACACATGTTTCGGGTTCGAACTTTGAACCTTACAGTTCTCCAGTCGAATTCTCAACCAAGTGAGTCAACAACCTTTGACTTTATTATTAATTCTAAGCAACATGTACGTGTATTGTGGGTGGACTCTCCGGCCACGTCATCCGCTAAGTTAAATATACACATTTTCCCCAAAATATTCTAAGGAATATGTTTGAATAAAATACAAACATACATTCCCAATAATCGTTTTTTTTTTAAAGAAAATTAAGCAAAGCAAATTCTCCTTCTGCCTTGAATGCGAATGCACATGTAAATCCCATAGATAATACTCTGTCTCCACGTAAATACCCAAAATGCCCTTGTGAAATAGCCACACTGGTACTAATTATTTATTAGAATCTCGACACGTCGTTGATTTGGAAGTACGTGCAGGAAAAAAAAAAGGTAGATTCTTTTGCATGGTTATGTCATTTTCTACCGTACTGCGGTAAATAATTGGGGGGTGTTGTTGTAATTTCACCCTTTTGATATTAGGTCCAACGAACCGAGACAAGAACTCGATCTTTTGCATACGAGAGCTCGAGAAATAAAGACAAAAACTTAATGAAATCAATGAAAACCAATTTAAACGTGCATCCTACTGAAACAAAAGTCTAATTACCAATGGAAATTACCGACGAAACCATACATCGGCAAAAGACGAGACGAGCACGAGTATATATGCACAGCGTGGTTACTGGTTACGATAAGGTGAAAATAAGCGATTGATGATCACATAGAGTTGTTGAACCCTACATACCATGGGTTCGATATGATGTTGCAATAATATGAATAGATGCTTAGGTTTGTAATGTGTACTACTTACTATATTACCCAATTGCTTGTTCTGTATATTAATTTTGGTCGGACACTATATAATTTGGCAACACATGCTTGGCTTATTATCGTAAAAGAACATAGACATCAACGTGTGTGTTACAGTGTGTATATATTATGAAGTTTCAAACTACTTTTGTGCGTACAGCCTTTTCTGTTTGGTAGAAAAAGAAGTTGCACATATAGGAAAATGTGATGTGGGCACATGTACAATGCCTCGTGAATATGTCATATAATTGGTTTGATTGATCGATCAAAGAACCTCGTCGACAGGCGCCCCCGTAGTCGTGTGGTTCGAAGAATTTCACACACGAGCTCCGTTTATTAAAACAAACAAACACGACTTTTGCATGCCATGATTACACGATCATGCGAGTTTTGGATAGTATACTCGTGCAAGATCGACATGAAAAAACGTACTATTATATTTATGAGAATGATGGTATTATACTATTATTCGAAACGTATGTGATCGAATATACACTATGAGACGATACTTTGTAGCGTTTGTGATCAGTTGAAGATGGAGGAGGCACTAGCTATAAAGTATACTCCATTCATCATGTACTATAAAGTTAGTGATACTGATATGGATTAAAGCAAACCGTAAGATTTTGTGTTTTTATGAGATCTTACTGGGTCACATAAAATGGGCCAAGTACCAAAACCCAAGGCCCATATGTAAAATGTAGAAGACCTGCTGCACGCGCAATAGCGTAGTTTCACTGGGCCCATGTTTAAGAATTTATGTTTGGGCTTAAATATAGTAAAGAGTTAATTTTGGTGAACAATTTTTTTTTTTTAATTTAATTTATTACTCGTGAAAATTGAGAAGGCAAAGTGTTGTAATGGGAAAGCAACAAGGTGAGATCACCCAACGCGTCGGGTTGGCTGCCGACCCGAATACGGTCGACCAACAAACCCGCCCCGTTCCCACCGTCACAGTAATCATTAAATATTTATATAATTAATTTCATATATTTGTAACCACGGACTTTAATCATAATTATTCCTTTTTTTAATACCCAAATAAAGAAAAGAAACTGCTCTCCCGAAAACCAGAAATCAGTTACCTGATTCGCAGCGCATATCGATGGCGTCCTACGTGGAGGAAGAGGTCTGGAAATGCCCGAAACACCCCTCCAAGAGGCGGCGCAACGGAATCTGCCCCGTCTGCCTCCGGGACCGCCTCGCCGGCCTCTGCCCCCTCTGCGCTAAAGTGCGCCCCTGCGCATGCCTCGCCTCGACGACGTCGTCTTCGTCCTCCTCCTCCTCCTTCAGCCGCGTGGTCGACGGCGGAGATGCGTCGCGATCGTCCTTCCACCGATCGAGATCCGTCGCGATCCCGTTCCTGCGCGCGAGGCCCAGCGCCGAGCTGGCGCCGAGCAATAGCAATTCCCCTCTCAAAAAAACGCCGTCGTTTCTGTCGATCCTGAGGAAGGGGGGAAAGGCGAAGAGATTCGATCAGGAGGTCGAGAGAAACGGGGATTCCGCCGAGAATTTCGATACGCACAACCGAATTGACGATTTCGCGAAGATGGTGACGAGATCGAGATCCGTGAGCGCCGGTACGGCGGCGGAGGGATTCCGCCGTGCCAACGCCGATTCTTCACCGGCGAAGGGGAAATCCTGGCATTTTCCGAGCCCGTTGTCGGTTTTCCGGAGCCCGAAGGCTCCCAAGGCCGTCGATCGATCACCTTTGCACAGATGAGGTTGATTTTTTTTTATTTTTTTTTTTAATTTTATTTTAAATTCTACTTGATGACTTTTTTTAATCACACGAAGTATTTTGATTGTGCTCGTTTTTAAATTTACTATACATTTGTTAAGTCAAAATTACAAGTTCTATATAACTAACTACATGCTAAAATGTATAAAAGCTAATGTTGTAAATAATTCATAATGTATACAAATTCGTATGTATGGGACTCGTGTATGATTGTGTAAGATGATTGCTCTATGCATGAATAGATATTTGTTTGTATATCTAAAAACATGATGAGATTTGTTTTTGATTTAGTGTTTTTTTGTTCATGGGTTTTGTGGTTTGGTTGCATACAAGTATATATTCATTCAATGATTAATGATATTGTTATTAGAGTTTTTGAAAAATAAAAATATATATATAAATATGTTGGTTGAGCTTTTGACTCCAATAAAATAATAAAAGTGTTAAAGATCAAAAGTCTATAAATTTAATTTCATTGTTATGTAGTGAATGTAGTTTGTTTAGTTGTGTGGGGATATGAGAATCTTGAGACAACACACCCTTTGACAAGTTTGATGGCTTTACAACAATTAGAAAGAAAAAAAAAACTGAAAAATGTAATCATGTAGTATGTAGACGACTCATTGATGATATGATCGAGTTCATGATTGTGCAACGCTTACTTTTCGACATAAAATTATACAGTCATATATATGATCATGTTCGCATATTCATATAAGATCGTTATCGTGCGGAAGCTAAATACATTAATTTGATATTTGAAGTAGATATATTCAAACATCAATAACATAAATTTGGATTTGAATAAGATGATAGACTTTTCACAAGTGAAATTCTTGTGTGTTGTGGCTTACACTATTGCACACATAATTTTAGATATTCAAAGCAAGTGGCATAGGTATTGGACAATAATAATTAAGGTGGTTAGTAGTCAAAAGTTTATAAAAGATAAATATTAATATCTATGGAGCCTACAACAAGGGATTATCAAAAAGCTTTGCACATGCATGTGCTCATCTCTTTCTTATATGTATTCCATTAATCCTAATCACACAATGACACCCCCAATTAGGTAATGAATCTTGTCCTAAATGGTGACTTCTTTGTTTCCTTCTACAAATAACTATCACATATACGATGATCCATATTGAATTTTTATCTAGTACCATAAACGTGTTTTTTATTTCAATTTTCACGAGTTTTTGTTATGATCTCATAACTAGAAGTGAACAATAAACAATCAAATTAAGTAGGTTCTTAATCTTCAAACTAATTTCATACACTCCGTAACAACTTCTACTATTAGTACAATATCTCTCTAAATAGTGTAATAACAAAATATATCACGTAACTTAGATTAAAAATAAAAATACATATGATATGATCAATCATAATCGAGTTTGAGGAAGCGAATTGGGCTTAATTTGATGATATCGATTTTTTCAGGAAGAAGCCCACTGTGATTCCGATGAGGCCCACAACAAGAGCGATTTTGATGGACAACCCAATCACACTTTCATAACTTCGTCTCCTAAAAGTTGCCTGCATCAGTTTGCCAAAATTAATAAAAGGAATAATTACAAAAAAAAAAAAAAGTAACACAACAACCATAGTATAATATTTTATTTGTCTTTCACAAAACAACATTTTTCTTAGTATGTTAGCCATGTCTATTAGTGCATAATTGTCTGAGCCTCTGAAGCGGAGGAAGTACGTTTTTACGTGAAAAAGTGTGTATGTTGTCATGGGACAAAAGTACTTAATAGATTGCAACTTACCAAATTGGGATCCAGATTTCGTTTAGGGCCATCTTTGAAATTTCCGTAAGGCGAGTGAGGAGTTATGTAGACGACTCTTAGCTTGTACTCTTCTAACGTATTTCCGGCTTCCTTATCGAACTGCATGCACCAATATTGCAATAGATAGAAAACACGACCGACTGATTAATAAGAAAACGAATCCTCGACTAGTTAAACTTTTTTACCGTGCCTGGAGGGAGCTCCTTCGAGTTTGTATTTGGATGTACAACCCTACTTTGCAGGAGAAATTTGTCTTTGCATTGCATATTAGGAGGGTACTCCCTTTGTGCTTGCAGTGTTACTACAACACAACGAATTAATGAAAGAGTCAGGACCATATTACGAAATGGCATGCTAGTTAAGTCACATCGAATCACCTCTTATGACACACGAATCCAACGGATGCACGATTCCCGTGTTTGGTCGCACAAAGTACTTCTTCGGAGATGTAGTTTTGACCTAAACGAAATACAAAAGTAGAGAGCCAAATAGTCGAGAGCCATTTCAAAAATATTTTAGCACGTCGCGTACGTACCTTGAAAGCGACATGATGCTCGGTGTTGTTTGTAACTGTAAGATCACAATAACTTGGTTTCTCTAGCTCAACTATAAACACACACATGAAACATTAAGAGCGTATGAGTATAAACGAAGCTCGTGATGATCGACGTACGTATTCGCCTAATTCAAACAAATTTGTGAGACAAAGATAGAGAGAGAGAGGGATTTACAAGCATATAATACATTGAAATTTGAGGTCTTGTGGATGTACAGAGATCAAGTGAGCAGCTACATTCATGGTAATTGGTAAATCAATCACAGCTCAATTAATTTGAGAAATAAATAAATTGCATGTGTAATCTCTCAAGTTATGAATATAAAAAAATCAAGAAAAATAAATGGTAGAGATGATGATGAAGAGAAAGAAGGGATTGCACGAAAAATGGGGATCATATTAATGGTTAATAGAAAACAAAAAAAATATCCAAATTTTTTTGGATGGTGAGAAGTGTACGCGGCCTCCTTAAAATTTGGCTCATCTCCTTCACGTATATAGTGAAAATTACGTCTTGCCAAATACTATATAAAATAATGTTAATAGGAGTAACTTTTTATTGTAATGATCCCTAGTACTACTATCATATATATTAGTCCACCTACCTAATTTATGAATAAAAGGAAATACCGGGTTTAGAGCCATTTTATAAAATATATTCTCATCTAAGTTCACAATAAGTACAATATTTTTTTGTGCGGGAAATTAAGAAAAATATTATTTTTTAATCAAAAATTAAAAAATTTAATGTATTTTGAAATTGAAAAGTATTGTGAACGGAGTTTAAAAAGTAAATAGATAAAATAAAAATAAATTGTATTTTAAATTAAAAATATATAAATATATACATTTTTTAGTATACCAACTATTATGGGACATTGAAAAATAAAATAGTGCAACTTTTATAAGAGGGAGATCGAGTATATGTTTAAAAGTTACAAGTACATGTTTTGTAGATATATGTTTTGTGAAACTAATCTCAGAGTGAAAAGTAATTTTGTATGAAAGCCTCTCATGCTTCGACGATCCGCAAGGACTCCAAAGCCCAACATGAAATATGCCGGTTCGGTTCCGGTGCCCTCTAACGTGAGTACTGGTGTGTTGGTGATGGTTTTCGATGCCGATCCAATCGCTCGATGACCTTGTTCGTGTGTGCGGAAGCGTGTAAAACAATAGAACACGAACAACATGAAGATCTAGGCACACATTATATGTATAGACACACATATATTTATATATATATATATATATATATATATATATATACATCCAATATATATATATATAGAGATATCAACGAAATCTTACTTTTGGTGACGAAGTGATTCGTTGATGTCGTTGAGGTGGTGTTGAGTCGATTGAACCACCTCAAATGGATCAGTCTCTCGAAGCTCTCCTTGTGAATGACCTCGTCACTCCTTTAGATCGTCCGGATGTGGAAGCCGCACAAATGGCCCGGCCTCTACGTGTTGCACACGAACCCGGATGATGAATACCTTGCTTGCTTGAAGTGGTTCTCCAAGAACACTCTCTATTCTCTCCTTTTGGTGTGAATTTCGTGGCTGATGATGATGGTGTTAGAATGAGACCTGAAAATCTGATTTTCATGCTCATTATACCTCTTTTACTTCACATGTAACCCCCACCATAATGTGTGTGTCATAACCACACATAATGGGGTGTTATGGTGAAGTTCAAAGGTCACCTCCACATAATCATGCCAAATCATGATATGTGGTCCCATTGGCTTGTGTGGCATGCCATGTCACACTATGTGACATGCATTCCATGCAAGCCATGCATCCCATGCATGTGAAAATCCACGTAAATATTGATTCTAAATCAATATTATTATCAAGCAATGTATATCAATATCGAGTCCGTGTGTGACCCTGTAGGTTTGATTATCGATTAATATTATATTGTTCCCAACAATTAATATTATCGACTAATCATTTAACATCCATAGACGACCTTATGACTTTATCGATTGCACACGTAGGATCGAAGGACATATCCCAACAATCTCCCACTTGGCCTTCAGAGCCAGTGTGCTGCCAATTTCCTGTTGTCACTTTATGTCTAAGTTTGAACTTGAGGCAAGACTTGAGTCATCCTCAATCGGTTCAAACCTTTCTTGGACTATGAGTCAGACTGTAAAACCAGATTTATCACTATGATACGAATCTGGACGTGGCCACGTATTTTCCACAGTCTCGACTCTCCAAGTGGCCGGTAAGACATGTATCCCATTATAAAATGGAGGACAATCCCATCTTGTCAATCCAAGCTCTCCCACTTGCTTCCTGATATACCTAATAACAAGTTTTATAACCTCCTTTTACGAAAGGCGTTTACTTGTATCAAAGTACACCATTTCACAATGGAATCACTCTGGACTACTCAGGTCAGAGGAAATTGCTCGACAGTCAATGAAATAGTATTATGACTCGAAATCTCAAATACTATTTCAGTCGGGTCTATTCGATCATTAGCTCCCAACTAATATCTATGCAACTGTACTTGACGTCCCACGTCACTAGCCCATGAAGTGGCGCTATAGTACACATTGCAATCTAGTTCATTGTATTATCGGTTTGTCCGTACTCGATGATACGAACCAGGAACAATCATATGATTCAAGTATATCAGTTCAACTATTGGGACTTCATTATGCGGTAAGTCGACCTCATAACCCAATTGATATCACTTAATCATTTGGACAATTCATATAAATTAAACCATATTTATATGAAGAAATATGTATTATACATATGAGTGAATGTTTACCAAATCTCCAAAAGTATCTAATACAGTAATAGAAATCACAACCCATCTCTAAGATGTCTGATCTCTATTGCAGTCGTGAAAGCCTCAAGCTTAAACTGCTAGAGAGGTTTAGAAAACGGGTTTGCAACCTTACCAAAAGTTGCAACTTTATTATCTTGATGTCTCCACAAAACTATCTCCCAGATAATGTGGAACTTCCTGAGCACCAGTTTTAGACTTGCGGTGCTTCCTAGCTCATTGGCTTGCGCGATAACTCTACTATAAATAGAGAACTATCGGATGGGCTGAGCTAGTTACGCCACCTAGTTCATTCAAGAACTTTCAAATCTTAACTGCCAACATTATTGCATCCAATGCAATACTGTGCTCAGCTTCTGTAGTTTAATCAGCTATATTGCATTGCATGGAACTATTCCAGCAAATTTCACCTCTAACCAGACAAAAGATATAACCAGATTAAAATCGGAAATTATCTTAGTCTGTTTTGAAGTTAGCATTAAAACAGCTTGTTAATATCAACTCTTTTTGTCTTCCAAAGACAACAAAATATTCTTTAGTCCATCTAAGGTACATAAGAATATTATTGGCCGCAGTCTAATGCGCCTCACCTGGATTTCCTTGAAACTGACTCGTCATGCTCAAAGAATACGATACGTCCGGTCGTGTACATATCATGGCGTACATTATAGACCCTATTGCCGAAGCATAAGGAATGTTTTCCATCCTCTTTTGCTCATCAAGTCCCGTAGGGCCTTGCATCTTGCTAAGAGATGTGCCATGACTCATTGGAATGAGACCCTTTTTGGCGTCTTTCATTCTGAACTTATCAAGTACCTTATCAATATAGGTCACTTGATTAAGTCCAAACACCATTTTCGATCTGTTCCGACAGATCTTGATGCCCAATATGTACTGTGCATCTCCAAGATCCTTTATTGAAAACAATTTCCAAGCCATTCTTTAATAGAATTTAGCATAGAAACATTGTTTCCAATAAGGAGTATGTCATTGACATACAACACAACGTATACAACGTAACTCCCACTGTTCTTCTTGTAAAACAATTACGAGTTCCTCTGAAATCCAAAACCCAGTATGTAGGGCTGGAAATTCGGTTACCCGAAACCGAACCGAACCGAATTGCCGGTTAACCGAACCGAATAAAGATAAAAATGACTAACCAAAACCGAACCGAAATATTTTTTCGGATAACCGGTAACCGTTCGGTTCGGTTATCGGGTAACCAAGAAAAACCAATTAAAAACTGATTTTTTTTGGAAAATTACTGAGATGTTTCTACAACTCACCGTCTTCAATTTTTTTTGCCGTAAAATATATTTTTTAGAGTATTTATTTTTTAGAAATTTATTTATTCAGTTAAAATTTTAACTTTTTTTAGAATGAGTATTTTCTATTTATTTTTTAGAGCTTTTTTTTTTGGAAATTTATTTATTCAGTTAAAAATTTAACTTTTTTTTTAGAATGAGTATTTTCTCCGAACTATTTTTTATGTCACAGCATCTCACCAAGTGTTTATGTGGAGAAAATTACTACATTTAATAGTATCATCTCCCCCATAAACTACTCAATATGCCTTTATGTATACGGAATATATATTCCGGTTATTCGGGTTTTTTCGGTGCGTTAACCGAATAACCGATAACCGAAAATAATTATTTTTCTTTATCGATAACCGAACCGAACACCGAATTTCATATATATTGTTAACCGAAAACCGAAATTTTCGGTTCGGTTTCGAATTTAACCGATAACCGAATCCGAAATTCCCACCCCTACCAGTATGGATTCATTGAACTGAAGACTGCTACTCCGATATGCTTTGCTTTATTCCATAAATGGAATTATAAGATTGCATAATTTCTCAGCCTTATTAGGATCGATAAAACTCTTCGGCTGTGTCAAAACACATTCTCTTCTAGAATCCAATTCAAGAAGTTAGTTTTAGCATCCAATATTACCATAACTCATTATCAAGATGAGTAGCAATGGCTAAGATAATCTGAATGATTTAATCAAAGCAACTGGTGAAAGTTTTTCCATAATCCACCTCGTGAATAAAACTTTTACCATCAACCTTGCTTTGAAAACCCTAGGTTTTCCATCTGTCTGTTTAGATCTTAAAGATCTATTAGCATTCATTGGGTCTAACCCCGTGATGCAAATATATCAAGTTCAAAACTTGATTATCAGATATTGATATCATCTCAGATTTCATGGCACCATGCCAATTTTAAGTAGCTGGACTCGTCATAGCTTGAATATAGGTCGAAGGTTCATCGCTCTCCAAAAGCATGGATTCATATCTCTCATTGGTCACAATATCTTAGTATTTGAATAATAGAGATAGATCTATGCCTTCCGGACCTACGAGGGTTGGTATGGCTTCCAAAACCATAAGAATACTCTCAACCCAGTCTTGAGTATTCATCATTGGTTGTTTCACTTGAACCTCGTTCAAGACAACCGAGCTCCCACTGAATTTCTAGGAAAGATAACTCTTTTCAAGAAAATCACTATCTCGAGCAACAAAATATTGTTCTCAAATAGATCGTAGAAGTTGTACCCTCGAGTTTCTTATGGACATACCATAAGGAAACTTTTATCCCATTTGAGTTCAAGCTCTATAGAGATAAATCTCGTCAGAGAAGCTTTAGAACCTCAAATCTTGATGAAAACAATTTAGGGACCCTCCCTTTCCATACCTAGTATGGTGTCTTATCAACAGCTTTTGACAGCGTCCTATTCAGTGTATAAGTTGAAGTCTAGAATTGTGTGTTCCCAAAAGAGACCAGTAGTTCATTTAGACCTCTCATCGAATGGTCGAACTATATCTAATATAGTTTGTTTTCTCTTTTCCGAAACATAACCTTCATGTGCTTGTGAACTAATAGGTTCCACATACATCAGTATGGATCATCCCTAATTACTCACATGTTCTCCTTTCTCCAAGAAAGATGACATTGTTATCTTTTCAATCACACATCATTCACATGTATCAAATGACTCCAAGTCAAATGATTCTAAAATTCCTTCTAAAAGAAGCTTCGTTACATGTTTAGATTTTGATTTGATCTAATCAACAATGTTTCAGTTATGTCTCATCGATACTTATTCGATTTGGCCTTTGGTCTTAATGATATATATGATTTGTCAAGTTAAAAGTATACATAAACAATATAATAATCGTACCAAAACAAAGAATAATTCACAATTAAAATAGTTACCAAACTATTTAATAGTGAAAAAACTAATCCATCAGTATCTAATACTGAACCAATATTCATTGTTTATTGAAGGTACGAAATTACATAGTTATAATACTAAAACAAGGCCCTAAGGCAAAACAACATCATATGATCATACGGCTAATGCAGCGACCTTCGCTCCATTTCTTGCTCGTAGATCGACATCTCTATTCACCAAACTTATACTTCTATGTAGTTCCTCCACATAAAAATGTGAGAACCACATTTGGCATCCAATACCCAAGAAGTAGAATTTGTGAAGTTTAATGTCTATATCATTAATACTTGAAGATGAAGCAACCCCGTTCTTCACATCTTCTTTGAAATTTGGGCAAATTCAATTATTCCCAATAATTGAGTCTCATTCAAATTTTCCATTCAAAATTAATACAATGTCAAAACGTGATAAATCGTAAGTGAAAAATCGAAGTTTTCTAACCAGCGATATTATCATGGAATTGAAGCCCTATCTCTCATAAAATATGAGGGAGCCAACCAGACAATCGTTTCATGCCATCCAATGGCTCGAAAGTCTCTAATTTGTGTCATTTATGAACTTAAGTGTTTTGGATTAAATCACTCCCCGAGGTGTAAATAATCTTAACCTTATAATCCATCAAATGAAAGACAAATTAGGCATTTGTTTTGAAATTGAATAAAATATGAATTTTTATATGTTTGCAAGTAGTGTCCAACACTTTTGCAGTAGACGCATTGAGATTCCCTAGGAACCCTAGTAGCCTTCTTGCCCATGCTCTTTTGAATACCTCATCCTTTATCACAAGAATATTCCTCTTAGGGTCCATTTTTAATTGACGACTCATCATCTTAGAAAAATTTAGGAGATCACTTAAAGCAAATAATCCAATCATTTGCTGTACATGTGGTCCTTATAGATTTCTCTTATTCAGCCTAGCTGAAGCGATGACCCTGGTCATTCAGAACTGCTCAATCTTAGCATATTCCCCGAACATGCTATTGAGTTTTTCAATGATATCTTAGGATGTGGTTATCTAACACATTTTCCTTGTCTTCGGGTTTGAGGACCATCCTCAAATTACGTTGTGAATCAAGAAAATTTGTTCAATTTTTCATAATCAAGAATTGAACCAAACTTGAATTGAGTTGATATTTGACATGATAAACTATAAAAGAAAGATAACTAAAGTATGTAAACATCCACAAAACGGTAAACAAATAAGGTTGTCTAACAATCTACTTATTTATTCCATTTTGTTCAATCGATATCTAATATCTTTGTTCCCTTGAACAAAACGATCCCATGACCCTCATCTTGCAAATTCTTAAGTCGACTGAGTCCGCACTTAAGAAGTCCAAGATAGGTAGACATCCCATGTCAATGACATCTAATGTCACTCTCGGTCGATGAGAGTCCCATTCTCATCTCATGTCTCGATAGCCACGCCTGCAGTGGATCTATCGATGAGAAAACCAAACTCACGTGTAAAGGTCTAACCTTTACTCCCACTTATCCCAAGATAACAAGTAGTACCCCGCTGAGGCGGACCTACCAACTTATGATCGAGGGCTTCATGAGTGTGATGTTTTTGGACAAGACATTATACTCATTATTTTGGGAACTTGCATGCATAGGTGTTTATATGTAAGTTGAACATTTATAACATAAAACATCCTATAACTAGCAAAGCAATTAAATACGTAATCGAAAGGCCCCTAGAACCTCACAACTCTCAAACGAAAAGATTAAAAGCATTAAAATAGGCCTTGAACATCTTCTGGACTGGTCCACGCCCGCCGTTTCAGTTCCGCGCCCGCCGATTTAGGTCAACCTTAGTCCGTACCCCAAAAACCACGAACGGCGCCCGCCGTTTCACAAACGGCGGTCGCCGAATACCTCCGGCGGTCGCCGTTTCCAAAACGGCGCCCGCCAAAAGGGTACAGAAGGGGGCAGAACCTAAATCAGCCTTTCGGCGGTCGCCGTTTCCAAAACGGCGCCCGCCGAATCCATTCGGCGCCCGCCGGAGCACAAACGGCGCCCGCCGTTTTGCTCCAGCAGCCTGGTTTTTGCCCGTTTCGCTTCGTTTTGCTTCGTTTCTTCTCGTTTTCGCCGGAGAGCCGATATCCAATGTAGATCCATGGATTCAATCCATTGCTTACACATTGAACAATACATTTTTGAATAGAAAAAACCTATCTATTACAAAAGATTCCAAGGGACGCAGCCCTCCAAAACTATGGCCAATCGTACGTAAAAAACGACAATTTCATTCACCCGACCACTAACGGTGGCCGACCTTATATCTAATCACATAATAACATAATCACAATTAAGCCATTTATGTTGATTTAAACATATTGTGTCCAACACAAAAGTGTGCACGAGCCCTAGGCTCTGATACCAATTGATGGTTTTCGATGCCGATCCAATCGCTCGATTACCTTGTTCGTGTGTGCGGAAGCGTGTAAAACAATAGAACACGAACAACATGAAGATCTAGGCACACATTATATGTATAGACACACATATATTTATATATATATATATATATATACATCCAATATATATATATATAGAGATATCAACGAAATCTTACTTTTGGTGACGAAGTGATTCGTTGATGTCGTTGAGGTGGTGTTGAGTCGATTGAACCACCTCAAATGGATCAGTCTCTCGAAGCTCTCCTTGTGAATGACCTCGTCACTCCTTTAGATCGTCCGGATGTGGAAGCCGCACAAATGGCCCGGCCTCTACGTGTTGCACACGAACCCGGATGATGAATACCTTGCTTGCTTGAAGTGGTTCTCCAAGAACACTCTCTATTCTCTCCTTTTGGTGTGAATTTCGTGGCTGATGATGATGGTGTTAGAATGAGACCTGAAAATCTGATTTTCATGCTCATTATACCTCTTTTACTTCACATGTAACCCCCACCATAATGTGTGTGTCATAACCACACATAATGGGGTGTTATGGTGAAGTTCAAAGGTCACCTCCACATAATCATGCCAAATCATGATATGTGGTCCCATTGGCTTGTGTGGCATGCCATGTCACACTATGTGACATGCATTCCATGCAAGCCATGCATCCCATGCATGTGAAAATCCACGTAAATATTGATTCTAAATCAATATTATTATCAAGCAATGTATATCAATATCGAGTCCGTGTGTGACCCTGTAGGTTTGATTATCGATTAATATTATATTGTTCCCAACAATTAATATTATCGACTAATCATTTAACATCCATAGACGACCTTATGACTTTATCGATTGCACACGTAGGATCGAAGGACATATCCCAACAGTTGGTTGATTAGATTACTCAGAAGCACCCACGGTTTGATTTCGATGTAATGGGATTCGAAGAATTGGACGGGCGGATTAATGGTTGTGAAAAGGTCGACATAGACGATTCGAGGGTTTCGGCGAAGACAGGATCAGGATCGGATGGTGAATGTGGGGTTACTATGGATGAAAATAGGGTTATCGGTGTGCGTGGTGATGACATTTCAAGGCAGTCAAGTGGTGGGGATAAAGATGCTATGACGATGGCGCATGATGTTCTTGGGATTTCTAGGTAATTCCTCTTCCGGCCTCGAGCGTGATGGAGGAAAACGAACATGTAATTCTGTGTTTACTGAGAACCAAACAGGCCCTACGGAATCGACGGATTTTTTGAATTCAAAATCAATGATTGACTTTCCTTCACTAGAGCGGTCAAAGGGAGGGGGAGAATGGAGAGAATATTTCCAAGAATATTCTAGGAAGTGATAATGGAAGGCCACGTAGGATGCATGTGGATGGTTTTGTGGAAGCTACCAAAGTTGCATGCATGGAAAATTTTAAGATGCATTATCTACCTTTGGGAAATAAATCTGGTACGTATTTACAAAAGGAGGATTTAAATAATAAATTTTCTTGTGATCAGCGGGATTCGAATTGGGGTGAGCTGAATGATGGTATATTAGTTAATTGTGCGGGTGGGAAAAAGGATGGGTCGGTTAATACCCAAAATCTTAATCTAATTAAATCGGGTGACATGGGCTTTGAGATTATTGAACATCAATCGGAATTGAGGTCTGCTAATATTTTTACCAATTCATCGAGCCTTCGAACCATTGCCTCCCCTAGTTCAACCTCTGAATTAGCAATACAGAATTCGCCCGTGCGTTCCAAGCGGCCAACTGATGTGAAATCCTTGCAATTCGGCTCGATCACACAAGAACCTAACCCCCTGGTTAATATGTTTGTGGGGAATGTTAGTCGGCAGGCAGTGCACAGACGGGAAGAGGTAACAGTTGAACAAGCGATTAAACCGTCTAGGGTCTCGCTCCATTATGTAGCCCCATAAATTAATAATGGGGAGGTTTTCGTGCGACCCACCTGGGAAGTGTTACAGGAGGGTAGTAATGTTGGTTGTGAAAGCCAAATTCACGCCGGGAAGACGACGAGGATGACGGAGCGAGGGCAGCGATCGCTGGAGGAGCCCAGCGGTCGCCAGACGACGGGCAGCGGGCGCTGCCAAGGACCAGCGGTCGCTGGTCCTCCAATGTCGGGAACAGCCCTCCCAGATGCTAAGTAGCGATCGATGGACGAGCAAGGTAGCGCTTGGGGTAGCGCTGGGGTAGCGGTCGCTACCCCCCTATTTTCTGCCAGCGGGTTTTTTGCTTGTCCTCCTAGTTTCCCTCCCCTATTTATACCCTATGCGATTTATTAATTAGGGTTAACACCTACAACTATTAGAATTGATATTATAGAGTTTACAAGCTTGTAACGGGGATCTATAATTGTTCTAATAAATCATTGCAGCCGGAGAAAGTGGACGTAGCCCTCGTTAACGGGTGAACCACTATAAATTTCTTGTGTCTTTTATTTCGTATTATTCGTTCGTGCTTTCGTATTGTTTTTCAGGCGGGGATTTCGGACGCGAATTTCCCAACAACTGGTATCAGAGCGCTAGGGTTATAGCGATCGGGGAAAAGCGATGACGGACACCACAACCTCGTTCGGGGTTACGAAATTTGACGGGAATAACTATGGACACTGGAAGATGCAGATCGAGGACTACCTTTATGGGAAGCGGCTCGGAATTCCTTTGAAGGGTAGACCGGAGAAAATCACGGATGACGAGGAATGGGAAAGCCTCGACATGCAGGTGTTGGGATTGATACGTTTGTCTCTAGCTTCAAACGTGTCATTTAATGTGCGCTCAATTCCCACAACCAAGGGTTTGATGGCTGCCCTATCGAACATGTACGAGCAACCTTCAGCGAACAACAAGGTGTATCTCATGAAGTAGTTGTTCAACCTGAAGATGTCGGACAATGCAAACGCAGCCAACCACATAAACGAGCTGAATTCCATCTTGGATAAGTTGAAAGGAGTCGGGGTGAATTTCGATGATGAAATTTACGCTTTGATCCTACTTGCGTCTCTGCCGGATAGTTGGGAGCCCATGCGGGCAGCTGTTAGCAACTATATGGGGAAGGAGAATCTGCAGTTCTCCGAAGTTAGATATAAGATCCTTGCCGAGGAAATCCGGAGAAAAGATTTCAAGGGAAAGTCTCCTAGTTAGGCCTTGAGTGTAGAGAGCCGGGGGAGAAACTCGGGCAGGAATGCTAACAGGAACAGAGGGAGATCCAAGTCTAGGAATGGAAGAGATAGCTCGAGGTCCGAGGATAACGAGTGCTAGAATTGTGGGAAGACGGGGCACTTCAAGAGGGATTGTCGCTCTCGGGGGAAGAATGACAACAAGAAGAAGGGAACCGCCAATGCGGTGGTGCAAGAGGATGACGACGATGGGGACGTCCTCCTCTGTTCGGTCGACTCACCGATCGATTCCTGGGTGCTGGACTCAGGGGCTTCTTTCCATACTACCGCACAGCGAGAGGTAATGTTGAATTATGTCTCGGGTGACTATGGAAAGGTTTTTCTTGCAGATGACGAGCCACTCGATATAGTCGGGATGGGAGATATCAACCTGAAGCTGTCTAATGGGCAAACCTGGAAGATTACCAAGGTCAGACATGTGCCGGGGTTGATGAGGAACCTAATTTCGGTGGGCCAGCTTGATAATGATGGCTACCGGACGTCATTTGGAGATGGGTCGTGGAAGGTTTCGAGGAACGCCATGACCATTGCTCGAGGTCATAAGACGGGCACAATTTATTTGACGACGAGCATGAGGGACTCGGTTGGTGTTGTTGATGGCACCCAGAAGACCGAGTTGTGGCATTGCAGGCTGGGGCACATGAGTGAGAAAGGGATGAAGATCATGGCAAAGAACGGGCTGCTGCCCGAACTCAAGGCGATTGAGTCTCACACGTGCGAGAGCTGCATTCTTGGAAAGCAGAAACGAGTGAGTTTTTCCAAAGGTGGAAGGGAGCCCAAGGCGGAGAAGCTGGAATTAGTACACACGGACGTTTGGGGACCAGCTCCCGTCGCCTCACTCGGGGGATCACTCTATTACGTTACCTTCATCGATGACTCCACAAGGAAGGTATGGGTATACTTCATGAAAAATAAGAGTGATGTGTTATCTGTTTTCAGGAAATGGAAAGCCGAGGTTGAGAATGAAACAAATCTCAAGGTGAAGTGTTTGAGGTCCGACAACGGAGGTGAGTACGTTGATGCCGACTTCAAACAGTTTTGTGTCGAGAGTGGGATCAAGATGATGAAGACTATTCCGGGGACCCCACAACAGAACGGAATAGCGGAGCGAATGAACAGGACGCTAAATGAGAAGGCCCGGAGTATGCGGTTACATTCGGGGATGCCTAAGATATTTTGGGCATATGCCATCGACATGGCAGCTCATTTAATCAACAGAGCACCGTCGGTTCCTTTGGAATTTCGGATTCCTGAGGAGGTTTGGAGTGGGAAGAAGCTGATTCTGTCCTACTTGAGGGTGTTCGGGAGTCTGGCGTATGTCCATATCGATGAAGATGCTCGTAGCAAGCTTGATCCTAAATCCAAGAAGTGCTTCTTCATTGGATATGGCGGCACGGAGTTCGGGTACCGATTTTGGGATGCCGAAAATTATAAGGTGATCCGAAGCAAGAATGTGATCTTTAACGAGGCAGTCTTGTACAAGGGTAAAGGCGAGGTCGTTGAAGAAAGCATTGATCCCGTGGGAGACATGGAGGAGGTTCCGGTGGAGGTCGTGGAGACCGAGAAGATCGAGGAGGGCAACACGAGCAGCGAGGATGAGCAAGATGAGAATGCTCATCCTAACATCGATCCAGTCACACCGAAGCCGTGGAGGTCGACTAGGGTAAGAAGACCTCCCCATAAATTTTCACCTTCCCTTAACTATATCTTGCTGACTGATAGGGGTGAGCCGGAAAGCTACACCGAGGCTATACAAGCGAAGGATTCGATCAAGTGGGAGTCTGCCATGAAAGAAGAGATGAGCTCATTGATTTCGAATCAGACTTGAGAACTAGCCGAGCTTCCGAAGGAGAAGAAGGCCTTGCACAATAAATGGGTCTTCCGGGTAAAGGAAGAGCATGATGGAAGCGTTCGGTACAAGGCAAAGTTAGTGGTGAAAGGGTTCCAGCAGAAGGAAGGGATCGACTACACGAAGATCTTCGCTCCGGTAGTCAAGATGGTAACCATCCGGGTGGTGCTTAGCTTGGTGGCAAAGGAGAATTTACATCTTCAGCAAATGGATGTAAAGACCGCATTTCTTCACGGGGATCTAGATGAAGAAATCTACATGAAGCAACCGGAGGGTTTCGAAGTCCGAGGCAAGGAGAAGCTGGTGTGTAAGCTTCAGAAGAGCTTGTATGGGTTGAAGCAAGCTCCGAGGCAGTGGTACAAGAAGTTCGACATGTTCATGAAGCGAGTCGAGTTCACGCGGTGCGAGGCGGACCACTGCTGCTATTTCAAGAGTCTTGGAAGAGGTACCTACATAATATTACTCCTTTATGTAGATGATATGCTGATAGTCGGGGCGAGCTTGGCGGAGATCGACAAGCTCAAAAAGAGTCTATCGAGGGAGTTCTCTATGAAGGATTTGGGTGCTGCCAAACAAATCCTGGGGATGAGAATTACGAGGAGCAAGGATGGTCTTGAGTTGTCTCAAGAGGAGTACCTGAAGAAGGTACTAGCACGGTTTAGCATGGAGGATGCGAAACCCGTGAGCACCCCTTTGGCTAGTCACTTCCGTCTGTCAAAGGAGGACTCGCCGAAGAGCGAGAAGGAGCTAGCGCATATGGATAAGGTCCCTTACGCCTCTGCGATTGGGAGCCTTATGTATGCCATGGTGTGCACGAGGCCTGACATTGCCCATGCAGTGGGAGTTGTCAGCCGGTTTATGAGTAATCCGGGGAAGCAACATTGGGAAGCCGTCAAGTGGATCTTTCGATACTTGAGAGGGACTTCCAATTTTGTTTTGAGGTTCCAAAAATCATATTCGGGGTTACTTGGGTTCGTGGACGCAGACAACGGAGGAGACGTGGATAGTAGGAAGAGCACTACTGGGTACGTGTACACTTTTGGGGGTACCGCGATTAGCTGGGTGTCGACGTTGCAGAAGATCATAGCATTGTCGAGTTGTGAGGCGGAGTACGTCGCTGTGACGGAAGCCGCGAAGGAGATGATGTGGCTACAGGCATTTCTGCTTGAGCTGAGGCAAGACCACTCGGGGAGTGTCTTGTATTCCGACAGTCAGAGCGCCATTCATTTGGCGAAGAATCCGGTGTACCATGCTCGAACGAAGCATATCCAGCTGAGATATCACTTCATTCGATCGGCCTTAGAGGAAGGCGTCTTGGTGTTGGAGAAGATTCTTGGGAGTAAGAATCCAGCCGACATGTTTACGAAGGTGGTACCGTGTGATAAACTGAAGTTGTGTTCGACTTCAGTTGGTCTTCTGGGATGAGGACCGGGGAGGCGGCTGCAATGGGAAGAGACGATAGGGGTTTTGAATTAGCTTCAAGTGAGAGATTGTTGGTTGTGAAGGCCAAATTCACGCCAGGAAGACGACGAGGATGACGGAGCGAGGGCAGCGATCGCTGGAGGAGCCCAGCGGTCGCCAGGCGACGGGCAGCGGGCGCTGCCAAGGACCAGCGGTCGCTGGTCCTCCAATGTCGGGAACAGCCCTCCCAGATGCTAAGTAGCGATCGATGGACGAGCAAGGTAGCGCTTGGGGTAGCGCTGGGGTAGCGGTCGCTACCCCCCTATTTTCTGCCAGCGGGTTTTTTGCTTGTCCTCCAAGTTTCCCTCCCCTATTTATACCCTATGCGATTTATTAATTAGGGTTAACACCTACAGCTATTAGAATTGATATTATAGAGTTTACAAGCTTGTAACGGGGATCTATAATTGTTCTAATAAATTATTGCAGCCGGAGAAAGTGGACGTAGCCCTCGTTAACGGGTGAACCACTATAAATTTCTTGTGTCTTTTATTTCGTATTTTTCGTTCGTGCTTTCGTATTGTTTTTCAGGCGGGGATTTCGGACGCGAATTTCCCAACATGTAAGAGATGGGAGAATACGTTGGTGGGATATTTTTTGGAACGATCGATCGGATTTCAGGCTACGCGAAGGTTTGTGATGTCAACCTGGAAGGGCATTAAAGACGTCAAAGCCACTGATAATGGCTTCTTCTTCTTCACCTTTAACACAGAACACGATCTTTACATGGCTGTGGAAGGTGGTCCGTGGTTAGTTGCTGGGCAGCCCCTCTTTCTCCAGCGCTGGACAGAGGGTATGACACTAGAAAAACGTACCCATCGGGAGGTACCAGTCTGGGTGAAGTTTCGCAAACTACCTATGGAATATTGGACGTTGAATGGGCTTAATACTGTGGCTAGTGCGGTTGGGCAGCCACTCTATCCTGATGCAATCACTTTGTCTTTGGCTTGTATGGATTATGCTCGGGTTTGTGTAATGATGAACATTGATGGGGACTTTAAAGATCATCTTGTTATTCTTAAACCGACTAAGGGTAATGAAGGCTACAAGGGTAGTTGCAAGGTGGGAATAGAATATGAATGGCGTCCTAAAATTTGCTCGGTGTGTAATTCGTTCGGACATGGGAATGATATGTGCCCTACTCGGTCTACTATCCCTATTAAACCCATCCTCCGATATGAGGCTAGGCCACAACCACAAAAACCAACCAGTAAGACAAACACACGGGGAGGCCATGAACCCGTTGATGATGGGTGGAAAATTGTCGGATCGAAATCCCATAATGCAACCGGGAAAGGTGGTAAAAATTCTCCACAACCGAAGATGCAGCAACCTAAAGTTACTCCTTGAACAGTTACATCTAATGGAGGGCTCGTTTCTAACCCGTTTGATGCTCTACAGAATCTGAATGAAGCTGAGCCAGATAAAGGCGGGCCCTCGGGAGTTGGGCATATGGAGATTCAGTCGTGTGAAACGGCACCGGTGGATCAGTGGACGGAGAGGGTGGGGTTGGTAGGGTTCGGAAATATTAATGTGGGTTCCCATACAGATGGGTTCGATGCTCTTGAATACCGGGTAGATTTGAGGGACGGACAGACGGGGGATGGTACCATGGTGGTTTACGGTCAGGGTCCTACAACAGCCCTTTCCCCGGTTCTCCATGATTAGTACGCTATGCTGGAATGTACGGGGGCTGAATAAGCCGGACCACCAGAGGGCAGTCCGTTACCTTATTCAGGAGAGTTCGGCTAGTCTCGTTGCTCTTCTTGAAACACATGTCAACCCTAGTAGGTCTTCATTTGTCGCTGACCGAATATTTTCTTCATGGAGTGGATACTTTGATTATGTCGATGGTCGAGGTAAGCGTATCTGGGTCGGTTGGGATCAGAGTTTGGTGGATGTGCAGATAATTAATACTTCTGATCAGTGGTTTCATTGCCGGGTTACGGAGCTCAGAACTGCAGTCACGCAGTTTTACACTTTCGTATATGGCCATAACTCGGTAATTCAGAGGCAAGAATTATGGGACTATATACTTTCTATCTCTGAGTTTCTGCAGGATTCTGATTGGGTAGTGTTAGGAGATTTTAACACTGTCCTGGATGAGAGCGAGGCGTTAGGTGGAAGTGTGCCGATAGGGATGGATGATTTCCAGTCTTGCTTGTCGAAAGCTGACTTGGTTACATTACCGACGGTGGGACCGTGGTATACGTGGCACAATCAGCAGGCTGGGGACCGGAAGTGGCGTCGACTTGATAGGGTGGTGGCTAACCCTTCTTGGCTGATTCATTGTGCGGATAGCATCTACCATACTCTTCCATCCCGTACTTCGGACCATGCTCCCATTCTTTTGAATCCAGTGACAGCTGGTCATGGATTCAAATTGTGGTTTCGATTTGATAATCACATTACGGAGATGGAGGATTTCCTTTCACGGACGAGGAGTGTTTCGGATCATCTAATTTATGGACTTCCGATGTACTCTGTTGTTCAGAAGCTGAGGCGTCTGAAGTGTGTGTTTAAGGAGATGCGTAAGAGACAGGGTCACCTCGGAGCGAATGTGACGAGAGCTAGGGAGTTTCTTCTCTCGGTACAGTCGTGTCTGAGCTCGGATCCAACTTTCGAGCCGCTTCTCGTTTTGGATGGGATCTGTCGTCAGTTGTATACACGGGCAGTGGATATGGAGCAGACATACTTACGCCAGAGGGCGAAGACTTCTTGGCTTCGGGATGGAGATCAGTGTACGACCTTCTTCTTCAGGAGTATTGCGGTTAGACGGGCTCGATCTCGTATTCTTCAGGTCGAGACTGCTGCTGGGGAGCTAGTGCACGATTCCTCTCAGATTAGTAGTACGATCGTGACATTCTTCCAGGGACTTTTGGGTACATCGAGCTACCCTGTGGTTGGTGATTTACGCCCTTTCGTGTCTAGGCGACTGACGGTTGAGATGGCTGAGCACATGGTCCGACCAGTGACAGATTCGGAGATACATGATGTTCTATTTGCTTTCGAGGATGATAGAGCCCCGGGGCCCGATGGTTACTCTTCGGCCTTCTTCAAACAAGCCTGGCCGGTGATTAAATTTGAGTGTCTCGCGGCCATTTCGGATTTCTTCCGTACCGGCAAGCTTGTTCGAGCTGTGAACTCAACGATTCTTTCGCTTATACCGAAGGTTGCTGTCCCGAAGCATCCTAAGGACTTTCGCCCCATCTCGTGCTGCAATGTGCTGTACAAGGTGATTGCGAAAATTATTTCAAATCGTATGAGTGACAGTATGGAATTTTTTGTGGACATATCACAGACGGCTTTTGTCCCTGGCAGACGCATCGGGGATAATATCCTCCTTGCCCAGGAGATCATGCAGGGATACGGGAAAACGGGATTGCCAGCTAGATGTGTGCTAAAAGTCGATCTGATGAAGGCCTATGACACAGTTGAGTGGAGTTTTGTGAGAGCATCGTTGGAGACTATGGGATTCCACCAGGTGTTTATCGGTTGGATTATGGAGTGTCTATCTACTCCAGCGTATTCGGTGAACATTAATGGTTCAGCCGAGGGATATTTCAGAGGAGCCAGGGGATTGAGGCAAGGGGACCCGATGTCACCCTTTCTTTTTGTCCTTGTGATGGAAGTCCTACACGGGATTCTGGAGTGGCACATTCAGAATGAGCCGGAGTCTCAGTTCCACTGGAGATGTGAGAGGACCCGCACCTACATGCTGAGTTTTGCAGATGACCTGCTCCTCGCTTGCCATGCAGATCCTATCTCTATTGACACGCTCAGACGGGGAGTGCAACTTTTCTCAGTTTACTCGGGTCTACATGCGAATGTAGACAAGAGTAACATATATCTCTCTTGGACGGCACAGGAGGATGCGTCGGTTATGCAGACTGTGTTTGATTTTCCAGTTGGTACTCTTCCGGTGAGGTACGTACTTGGGAGTCCCGTTGATCTCTTCTCAGTTGAGGATCAGAGATTGCACACCACTGCTCCGGAAGATTGATGATAGACTGGGTTCATGGACCTCGCGATCCCTTTCGTATGCTGGGCGAGTCCAGCTGATTCGCTCGGTGCCCGGCACTCTTCATATATACTAGGCTAGTGTGTTCATACTCCCGCAGGGGGTCATTCAGGAGATTTAGAAGCGTCTGAGGAGATTTTTGTGGTATGGGACGGGTACTCGGGGGTATGCGAAGGTTCGATGGACAGATGTTTGCCGACCTGCCAGAGAGGGAGGATTAGGGATTCGGGACCTTACTGCTCAGAATCGGGCCCTTATGACTAGACATATTTGGGCGATTCTGAGTCGAGATCCGGAGTCCGTTTGGGTTAGTTGGATTCAAGCGAATCGACTGAGGAGGCATTCGTTTTGGAGTGCGAAGAGTCCTAGGGCCTGCTCTTGGAGTTGGAGACATCTCCTAAAGCTTAGGCCTGATGTTCTATCGGCTATCCAGTTCCAGATTGGAGATGGGTCGCAGTTGTATCTGTGGAGGGACCCTTGGCACACCTTGGGTCGGTTAGAGGAGGTGTGTCCGATGGGACCAAATTTGACTGGACTACAGATAGCCTCGCCTCTCAGCTCAGTTATTGTTGATGGGGAGTGGCAGTGGCCAGTTGACTTTGCTGAGGAGTTCGTTAGTCTTATGGAGTTGCTTCTGGCGATAGGTCAGGGGAGAGATATCTTACGGTGGAGGCTGCATAGGTCTGGGAGTTACACTTCTGCCTCAATCTATTCACTTTTCCGCCCTGAGGGAGTCAGGGTTCCGTGGGCAGGTCTCCTTGGTGGACCTGGGTGTATACCGAGGCACTACTTCAGTCTTTGGCTTGCTATCCGTGGTCGTCTGCCGACGCGTGATTGTTGGGATATGTCCTTCGATCCTACGTGTTCAATCGATAAAGTCATAAGGTCGTCTATGGATGTTAAATGATTATTCGATAATATTAATTGTTGGGAACAATATAATATTGATCGATAAATCATACCTACAGGGTCACACACGAGTCGGAATTAAGTTGCTTGTTATATTGATTTAGAATCAATACGTATGGATTTTCACATGCATAGGATGCATGGCATGCATGGCTTGCATGGATGCATGTCACATGGTGTGACATGTCATGCCAAACAAGCAAGGGGACCACATCTAATGCCATTTGGCATGGTGATGTGGAAATGACCCTTCACCTCCCCATTATCCACCATTACTTGTGCATTATGATGCACATTAAGGTGGGGGTTACAAGGGAGGTTAATGGTGATCAATATAGTGATGAAAACATGTGTTTTTCACACAACTTTTGATCAGCCACGAAATTCCACACAAGAAGAGAGAAAAGAGTGAGAGAATCACTCAAGAACAAGCAAGCAAGTTCAATTCCGGGTTCGTGTGCAACACGTAGAGGCCGGGCCATTTGTGCGGCTTCAACATCCGGACGATCTAAAGGAGTGACGAGGTCATTCATAAGAAGAGCTTCGAGAGACTGATCCATTTGAGGTGGTTCAATCGACTCAACACCACCTCAACGACATCAACGAATCACTTCGTCACCAAAAGTAAGATTTCGTTGATATCTCTCTCTATATATATATTGGATGTATATATATATATAAATATATGTGTGTCTATACATATTTGTGTGCACTAAGATCATAGCATAGTAGATCTATTGCTTTACACGCTTCCGCACACACGGTATATCGATCGGATCGGAATACCGAAAACCTACAATTGGTATCAGAGCCTAGGGCTCGTGCACACTTTTGTGTTGGACACAATATGTTTAAATCAACATAAATGGCTTAATTGTGATTATGTTATTATGTGTTTAGATATAAGGCCGGCCACCGTTAGTGGTCGGGTGAATGAAATTGTCGTTTTTTACGTACGATTGGCCATAGTTTTGGAGGGCTGCGTCCCTTGGAATCTTTTGTAATAGATAAGTTTTTTCTATTCAAAAATGTATTGTTCAATGTGTAAAAAATGGATTGAATCCATGGATCGACATTGGATATCGGCTCTCCGGCGAAAACGAGAAGAAACGAAGCAAAACGAAGCGAAACGGGCAAAAACCGGGCTGCTGGAGCAAAACGGCGGGCGCCGTTTGTGCTCCGGCGGGCGCCGAATGGATTCGGCGGGCGCCGTTTTGGAAACGGCGACCGCCGAAAGGCTGATTTAGGTTCTGCCCCTTCTGTACCCTTTTGGCGGGCGCCGTTTTGGAAACGGCGACCGCCGGAGGTGTTCGGCGACCGCCATTTGTGAAACGGCGGGCGCCGTTCGTGGTTTTTGGGGTACGGACTAAGGTTGACCTAAATCGGCGGGCGCGGAACTGAAACGGCGGGCGTGGACCAGTCCAGAAGATGTTCAAGGCCTATTTTAATGCTTTTAATCTTTTCGTTTGAGAGTTGTGAGGTTCTAGGGGCCTTTCGATTACGTATTTAATTGCTTTGCTAGTTATAGGATGTTTTATGTTATAAATGTTCAACTTACATATAAACACCTATGCATGCAAGTTCCCAAAATAATGAGTATAATGTCTTGTCCAAAAACATCACACTCATGAAGCCCTCGATCATAAGTTGGTAGGTCCGCCTCAGCGGGGTACTACTTGTTATCTTGGGATAAGTGGGAGTAAAGGTTAGACCTTTACATGTGAGTTTGGTTTTCTCATCGATAGATCCACTGCAGGCGTGGCTATCGAGACATGAGATGAGAATGGGACTCTCATCGACCGAGAGTGACATTAGATGTCATTGACATGGAATGTCTACCTATCTTGGACTTCTTAAGTGCGGACTCAGTCGGCTTAAGAATTTGCAAGATGAGGGTCTTGGGATTGTTTTGTTCAAGGGAACAAAGATATTAGATATCGATTGAACAAAATGGAATAAATAAGTAGCTTGTTAGACAACCTTATTTGTTTACCGCTTTGTGAATGTTTACATACTTTATTTATCTTTCTTTTGTAGTTTATCATGTTAATTTCAACTCGATTCAAGTTTGGTTCAATTCTTGATTATGAAAAATTGAACAACATAAATTTTCTTGATTCACAACGTAATTTGAGAATGGTCCTCAAATACGAAGACAATGAAAATGTGTTAAATGACCACATCCTAAGATATCATTGAACAACTCAATAGCATGTTCGGGGAATATGCTAAGATTGAGCGGTTCGGTATGACCAGGGTAATCGCTTCAGCTAGGCTGGAAAAATGGAAATCTATGGAATCACATGTGCAACAAATGATTGGATTATTTGCTTCAAGTGACCGCCTAGATTTTTCCTATGATGATTATTTGGCAACCGATTTCATACTTCAATCTCATGATGGTTATAATGCCTTTAGGCTAAAATTTCCACATGAATGATTTGAAGAAATCGCTTCGTGAGCTCCAAGGGATGCTCAAGGCTGCTGAGCCGGCGATAGATAAGGACCCTAAGAGGAAAATTCTTATGATAGAGGATATGGTATTCAAAAGAGCATGGGCAAGAAGGCTACTAGGGTTCCTAGGGAATCTCAATGCGTCTACTGCAAAAGTGTTGGACACTACTTGCAAACATATAAAAAATTCATATTTTATTCAATTTCAAAACAAATGCCTAATTTGTCTTTCATTTGATGGATTATAAGGTTAGGATTATTTACACCTCGGGGAGTGATTTAATCCAAAACACTTAAGTTCATCAATGACACAAATTAGAGACTTTCGAGCCATTGGATGGCGTGAAACGATTGTCTGGTTGGCTCCCTCATATTTTATGAGAGATAGGGCTTCAATTGCATGATAATATCGCTGGTTAGAAAACTTCGATTTTTCACTTACGATTTATCACGTTTTGACATTGTATTAATTTTGAATGGGAAATTTGAATGAGAATCAATTATTGGAAATAATTGAATTTGCCCAAAGTTCAAAGAAGATGTGAAGAACGGGGTTGCTTCATCTTCAAGTATTAATGATATAGACATTAAACTTCACAAATTCTACTTCTTGGGTATTGGATGCCAAATGTGGTTCTCACATTTTTATGTGGAGGAACTACATAGAAGTATAAGTTTGGTGAATAGAGATGTCGATCTACAGGCAAGAAATGGAGCGAAGGTCGCTGCATTAGCCGTATGATCATATGATGTTGTTTTGCCTTAGGGCCTTGTTTTAGTATTATAACTATGTAATTTCGTACCTTCAATAAACAATGAATATTGGTTCAGTATTAGATACTGATGGATTAATTTTTCACTATTAAATAGTTTGGTAACTATTTTAATTGTGAATTATTCTTTGTTTTGGTACGATTATTATATTGTTTATGTATACTTTAAACTTGACAAATCATATATATCATTAAGACCAAAGGCCAAATCGAATAAGTATCGATGAGACATAACTGAAACATTGTTGATTAGATCAAATCAAAATCTAAACATGTAACGAAACTTCTTTTAGAAGGAATTTTAGAATCATTTGACTTGGAGTCATTTGATACATGTGAATGATGTGTGATTGAAAAGATAACAATGTCATCTTTCTTGGAGAAAGGAGAACATGTGAGTAATTAGGGATGATCCATACTGATGTATGTGGAACCTATTAGTTCACAAGCACATGAAGGTTATATTTCGGAAAAGAGAAAACAAACTATATTAGATATAGTTCGACCATTCGATGAGAGGTCTAAATGAACTACTGGTCTCTTTTGGGAACACACAATTCTAGACTTCAACTTATACACTGAATAGGACGCTGTCAAAAGCTGTTGATAAGACACCATACTAGGTATGGAAAGGGAGGGTCCCTAAATTATTTTCATCAAGATTTGAGGTTCTAAAAGCTTCTCTGACGAGATTTATCTCTATAAAGCTTGAACTCAAATGGGATAAAAGTTTCCTTATGGTATGTCCATAAGAAACTCGAGGGTACAACTTCTACGATCTATTTGAGAACAATATTTTTGTTGCTCGAGATAGTGATTTTCTTGAAAAGAGTTATCTTTCCTAGAAAGTCAGTGGGAGCTTGGTTGTCTTGAACGAGGTTCAAGTGGAACAACTAATGATGAATTTCAAAACTGGGTTGAGAGTATTCTTATGGTTTTGGAAACCATACCAGCCCTCGTAGGTCCAGAAATGCATAGATCTCTATTATTCAAATACTTAGATATTGTGAACAATGAGAGATATGAATTCATGCTTTTGGAAAGCGATGAACCTTCGACCTATATTCATGCTATGACGAGTCCAGCTACTTAAAATTGGCATGGTGCCATGAAATCTGAGATGATATCAATATCTGATAATCAAGTTTTGAACTTGATATATTTGCATCACGGGGTTAGACCCAATGAATGCTAATAGATTTTTAAGATCTAAACAGACAGATGGAAAACCTAGGGTTTTCAAAGCAAGGTTGATGGTAAAAGTTTTATTCACGAGGTGGATTATGGAAAAACTTTCACCAGTTGCTTTGATTAAATCATTCAGATTATCTTAGCCATTGCTACTCATCTTGATAATGAGTTATGGTAATATTGGATGCTAAAACTAACTTCTTGAATTGGATTCTAGAAGAGAATGTGTTTTGACACAGCCAAAGAGTTTTATCGATCCTAATAAGGCTGAGAAATTATGCAATCTTATAATTCCATTATGGAATAAAGCAAAGCATATCGGAGTAGCAGTCTTCAGTTCAATGAATCCATACTGGGTTTTGGATTTCAGAGGAACTCGTAATTGTTTTACAAGAAGAACAGTGGGAGTTACGTTGTATACGTTGTGTTGTATGTCGATGACATACTCCTTATTGGAAACAATGTTTCTATGCTTAATTCTATTAAAGAATGGCTTGGAAATTGTTTTCAATAAAGGATCTTGGAGATGCACAGTACATATTGGGCATCAAGATCTGTCGGAACAGATCGAAAATGATGTTTGGACTTAGTCAAGTGACCTATATTAATAAGGTACTTGATAAGTTCAGAATGAAAGACGCCAAAAAGGGTCTCATTCCAATGAGTCATGGCACATCTCTTAGCAAGATGCAAGGCCCTACGGGACTTGATGAGCAAAAGAGGATGGAAAACATTCCTTATGCTTCGGCAATAGGGTCTATAATGTACGCCATGATATGTACACGACCGGACGTATCGTATGCTTTGAGCATGACGAGTCAGTTTCAAGGAAATCCAGGTGAGGCGCATTAGACTGCGGCCAATAATATTCTTATGTACCTTAGATGGACTAAAGAATATTTTGTTGTCTTTGGAAGACAAAAAAGAGTTGATATTAACAAGCTGTTTTAATGCTAACTTCAAAACAGACTAAGATAATTTCCGATTTTAATCTGGTTATATCTTTTGTCTGGTTAGAGGTGAAATTTGTTGGAATAGTTCCATGCAATGCAATATAGCTGATTAAACTACAGAAGCTGAGCACAGTATTGCATTGGATGCAATAATGTTGGCAGTTAAGATTTGAAAGTTCTTGAATGAACTAGGTGGCGTAACTAGCTCAGCCCATCCGATAGTTCTCTATTTATAGTAGAGTTATCGCGCAAGCCAATGAGCTAGGAAGCACAGCAAGTCTAAAACTGGTGCTCAGGAAGTTCCACATTATCTGGGAGATAGTTTTGTGGAGACATCAAGATAATAAAGTTGCAACTTTTGGTAAGGTTGCAAACCCGTTTTCTAAACCTCTCTAGCAGTTTAAGCTTGAAGCTTTCACGACTGCAATAGATATCAGACATCTTAGAGATGGGTTGTGATTTCTATTACTGTATTAGATACTTTTGGAGATTTGGTAAACATTTACTCATATGTATAATACATATTTCTTCATATAAATATGGTTTAATTTATATGAATTGTCCAAATGATTAAGTGATATCAATTGGGTTATGAGGTCGACTTACCGCATAATGAAGTCCCAATAGTTGAACTGATATACTTGAATCATATGATTGTTCCTGGTTCGTATCATCGAGTACGGACAAACCGATAATACAATGAACTAGATTGCAATGTGTACTATAGCGCCACTTCATGGGCTAGTGACGTGGGACGTCAAGTACAGTTGCATAGATATTAGTTGGGAGCTAATGATCGAACAGACCCGACTGAAATAGTATTTGAGATTTCGAGTCATAATACTATTTCATTGACTGTAGAGCAATTTCCTCTGACCTGAGTAGTCCAGAGTGATTCCATTGTGAAATGGTGTACTTTGATGCAAGTAAACGCCTTTCGTAAAAGGAGGTTATAAAACTTGTTATTAGGTATATCAGGAAGCAAGTGGGAGAGCTTGGATTGACAAGATGGGATTGTCCTCCATTTTATAATGGGATACATGTCTTACCGGCCACTTGGAGAGTCGAGACTGTGGAAAATACGTGGCCACGTCCAGATTCGTATCATAGTGATAAATCTGGTTTTACAGTCTGTCTCAAAGTCCAAGAAAGGTTTGAACCGATTGAGGATGACTCGAGTCTTGCCTCAAGTTCAAACTTAGACATAAAGTGACAACAGGAAGTTGGCAGCACACTGGCTCTGAAGGCCAAGTGGGAGATTGTTGGGATATGTCCTTCGATCCTACGTGTTCAATCGATAAAGTCATAAGGTCGTCTATGGATGTTAAATGATTATTCGATAATATTAATTGTTGGGAACAATATAATATTGATCGATAAATCATACCTACAGGGTCACACACGAGTCGGAATTAAGTTGCTTGTTATATTGATTTAGAATCAATACGTATGGATTTTCACATGCATAGGATGCATGGCATGCATGAGATGCATGGCTTGCATGGATGCATGTCACATGGTGTGACATGTCATGCCAAACAAGCAAGGGGACCACATCTAATGCCATTTGGCATGGTGATGTGGAAATGACCCTTCACCTCCCCATTATCCACCATTACTTGTGCATTATGATGCACATTAAGGTGGGGGTTACAAGGGAGGTTAATGGTGATCAATATAGTGATGAAAACATGTGTTTTTCACACAACTTTTGATCAGCCACGAAATTCCACACAAGAAGAGAGAAAAGAGTGAGAGAATCACTCAAGAACAAGCAAGCAAGTTCAATTCCGGGTTCGTGTGCAACACGTAGAGGCCGGGCCATTTGTGCGGCTTCAACATCCGGACGATCTAAAGGAGTGACGAGGTCATTCATAAGAAGAGCTTCGAGAGACTGATCCATTTGAGGTGGTTCAATCGACTCAACACCACCTCAACGACATCAACGAATCACTTCGTCACCAAAAGTAAGATTTCGTTGATATCTCTCTATATATATATATTGGATGTATATATATATATAAATATATGTGTGTCTATACATATTTGTGTGCACTAAGATCATAGCATAGTAGATCTATTGCTTTACACGCTTCCGCACACACGGTATATCGATCGGATCGGAATACCGAAAACCTACAGTGATAAGCCGTGGATTGATCGGGGGATGATTCATGCGTTTTGTGTGGAGGAGAGAGTAGAGAGACGCATTCCCATCTTTTCTTTGAGTGCACTTTTTCACAGGATTGCTTGAGCAGTGCTGGGAGGGAAGTTACTGGGTTCATATGGCCACGTGGCAGTTGGGAGTGTGCTGTACTCCGTGCTGCTAGACGGTGGCGTGGGAAGCATTGGATATCATGTACCTATCGTGGTCTTCTCGCTGCCCTGATTTATTTTATATGGCAGGAGAGGAATACGCGTATCTGGGAAGCGCGCTCGGAGTCGGCAGAGGAGGTGGCTATCAGGGCTATATCCATTATGAGGGATCGGATCGCTTCGCTACGACTACCAGATTCACTTCAGGCGAGGGCTTTGAGCCGAGTGTGGCATATCGCGTGGTAGGAGTGTCATGTTTTTTTATTTTTGGAGTTGCTGAGAGCTAGTCTGTTAGCTCGCTTATGCGGTAGGATTTTCCTATGCGTTGTACTGTATCTCCAACTTTTTTTTTATTTTTTATTTTTTTATATGATATTGACCGTTAACAAAAAAAAGATATATATTTGCATGTGAATATTTTGTAATGCCCTTACTTTTAATTAATAAATTTTAAATAAAAAAATAAAAAGTGTCATTACACCACTGTTTCACAACGACATACTACTATGACACAATAAACTTCACCATTTTAGAGTGACATATCACTGTGACACAATGTGCCTTAGGTTCCTCATTTGTTATGTTTCATTTAATTTTAATTATTTTAAAAAGAAAATAACAAGAGGTGAGGTAAGGTGAAGCATGTATCAAAATTCTAAACAACTGAATTGAATAAAATAATGCAGTACATTGTTTAGTAGTAGTATTTGTAAATGAAACTTGTGACTGAATGTCCGCAAAGAAGGGGTGAGTAGAAAGAGACATGAGGTGAGGAGATATTGTCGGGAATTTGGAGCTGTCGATAACTCACATCTGGATATCCCTCATCATCATCATCCTCTCACTCAAATCACACCTTTAATTTTCCTCACATTTAATTTACCAATAATAACAATAATAATAATAATGTACATGTAAATATACATCTTAATTTTTAGTTTCTTCCGATCGATTAAAGGAATGGCGAAGGAGTACAGCGGGTCCCCGAAGCCCCATCAGCTGAACAACATGAAACGAAAACGGCTCAGTTACATCCTCGGCGTGAGCGCTCTCTGCGTGGTCTTCTACGTCCTGGGCGCGTGGCAAGGCCGATCCCCCACTCGCTCCTCCGACTTCTCCTCCAAAGTCGGCTGCGACGAAATCGATTCCTCCTCCTCCTCCGGATCCATGATGCCGGAAAAGCTGGACTTCGAGAGCCACCACCAGCTGGTAGTCAACAGCTCCGAGCAGATGGAGAAGTTTCCGGCGTGCGAGATGAAGTACAGCGAGTACACCCCTTGCGAGGACCAGCAGCGTGGTCGGAAGTTCGAGCGTGACATGCTCAAGTACCGCGAGCGGCACTGCCCGAGCAAGGAGGAGCTCCTTCGCTGCCTGATCCCTCCCCCGCCAAATTACAAGTCCCCATTCAAGTGGCCACAGAGCAGAGACTACGCCTGGTACGCCAACATCCCCCACAAGGAGCTCAGCATCGAGAAAGCCGTCCAGAACTGGATCCAGGTCGAAGGGGACCGCTTTCGATTCCCCGGGGGCGGGACCATGTTCCCACGCGGGGCCGACGCATACATCGACGACATCAACGCCCTCATCCCTCTCACCGACGGCACCATTCGCACCGCCATCGATACCGGATGCGGAGTAAGTGTTGTGTAGTTCGAGATATGTTAACTGAATCGTGTTTAGTTATTGGTTTTCATCTTCTGTTTTTCGACTTATGGCAGGTGGCTAGTTGGGGTGCTTACCTACTTAAGAGAGATATCATAGCAATGTCTTTCGCTCCAAGGGACACGCACGAAGCGCAGGTGTGGTTTGCGTTGGAACGAGGCGTTCCGGCGATGATTGGCATTCTAGGTTCGCGGAGGCTTCCGTATCCCGCTCGGGCCTTCGACATGGCTCACTGCTCTCGTTGCCTTATCCCGTGGTTCAATTACGGTATAAAATTACACTCTCTCTCTCTCTCTCGTGTATGTATGCTGTTGTTGTCGAAGATACGTGTATATTTTAGCTGTTTTCGATTGTTGTTTGCAGATGGGTTGTATCTGATGGAAGTCGACAGAGTCCTACGTCCTGGCGGGTACTGGATACTGTCCGGCCCTCCGATCCGATGGGCCAAGTACTGGCAAGGCTGGGAGCGAACGAAAGACGACTTGAAGCAGGAGCAGGACTCGATCGAGGAGGTAGCGAAAAAGCTCTGCTGGAAGAAAGTCGTGGAGAAGGGCGACTTGGCCATCTGGCAAAAGCCGACGAATCACGCCGAGTGCCTCGAGCGAAAGTCGACCCACATGTGCAAATCGGGCAACCCCGATTCGGCTTGGTACAAAGAGCTCGAGAAATGCATCACCCCGCTGCCCGAGGTGACCGAGGGCAGCGAGGTCGCGGGCGGGGCCCTCAAGAAATGGCCCGAGCGGGCCTTCTCGGTCCCGCCGAGGATAACCAGCGGGTCGGTCGCGGGAGTGACTGCAAAGGAATTCCAAGAGGACAACCAGATTTGGAAAGAGCGAGTCTCGTACTACAAGAACTTAGTCAGCCAGCTGCAGAGAGGGCTGATCCGGAACGTGATGGACATGAACGCAAACCTAGGAGGATTCGCGGCTGCCTTGACTAAGTACCCTGTCTGGGTGATGAATGTGGTCCCCACCATTTCGCACCCGGACACGCTCGGGGTCGTGTACGAGCGAGGGTTCGTCGGGGCCTACATGGATTGGTGCGAGGCTTTCTCGACTTATCCGAGGACTTACGACCTCATACATGCTGGAGGAGTCTTCACTTTGTACCAAGACAGGTATAAGACAAAATTTTCATTGAAATATTACCAAGTTTTTTTCTCACTTGATTCTGTTGTTGTCTTGTGGAATTAGGTGTGACATTACTTATATTTTGCTGGAGATGGATCGGATACTGAGGCCGGAGGGGACGGTGATATTCCGAGATATGGTGGAGGTTTTGATTAAGGTGAAGAGCATCACGGATGGGATGAGATGGGAGAGTAGGATCGTTGATCACGAGAGTGGACCGTTTAATGCGGAGAAAATTCTTGTTGCCACCAAGACTTACTGGACCTCTGAATCTAACCAAGGCCTGCAGTAGTTCAATCATACTCTCCTAATTACTCTTTTTTACTAGTATGTTGTTTTCTCAGTATTGTTTTTTATAGTACAAATAATCTCTGATTTTTTTTCTTCTGGTTTAACAAATAATGCTCTTGCATTTTGAGTTCTGTTAGATTGTTGTTCAATAAATAACCTAAAGCTAAAACTGCGCGACTATACAAAGGAATATTCGAAAAGCTGTAATCGCTAACGATGAAAAATCGACTTATAGCTCTGGATCAAAAGTTGGGAATTACTACTATATATGTTTTTCAAGCTTAATTTAATTCATTTTCAAAAGACAATGAAACATAGTAGTAATTTATAGTCCATAGAATTAAGTACTAACAACAATTAGATTGCTATTTTCACATCTTGTAGCTTTTGTTGTTGATGCCTTGATGGAACAACGTGATATTGGTTCAGTAACGACCTCAATCGAATTATTTGGTCTCAGGGGTTATTTTCATCAAGAGGTATACTGAAGAATTAGTCTCGTGCTAGCAGAAAATAAGAGTGCAGAAAATAAGAGTTTATCAGAAGTCTTTGTGGAAAATTAGTGAAAAATTAATATAGAGGTTGTTGAAGCATCAAAGTCACAATCAAGAACTCAAAGCTTAATGAATGAATTCATGTGTATTTTATTAGTATGATTATTCATAATTCAGAATTCAGAATGCAGACGATTCTAATTAACAACCAACACGTACAAGGCACAACCTAACCATCCAACAACAACATTCAAAATTAGAAAAACAAAATTAAAAATAAATTAAAAATGAAAATTTCAAAATACCTAAAAAAAAATTGGGGGGAAATGGATCGATCGATGGAACAATCTAACCCCAAGAGTTATCAAAAGCAGCGGAAGTGATCGCCGCGGCGAATTCCTGGAAGCTAATCCTCCCGTCGCCGTCGGTATCGGCTTCCTTGATCATCCAGGTGAGCTCATCCGCCGTGAGCGCGTGTCCCAGCCGCGCCATCGAGTGAGCCAGCTCGGCCGCCGTGATGAACCCGTTCCCGTCCGTGTCAAACGTCTTGAAAAGGTGCTTCAATTGTTCCTCCGTGTACGGCGATTTCGCCGGGAGGAGCTCCGGCGCGACCAGGGCGACGAACTCCGAGAACTCGACGAGGCCGTTGTTGTTGGTGTCGGCTTTCTGGATGAGCGCGTCGATCTGGTCTGGGCTCGGCTTGAGGCCGAGGGAACGGAGGAGGGAGCCGAGCTCGAGCTCGGTGAGGCTGCCGTCGTTGTTGCGGTCGAAAGATCGGAAAATGTCGCGCAGCTCGGCCAACTGCTCGTCGTCTAACTTGTCGGTGGACATGGCCTGATGGGGGAAATTCTTACGGTTGGGAATTTGGTAAATTAATTAATGATCCACAAAGAAAGAAGGGGAATGGTGAGTGCCGCTGATCATTCGGATCTCGGAGGACAAATGTACTCATTCTAACCGTTTACTTTCAAGGCATTTATAATTTAATTTATTATAATTATTATTATAGTGGTTAGGTAAACAAATAGGATTGAGGGGGCGTGCAGTGCGTACCATAAGCAGTGTAAGATCTCACCGTTAATTGTGCAAGTATCAAATCTCACCGTTAGTTATGCAACTTCAATATATCAGTTAATTAAACTTTATTTTGCGTAAATTTTTTAAGATTTTTTTATTTTAATTTTATATGAAATAAAATATTCTGTAATTCACAATAAAAGTACATTAAATTATCGATTATCATTTAAAATAAAAAAATAAATATATATATAATATTTTCATTATTTTTATTTCTATTAATGTTACAATAATTTATTATTATGATAAATTTTATTAATTTTATAAGATATGGTTAATGTTTTTCTTAATATGTTTTATTTTTATTATAAATAAAATTTACTGTTTATATAAAATATAATTTTATTTTTAATGATAATTAATAATTTAATCTATTTTTATTATAAATTTTATTATATTTTATTTTATATAAAATTGAAGTCAAAATAAAAGAAATTTTAAAATAAAATTAATCGAAAATAAAATAAACAAAAAAATTTCAAAATAAAGTTTATCCAAAATAAAATAAACAAAAAAAATCTCAAATTTTCAAAATAAAATTTACGCAAAATAAAATAAACAAGAAAATCTCAAAATAAAGTTTGCGCAAAATAAAGTTAATAAAGTTTAAGTTAACGGTCAGATATTGAAGTTACACGATTAACGGGTGAGATTTTACACTGCTTATGGTGCAGTGCAAATACGCATTGCACGCCCCCTCAATCCAAACAAATACACCTTCTCATAATAATACAAATGTTTATTCGCTAAACATTAAAAAAATTATTTTTTGTTATAAACTCAAAAGGAATTGATAGAACAATAAATTAGAATAAGAGAAAAAACATGAGTGAAGAATAAAATTGTTATGAAAGACCCTTTTATATAGGATACAAAGTAGAGTTTCTGTACTCTTTTTCCAATAAAAATTATTGGTGATCAATCAATCTCATTAAAACCAAACTTGTAACTAATAAAACCATATAGGAAAAACTTAGTTATTCAAATATAAATTTTTGTCTTCAGGACACAACCTTCGAATTGTCGAGTTTCACATTCATTTTTATTATTATATATTTTTCGTCCTTCAGAAACATGCCTTTACTAGACATCTATATTGACTAGAGCATTTACAATTGCTATAACCGGCCGGTAACTCTTCAGGAGTATATTAGATGCGTCTAATGTCGAATATACAATCCTTGACAAATGAACAATAATGCGAACTTCAATTCACAATCATTTGAACTTCAGGTTAAATATCTCACTTTATCTCGAAACCAAACTCATATGGAACATTTTCCTATTATCGAGTGATGTACATGCCTCGTTAAAACCTCGTTATAAAACCCTGTAGGAAAAAATACTCGAGGAAAAAGAGTACACGACATTCACATTTATATTGTGGTGATTGTCTCGTTAAAAACCTTTAACTAAGAAAACCCAATGGGAAAAATTTAGTAGAGGAAAAAAGAGTACAATCACTGGTCTTCGAGACCAATCAATGGTCTTCGGGACCTTATCTTCAATATCATTTTTGTCTATAATGACATATGTAATATGATATTGTACATGTTCTGATTTTCATTTCCTTTCATTTTAGGAATCTTAAAATCCATCCAGGATTTTCATGTATGTACCTTTCTAATGACTTCTACATTGTCAAACCATACATTCGATGCATATATCTATCGTTGTTGCTGCCATAAATATTAAGTAGCGGAACTTAATGTCATCTTTCAAAAATATTTGATTAACATCGAGTTTCTGCGAAAAACTCTTGAGCAACTAATCTCGCTTTTATTTCTCACCACATCATTGCTCGTTTTTCGTACGAACACCCACATATATCCTTCTGGGATAATATTTTGAGGTGTGTACTATAGAGTCAAAATATACATTTATTCAGCGAGACATGCTCAACCTCAATTGCTCATTTCTATTTCTTTGAGTGCTGCCGACACACTATTATTGATTTAAGTTTTGGATCCAAATTTTCTATAGCAACTCTTGAGGCAAATATGTCGTTAACGACTTTTTCCATGTTGATGACAATTCATTCTATCAACCAAATCTTTCATCATTTCCCAAAATATATAATTTGGTTGTTCCACAATCCCACGATTTTCTATTATCATGTGCACATGCTTTTCCAATGGGATTTCCATCTAACTCTCTTCAGGAGATTTTGAGGGTGACTTTATTTCTTTGTTTTTCCGCGGATTTATTTTATATCTTAAGATCGATCTACTACGCTTCAGACGTTTATTAGAATCAACATTTGAGTTAATCTCTTTGGTATTTGAACTCTTATAGTTCATTTATCACAAATATATGTGATTTTGTCATACCTTCATTAATTTGTAAATGAATTTGGCAGATTACTTGCTGAATATTACAAGTCACTTATTTTCATGAACTTCAGGTTCAATTGATTCGTGCGTGGATCAAGAATTGAAGATCTTTTTCATTCAATGAAATTTCTCGGCATTTATATCTTTTATATATTCTTATCTTCCCCTAATGCCGGGAAATGATCTTCCTTAAATATGCAAACCATCGTAATTGCTATAAACCGATCTTCTGGATCACGATCTTCTGGATCGTGGGCTCGAGATATTTAATATACCTTATTTTCGATTATGCTCGTTCATAAAAATACGCTTTAGTGGTGATATGAATATAAGCTGCATATTAATTCGCAGATGGAAAATGTTTGATTCATTTCCACGCATAATCATTCATGATATGCATCATTTTCATGTTTAACTACATTTGTAGTACTCGTAGGGATAATTAGTAAAGCTCTTGCGGAGCCCACTCTTAATATGCCATAATTTGCATAACAGTATCTTTATCAATTATCCTTCGAGGATACATTATCTTTACGAATGATCCTTCGGGGATCAAAATAAATCATATATACTTTTCTCAGAAATTACATTTAATTGGAATCGACTTTTTCGATATTCCATGAGTACTCACATAATAATATACATTTGTTCTCGATTTCCAAAAAATATCCTTCAGGATAATTCATACGTAATCATTGTTTCAACAAGAACAATGGTGTTTCACTATGATTGTCATGATATAACTTTATTAAAAATCATTTAATGTTTAGACTTTGCTTCTTCGGGAGCAATTTAATATTCTTTCAAGAATATTTTGAACATCAATATCGATTTAAAAATATAAAGTTTAATTGCTACACCAGAAGCAATTTGATTTGATATTTCTGCGGGAATATCTTATCATGATATTTTCGAAGAACATTTAAAATTTAATTTTGATATTTAATCATGAATATCATATTATAATGTTTTTCGGGAACATATAAAACTTATTGCTACTACGTGAGCAATTTAATTTGATATATATCGAATAATATCAAATCATGATATTCTTCCAGGACGATCAATATAATATATAAACCAGAGTTTATATTCTGATGAACATTCAATTTAATTGATATATTAAGAATAATTGATTTGATATTACTTCATGATATCAAATTATAATGCCGACTCAAAATTGTGAGTTCCGCTTCATACCACGTTTTGGTAGTACGACCAACTTCGGGTGATCGTATCTTTCTTTTAAATCTTTCCACAAAGCTATAGTACGAACAACTTCGGGTGATCGTATATTTCTTTTACGGTGAATTTTCAAAAATATTATTCGAGATTATTAGTATATAATCATAATCAATTTGATATTGATATTTCTACAAGATTATCATATCACGATGTTCTTCAGGAACATTAATATTTCTTCGAGAATATCATGTCACATTGTTCTTCAGGAACATTAAAAACTTTAATTGATTTATTAAACATAATTCATTTGATATTACTTCAAAAGTATCATATTATAATGTTTTTCGAGAACATATGATATTACTTCAGGAATATCAGATTATAATGTTTTTCGAGAACATATGATATTACTTCAGAAATATCAGATTATAATGTTTTTCGAGAACATTTGAATTAAGAAGAAGGGACGAGAAGTAGATATATTTATAATTATTAATGAATATAAACAAACATATAAATTCTTGCCTTAGAGTTCGGATCATGGATGTTGATGTGTTTGTTTTTGTGTGCTTTTTCGCATGTTTTCCGTGTGTCGTCGTGTGTAGATTCGTGTCGTTTCTTGATTATTTCTCTTGGCTTGGTGCATTTTATGTGTTTGTGTAGTGTGTAGGAACTATTGGTGCTATTATCGACTTTTGGAATTATTTTGGAGTTGACGAGCCGAGTAGACGAGACGACGAGCCACGGGAGCTACCTTTCCAGGCAGGCGGCCGCTACCCCCCCCCAAGCGGCCGCGCCGTTGCTCCAGCAGGTGGGTTCGGGAAGGAGAGCAGGCGGCCGCTACCCCCCCCGAGCGGCCGCGCCGGGCTCCAGCAGATTGGTCCTGGAATGGGAGCAGGCGGCCGCTACCCCCCCAAAGCGGCCGCGCCGCTGTGCTGAGTGAAGTTCCTGGATGTTGGGGCAAGCGGCCGCTTGACCCCCCTAGCGGCCGCTTGGTCCCCCGTTTTCTGAAGCGTTTGACTTCTGTTGACCGACGCGATTTGTACTTGAATAGGTTTTACCCTATCGAAACTCACTTTTCATTCTCTGATTTTGTACGCACGTTTTCTTGGACTTAGACTCGGTTCCCTAGGAAGATTTCATTCTCGTTTTCCTTGCTTTCAATTGGTGAACAAAAATCGGGGTTAGCACTCGATAGATGATTGTTTTTCGATTATTAATCTAGTAAGTTTTTCCTTTACGTCTTTTGTGTTCTTCTTTCGATTAGTGATTTATTGTTTATTTTATTATGAATTATTCTATGCTTAGTTGTTGTTTTCAATTATCGAGCATGATTAGCTAAATCGTTTACTAGGGGTAGGGAGAACCAATTCTTGAAATTAGGAATACGATTTTAGTTCGCCCATAAAGTGTTCGATTAAATGTCTGATAGATTTACAACTCACGTTTGAGGCTTTTAGACAATTACGTGATTGCGATTAATCAAACCACGTGTGAACCAACCGGCAACGGGCGTTCTACTCGTTTAATCGAACACGTGTGAACCAACCGGCAACGGGCGTTCTAGTCTATGCGAACTATTATCGAACTCCGAAATTGAGAATTGGGGATCCCGACTCTCTAGTTCATTCTCTTATTATTTCAAAAACCTTTTTTTTACTAGTACTCGTCTTTTCATTCTATTAGTTAGTTCGTAGTTTAAAACAAAACCAAAACAACTCAATGCATTATGCTATTTCATTTTCTCTTCTCCGTTGCAAATAAATAAATACTTTTACGCGCCAATAGTAGTGTTCCTCGAGACCGACTCGGGCGAGTTGTTTCGACAACTAGTTCGGTTATTTTTAATTGATTTTGGCGCTACGAAAACGACTTATCAATTTGGCGCCGTTGCCGGGGAACACTTTAGGCATTAGTATTAGTGTTTAAGTGTTTGCAACTTTCTTTTTTATTTTTATTTCTTTTGATATGATTATTATTTCTCCCACCGGTGCTTTTGATGTTTTTGTCAAGTGTTTGTGTAAGAAGTGATGAATTCATACAACAACTATGCATGGGAGTTTACAAGGCCTCAGACGAGCACATATTATGAGTCTTCACCATATGAGGAGACAACACAATTTGATCCTCACTCTCAGTCATACATTCCGAGAAGGCAACCATATTCCAATTGTTATTGGGATCAGCCTCAGGAACAATGGACTTCTCCGAATTTGACATACCCGCCACTATATTCGATGCAACCTGAGCCTCCATACAAGCCATCATTGGATGACGTTTTTCAGGATTTCATGCAGACGACCCAACAGATAATGAAATCAAATGAAGCGGCGATCAAAGCGGATGAAGTGGGAATATCCAGAAATATTGTTGCAAATTTGGCATACCCTCCACCGTATTCCATGCAACCAGAGCCTTCATACAAGCCATCTTTGGAGGACACTTTCCAAGATTTCATGCAGGTGGCTCAACAAGCCATGAAATCAAATGAAGCGGCAATAAAAGCAAATGAAGTACGATTGGCAGAAAATGTCGAAGCGGAAGCAAGGTCTAAGGTCATAGGAGACATGATCGATAAGATGTGCAATAAAATCGAGTGTGTACACGAGGAAGGAAATCTCCAAAGTGAATACAAATATGACGAAGTAGAACCGAATGAGGTTGAGGACAAAGTGGACCAGATACACCTCTATGACATTAATTTGGAGGAAGATGACGAAGAAGACACGATAGAGAGCATGGTGCTAGAGGAGATTACACCGAGAGTGTTGCATAAAGCCGAAGACACATACAAGTCGTCCATTCTACCTCCTAGACAACTAGAGCAAGTAACATTGAGTATCAATGTAGTAGTTGACAATCAAGAGGGGGTGCATTTACAAGAACGGGAGGCAACAATGCTAGATATCGGTCTTGAGTCTCAAAGTTCAAATACCAATGACACGAAAGACGATGGCAAAGAGATGATCGACCTTAAAAATGTTGAGGAGTCGAGACTTCCTCATGCTCATCACCCACCCAAACCGCATGATCAAGGTATTTTCAAATCTATTTGTGTCGTGGGTGAGGATAAAACATCTTCGGGTAAGGTTGATTACAATGAAGTTATTAGTTCTTTTGATGCCTACATTGTAAATTGTTTTTACATTTATGCTATTGATCTTTTGGCCGAGATGGTGTTCTTGCAGAAAAGTAGCTCGATATTTTTATTTCTCGGTGTTCAAGCCAAGCAAGAGAAGCATGTTGAAGATAGTGTGGGAATGATTAAGATACTCAAAAGCGATAAAGCAAAAGAATCACCTCCACCAATCCCCGGCAACGGCGCCAAATTGATAAGTCGTTTTCGTAGCGTCAAAATCAATTAAATTTAACCGAACTAATTGTCAAAACAATTCGCCCGAGTCGGTCTCGAGGAACACTACTATCGGCACGTATTTTTGTTTAATTGTTTGCAACGAGAAAGAGAAATAGAAATAGCATAATGCATGAATTGTTTTTGGTTTTGTTTTAAACTAAATAAATAGCAATGAATAAACGAGAGAGCAAAAATAAAATTCGAGTAAGTGAAATGATAAGGGCAAGGATTAGGGGTCGGGAATTCAATTCTCGATTTCGAAGTTTAATTTGAGTTTGCAAAAGTCATAAGGGAACGCCCGTTTCCGGTTGGCTCGATTATGGTTTGATCAATTCCACTTAATAATCAAAATGCTTTTTATCAAACACCTAGAGAGCGAGATCACACTAAACCTTTACTACCGAAAATCGAATCCCCTAACCCTAATCAAAATATTTAGCTACTCATACTATTAGTTGAAAAGCGATTCAATCTAGAATTTGTGAAGTTCATGACGAGATTTGAAAGAATAAAAGGATTGAATAAACTAACAAGCATACGAAATTAAAAGCAAGCAATTAAAAGAAAACAAACTATGAAAGAACTTACTACGATTAATTATTGAATCCAAGCACCTATCGGAAGCTAACCCCGATTTTTGCCAAACGTCGAAGAACAAGAAAAGACAAAGTCTAGCAATCTCTCGGGAACCGAGTTCTAGGTCTCTCCACGTGCGGGAATAAAAATCAGAATGAAAAGTGTGTTCGAAATAAGGTAAACCCCTATTCAAGTACAAAAGTCGACGGTCAAACAGAAAGTCAACACTCAGAAAAACGGGGGCCAAGCGGTCGCTTGGGGGGTCAAGCGGCCGCTTGCCCCAATATCCAGAATCCTTCAACTGCACAGCGGCGCGGCCGCTTGGGTAGGGTAGCGGCCGCCTGCTCTCCTTCCCGAGCCAATCTGCTGGAGCACCGGCGCGGCCGCTTGGGTGGGGTAGCGGCCGCTTGCCTGGAAAGGCAGCTCCCGTGGCTCGTCGTGTCGTCTACTCGGCTCGTCTACTCCAAATTACTTCCAAAAGTCGACAATAGCACCAAATGTTCCCTGCACACTACACCAACACATCAAACGCACCAAGCCAAGAGAGATACGCTAAATACGACACAAAACAAGAAACAACGACTCAAAACGACATACGAAAAACACACAAAATCACACACATCAACTCCCCCACACTTAGTTTCTTGCTTGTCCTCAAGCAAATGATCACGAGAGCACAACACGAATCAAACAATATGCCATTCAAATATTCAATCCCTCAAAAGTTACGAATAAACCCCCGGTGCGTACGGAAAAAGTAAACAAGCATAAACTTGACCCGAAATGACTAGAAGCTACAAAGATCAAAAGAGAGTCCTCACAAGTCACCACTCACCTTCCCTCGCTAAGATTCACTCTATTCTTTTACTCTCGAGAAGGGGCTCCACTCAAAATCGTACACAAGTGAAAGATACAAACAATGAATAACTTGTGCACTCAAGAAAGAAAATAAGCACAAATGGAACAAAGGATGAGCTTCAAATAATGTCATGTGCACCTAAGAACATCAACTAAACACGTACTCAAATCGTATTCTCCACTAATCAAAGTATGCCATCTCAAGAATCAAGGGAGGTCGATAATTCGGGTGTAACGGGGCTCGGCTAAGGGTATTCGGGATTATTTGGGATAAAGTGGACTAATTTTGTGCAATCACGTGTCTCTACCACACCAAACATCCGACAACTATACCACAACTTCGAAACCTCCACCAATCAAATGAACAACATCAAATCACATGTCAACCCAAGCAAACGATCGAACAATTTAGTTTCTACTACTAATATACTTTTTTTTTTTTTGAGACTAAAACATGTCTCAATTTTCTATTTTTTTTGGAGACTTATAACTTGTCTCATTTTTCTTTTTCTATTTTTTTTTTTTTTTTTGATATGATTATTATTTCTCCCACCGGTGCTTTTGATGTTTTTGTCAAGTGTTTGTGTAAG